>JZKD02S1166407.1:71376-95539 GCA_000966675.3 Picea glauca
GAAAATTTCACCATAAATTAATGTTTTTAATATTTTTGATATTCTACATAGTAATATCTTCCTTGATTACCAAATGAGTTAGCGAAGACTTGACATCTTTATGCCAACCTTGTTTCAGTCACAGGTGGTCTTGACTAGATTTTGTTGCAATCTTAGGAAGTCTCTCATCTTTCATGTTGTTTATCTTGTTATTGTACATTAGGTACCTAGTCATAGCCATCATCTCAATGGGGAAATGATCACTTCTTTAGTAAGGATAGGATATGGTGCATTACCTTTAATTGTTATATTACAAGTTATAAAACACTTTTGGATTTGCTCAATCTTTCTCCATGATTCTCTAGAGATGCTACAACCCCAAAATTCACAACCATATAAGATAACAGTGGTGACAAGAGTCTCAAAGAGGACTTTCTTTTCAACCCATAACCAAAGGTTCATTGTGTTGGGTGGTGACAACACATTCATTGGTGGTTACAATTCATTTCTTCTTCCGCAAACGTGGTTGTGATTTCCCAAGCGATTGGTGTTTCATATCCTTGTAAATTATTGCAAACTATCTTGTTTAAATATGGAAGCCTATGAGGTGCTCCATGAGACTTGTGTATCCATTTCTCCATTGGCTAGCAATAAAAGGATTTCCATCCCCCCCCCCACCATTTTTTTCGGTTTTGTTGTACGAGTTTTATATCTCTTCTCCATCTCCATTTCTAAGTTGATTAACAACTATTTGCAGGTGCCGCTCCCAACAAATAGTATCAGAGTGGGTTTGGGAAAGCCTGAGACGACAGGGAACCTAGGAGAAGGTGGAGACATAGTGGGCAATGACCGGTGCTGGAGTCAACGCACCATGGGGCACGAAGGTGGATGAGATGAATGAGGGGATGCCTTGAGAAGCGGGTTGAGGAAGTTGTACATGCCTACTTTGTTGGTGGATATGTCGAGGATGGAAAGAGGAGAACGAAGTGTTAATCATCATGCTGAAGAGAGATGCAAAAACCCTAGCCATCACTAGTCATAGGGGTTTGATCTTTACACCTTTTGTGGATTTGAAGGCAACGGATCAAAGTGCACAACGGTATTTGGTGGTTGTGGTCATGGATTTGAATCCACAATGGGAAAACTCGAAGAAAACACCCCTAAGTAGCATAGAAAGAGACCAGATGAGTTTCCTCTTTACATTAGCAAGATCTCGAACGAATGCCAATAGTCATATGATCTGCATCCGAGAAAAATCAAGGAGTTGACCGTCGAAAGTATCGACATATTTGTGGTTTCTTTCACGACGTATGGGGATGAAAGACATGTGGGGGGTGAATGGGACATGGTCTTAGAAGAAAATGGGTTATTGGAAGACATTATACTCCTATGATGCCTCTCGGTTCATGAGTAGGTGATGGTGATGGAGCGACGATGGATTGCATGGTTACTATCAAGGCTTAGGAAAGGGTCACATCTGTTGGGTCAGTTCCCCAAGGGTTGTATTCCTTTTTCATATGGAACAATTGTTTCCTATGACATGATCGAATCTCATGGCCTCTCTAGAATGCATGAAAGTCGTACCTGAAATGGACAATCCCGAGTACCAGAGGTCCAAATCAGGAACGACGAGGTCATCAACAGGTTTACAATTGATGAATGGATCCTATGGTATATTTCCATGGTGGTAGTCATGTTGAGGAGCATTATGATGGTGAGGGCTGGTTTAAGGGACCCACTTGTGGTCTGTTTGGATGCAAAATATGTGGAGGATGGGATCGTCAAGGGATTGTCAGATATTGACTATTAGTTATTCCTATAGGACCCGAGTAGTAGAGGTGTGATGTGGGAGATTCAAGCTGGTTGATGTAATGGAAAGGAAGAGGTTTTCTTAATGCAAGGTTTAAGGTGGAATTGATACCCGATTATATGTAAATGGGAATACAGATGTAAGACCTGGTTAGGCATGCTTACCCTAGGTTTGAAATGTCACTGATAAATTCTAGTTGACCTAGGTGATAGGGGGAGCATGCGGTATTCTCAGATACCCTGTCTTTGAGGGAAGTTTGGTTGGTTTTGGTCATGGGGGGAAATTAGGTCAAGAGTTGTGGTTTTTGGGCACATGTTTCTGGTAGCTCATGAGCCCATGTATTGCAAGTAATGAAGCATTGACATTCGCTTGTAGGTGAGAGGTGAATTCTCACTTGGTTGGCTTGGCCGGATTCAATCAAGTAAGTGCGTCTTTATTAGTTATGGTGATGGATTTGAGGAATGCAGATTGTGGGATCCTACTACCCACAAATTGTCATTAGTAGATATGTGTACATGGAACAATCGAGAGTTATTCAGGATCATAAATGGAGATTTGTTTGCAAACTTAGGGAATCATTGTATGGCCTAAGGTACCCATGCAATGGTACAATATGTTTGATTCCTTCATGGTTAGCCAAATTTTACAAGAAGTGAGTATAACCATTGTGTTTATGGTATATTCATTATCTTGGTGTTATATGTTTTTCTTGTAGCAAGCACAAGCATGGTTGAGATTGGTAGTTTGGCTTGGTTGGTTAGGGTGGTTGATATGAAGGATCTAGGAGTAGCTAAAACAAATCTTGGGCATGGAAATACATGGAGACACGAAATATGGTAAGCTTTGGTTATCACAAAAAGAGTACGTGGAGAATATACTCAGGAGATTTGGTATGAATAATGTGAAACTGGTAAATTTTCCCTTCTCTTTCCATTGTAAGCTTTCTTCAAGTTTCTTCCCTAAGAAATGAAGAAGAAAAGGGTTATATGTCTCATGTATTGTTTGTTAGTAGGAATGTTGATGTTTGCAATGGGAATGTTCAAGTATTTCACATGTAGTTGGTTTTTCAATGGACACATGGAAAATAGCATGGAAATGGGTGCTTTGGTATCTAAGAAGCATGAGTATCACCTATAGTGGTTGTAACGATTTAGTTTACAGATATGTTGATTCATTGGAGGTGGAGTGATCCATACTGGAGCAAACTGTGCATACATGTTCATGCAACTAGTGTTGTTAGAGAGGCTATGGTGGTGTTTAGATTCTCTTGGCTTGCTGGAAGGTGATGTTTCATATGTTGGGAAAGGTATCAAGAAATTGTTTTCAAGGTGGATAGTGTTGGGTGGTTACAATTTGTTTCTTCTTCCTCAAATGTGGTTGTGTTTTCCCAAGTGATTGGCATTTCATATCCCTATAAATGCTTGCGAAATATCTTTTTTAAATATGGAAGCCCATGAGGTGCTACATGAGACATGTGCATTCATTTCCCCATTGGCTAGCAACAAAAGGATTACCATTGCCCCTCCATTTCATTTTGTTGTGTTGTGTGTGTTTTATATTTCTTCTCCATCTCCATTTCTAAGTTAATTAACAACTGTTTGCAGACGTTGCTCCCAACACATTGATTTACAATTTTTTTCAAGGCCAAAATAAGATTTCCATCCACCATATATCATTTTCTCAATGCAATAATTCCAATTAAGCTTATAATATAAATTGACTCAAAAAGATTGTATGAAGTCACTTCCTCGAAGTCACTATTATTATGCACAAAATTATCACAAATAATCTTTTTAAATTCGATTATCATAACATTTGTCTTGTCCATGTTAATAATGATAAATGTACTTAAAAAAAATCCTTAATATTTTACTAATATTTATTTAAAAAATAAACTAAATTAAAAATACAAGTAAATTATCTTACTTAATTTAAAATCTAAATCTATTTTTTTATAATTTTCTATTCCATTTCCACTCATTTTAAAAAGCCGTAAATGATATCTATACAAGTAAATTAAAAATGTAAACCTTTCCCATCGTGGTGGGTGATATGATTCACATTGCTCGTTAGATTTCGTGTTGGTTGATATGATTCACATTGCTCGTTAGATTTCGCTATGGTAAAATAATGTTGGTTAAGTAATATTTATTTTTTTAAATTTGTAGCTATCATCTATGTGGTATTTGTTGGGTGATATGATTCACATTGCTCGTTAGATTTTACTATGATAAAAAAAATTGGTTAAGTAATATTTAATTTTTTAAATTTGTAGCTATCATTTATGTGGCATTTATTATACTTGTAGAATATTATTCTCTAGATGCAAGATAAAGCTTATGTCGAATAGAGTGGTTTGCATAAAGTTTGGCATAATTTTATTTTATTAAAGTTTTAATTAATTATATTAGATTTTTGGTTTTAATTTTTAATTAAATTGAAATTATAAAAAATCAAAATATTTTAAATTAATAAAATTAAAAATATATGAAATTTTTAATTAAAAATATATATTTTTAAATTAAAATTTAAAAAAATTAAAATATTTTATTAAAATATATTTTTAAAAAGATGAAATTTAAAATTGCATATTACATAAATCATATTCTCTTTACATATTCTTATCTTTTTGTTGACATCGTTAAAGGCCATACTCTTAGCTCTTTGTTAACATCATTAAAGGCCATACTCCTACCTCTTTACATGATAGATTCATACTACATAAACTATATTCCCTTTACATACTCCTACCTCTTTGTTGACGTCGTTAAAGGCCATACTCCTATCTCTTTGTTGACGCCGTTAAAGGTCATACTCCTACCTCTTTGTTGAAGTCGTTAAAGGCCATACTCCGACCTCTTTACATGACGGATTCATACTACATAAACCATATTCCCTTTACATACTCCTACCTCTTTGTTGACATCGTTAAAGGACATACTCCTACCTATTTACATGATGGATTCATACTACATAAACCATATTCCCTTTACATACTTCTACCTCTTTGTTGACGTCGTTAAAGGCCATACTCCTACCTCTTTGTTGACGTCGTTAAAGGTCATACTCCTACCTCTTTACATGGCAGATTCATACTACATAAACCATATTCCCTTTACATACTCCTACCTCTTTGTTGATGTCATTAAAGGCCATATTCCTACCTCTTTGTTGACGTCGTTAAAGGTCATACTCCTACCTTTTTACATGGCAGATTCATACTACATAAACCATATTCCCTTTACATACTCCTACCTCTTTGTTGATGTCATTAAAGGCCATATTCCTACCTCTTTGTTGACGTCATTAAAGGCCATACTCCTACCTCTTTACATGACGTCGTTAAAGGTCATACTCCTACCACTTTGTATGATGATAACATAAAAATCGTTTTTTTCAAATTAATGTATGGTGAATTAGAATATAAATGCATTCAATATGGATTAAGAATTTATCATCCCAAAAAATGTTCTTATTTTTGTTTAATTTGATTTTTTTTAATATTTTTTATTTTTATTTTTATTTTTATAGTTTACTTATTAATGTAAATATATCTTATTTTTAAATCTATTAAGATTAAAAAAGATGTAATTTTTTAATCATTTAAAATAGTTTTATTCTAATTGTAGATTTATTCTAATTATAATTTTACTTAATGTTGTAAAATTTAAAATTCATACACTTAAAACACTTGAATATGTAAAATTTGTAAAATTACAATTTTGATTATTGTTAAAATATTAATATTTACATTATAACAATAATTTTATATAAATATCATATTTATAATATTTATATTTATATATAAATTTTAACAATAATTTCATATATATATATCAGCATTACTCACATAACAACATCTTAAAAGCAATTTTAAATTAACAAAACATTTTTGATATATTAATTTTTATTATATAACAATATTAATATACTTTTATAATTTATTGTTTAACAATATTAACATTTTTATTTATTTATTTATTTAATTTGTTTACTCATAAATATTATCAATTAATTTTTTTTTCAAAAAATCATTAATTAATAATTTATATAAAATTAATAAATAAAAAATATGAACTTAACTTCTTGAAAAAGGAAGCTAGGGGATACCATTATAATAATAACATATAATAAATCACATAATTATGAGACGACATTATAATAATAGTATATAATAAATCACATAATTATGAGAGGACAAATGGGCCGTGAAATCCACAGTGAATTATAGGCCCCACTAAGTTTGGTTTTATGAAAAAATGTGATTATCATGCACCCTTAAGGGAGTCATTACTAAGTTTTGTTTATTTGTCATATTTGTAAGTTATAGAAGGTGGTTACGCATAAAAAAAATGTGTAAACTATGTCCCACCTCGGATAAGGAGGGGATGAAATTTCAAAAACCTGCAACACTTTCGGATGATCTCTAATGGCGTCGAGGGTTTCATGGTTTGGGTTCTATTACTGTGGCATCTAATCATTGGCTATTTTTACGGTGTTTATGTTAGTTATGATGGTTGGTCCTCCAGTATTTAGTTTTTGTATTTGTCTGGAGGAACTAGCAGGTTGTTTTGCACCTTCTACTTGTCTGGGGGGTCCGTCCTTTTACTGGAGGCGTCACCTCTGATTTACTACCTGTCATTCCACTTACTCTGGATTTGACAAAGTCGTTCTTTTCCTGTCCTCCACTTCTAACTTGACTTAAATGTTTAACTATCTGCTCTTTACTCTACACCGGCCCCGTGGCTTCGTTGGTAATCACTCCCGAGGAGCCTTTATTGTGGGATCTAGGTGGCATGATGGTTTTGTAATTAGTGTGCTTAGATGATGAAGGAGGTCGTCAGCGCACTCATGAGTGTGGCTGACGAGGAGGCCTGGAAGAGGGCGGGCCTCTTCGACCCACCTCCATCGCATTTAAACCAAAATCTGTGTGCTAAGGGGAATTTATTATCCTTGATATCATCGTCTTTTACAGACCCTTCTATCACACAATGCATTGATTCACCATCCTTTGTTAATTCTCTGGGTTTCAGAGCTCCTGCTCCTATATATCACTTTGTGGATAATTTTTCCGGTTCGAGCTCCAAAGGTGGTATTACTCAGTCTATTGGTCTTCCAGTGAGAAACATTGTTAAGTAGGGCTCTCAGAGACCTTTCGCCAAGAAAACGTGGCGTCCTAACCGATTGAGAAGGAAAATGACATTAGGGGATGATTTGGGTCTCGAGGAAGCAACAACTTTATCTTTGAATGATTTAGTTGGGCGGTTTTCATACCGTCGCAGGTGCACTACACCTCTTTATAACTGGGTAAAGACCCATTGGCATCCTATTTTGGGATATGTCCTGGAGGTATTTTACCTCCTGCGTGGTTGGTTTGGTTTCATTTTTCATTCGACGGAGGATGCTGCAAAGATTCTAGAGGGACTGTGGCCTTTTGATGGTGGTAGGATCATGTTAAAATGTTGGAGGATATCCTTCGACCCTACACATGACTACTTCAAGTTTAGACATTTGTGGGTTCTCTTACCTGGTCTCCCGGTTAATTTCTGGAGTTTAAAGACTCTTATGGCAATTGGGAATTATATTGGGTGGTTTATTAGTGTGGATGAACAAGCACTTGGTTCTCCAGATAGAAAAATTGGCAGGATTTTAGTGGAGGTGGATATTTACTCTGGGTTGTTGGAGACCCTTTACATTCAGTGGAGAGACCAACTGTATTCATAGAGATTGGATTATTTGGGCCTCTCGTTCCACTGCACTCTGTGTCATAGGACTAGTCACTTAAGGAATTCTTGTCAGGGCTTTGTTGATGAGGAGGAGTCAGAAGATTATTGTCCTTGTAAACTACAAATATGTGATTCACTTGTTGCAAGTTCCTTGGGTCACGACTCTCCTCGGTTCAGGACGCAGAACTATCCATATTCTTTGGATATGGAAACACTCACAGGTAAACTCAGAACTTTTTGTCCTGTTTTGTTTCATTTGTTGACCTCCCTGGAAAGGTTAGTTCTGGATGCTTCCTTTCGGGAGATTGGTGTGCATGTTCTACCTCCCCTATCCATGCTGAACCCTAAGACATATACTTTGGACTTAGATCCCTGTGTTCTTACTCACTTGGGAGTTTAGACACAGACAGTTAAACCTTCTACTTCTCTTTCATGGGAGGCGTCTAGGATATCCTCCCTGGATACATGTAATCTTCTTGGGACTAGATCCCTGACTATTGTTTCTTTAACACACTCTGAGGTTTTTTCATTAGATACTGTGGAGGGGATTAAGGAAACTCCTATACTCTCAGGTTTTAGAGAGGAAGAACCCAATGACTGTACTCTGGCGGAAACTTTGGATAACTTGGTGCCTCTTCTATGTGAGGTGGGGGACCTTCTTCCTCTTGTAACTTTTCAAGGAAACTCTGTTATCTCTCCTCCCTTAGCTACACACTTGTCCTGCAAACCAAGGGAAGGTAGTGGGGGGGTTGGGTCCATATTTTCTTGGTCAAGAGGCTTGGGTTTTGAGACCTCACCTATTAAGACGAGGAGTGCGTGAAAGAAATCCACTCTCCCTCCCATTACTCCTGATGCTACTACTACTATTGTTTTAGACACTGGGGCGCTTAGAGGATTAAAATCCCTTGCACAGCATAAAATATGATACTTCTCTCTCTAAATGTCAGAGGGGTGGGAGGATCCCTAAAATCTGCCTCCATGCGTAGATTACTCACTAAATTCAAGCCCGATATTATCATTTTACAATAAACACTTGTTGTTGAAGATAAGGCTCATCTATTTATGTAAAAAATTGTACCTAGCTGGTATATGTGTGTTGTTAGATCGGTTGGCACCTCGGGTGGTCTCTTGGTGACATGGGACCCAAACAAGATCACACTGGACCCTACACTGTGTGGTCGGGGCATTCTTCTTTGGGGAATCTCAGCAAAATTCCCATATTGCTTTGCATTTCCTAGTTTTTTCCTTTTTCATTTACTAATACAATTCGGTTCTCATTGTATTATTATGTTCTCTACAATATTTTTGTTTATGTGTGTCCATTCATATTCCTACCTTTCATTTCATTATCTATACAATCCAAATCAATGCTTTGGAATCAAAGAATAGGACATATTGGTGAGTAAGTACCTTCAATATTTGCACGCTAAAGGTATGGTTGAATAAATTTATGATTGCTTAGATTTTGATTTACGTGAGCTTTGTGTATATTGTAAAAAAAAATGGGTAAAGTTCCCAAATGGTGCTACAAGAGTAGATGGGATGTTGTCATTGATATATCAATTTGTTTGTACATGTGGATGTTCCATCATTATGAAATATGTGTTATGTTTCTTTTATAGATGATTTCTTGAGGAAAACATGGATATATTTCCTCTAGAATAAATCTATTTTTTTCAATAAACTGATAGAGTTTAAGGATCTTGTAGAAAACCAGATAGAAAAGAAGATAAAGGTGTTGAGGATAAATAATAGTGGAGAGTTTTTTCTTAAATGAATTTGAGCATTTTTATTAGAAAATCAATTCAATAAAGAAGGCAACCAGAAAGGTATAGTCGCCCTGTTTTTTGTTTTGCCTTTGTTTTATCTGCTAATGATGATGATCCTAGAATTCTTAGGGAGGCATTTGATAGAAAGGAAAGAAATTTCTAAAACATGGTCATGAATGAAGAAATGGAGGCCTTGGAAAAAAATAAGAGGTGGGATTTCGTCAAGTTACCCACTATAAGAAAACTAGTTGATAGCAAGTGGGTGTTCAGGAATATGTTTAACATAGAAGGTAAGGTGGGGAAATATATAGTCATTAATAGAAAAAGGATATTCCCAGGTGGAAGGAATTGACTTTGGTGAGGTTTTCTCTCTTGTTCCTATCTTATATTAGATTTATTTTGGATGTAATTGTTGTTGATATTGAAGTAGAATAGATGGATKYAAAGACAACATTCCTGCATGARGATTTTGAAGAAGAAATCTATATGGATTTTGAAGAGGTTTTCAACTAGAAGGTTTTATGGTCAAAGAAAAGGAGGACCTAGTTTATAGGTAGAAGATGTTAKATTTTTYTTAAATTTTAGTAGAGATAGATTTACYAGAGTATTTTGATCTTGTTTTTAACATTCAACAACTATATCTAGAAGAAGATAAACAAGCACAAGAAGACACAAAGATTTATCCTGGGAAAAACCCAACCAACATTTCTTAGAGAAAATATTTCTAATAATACAATAAAACCATGAACAAGATCTATTCACAAGAGCACAACCAAACAATGAAGAAACCCTGATAACAAATAATTATATTTTCTTCTTCTCAAACCTTATCAAGGGTAGACAACTGAGCATCACCACACAACTTTAGTGCATCTCTTCTAGAGGCAACACGTAAGAGAAACCACCAAGAACAAGACATATGTATCACATAACTGGCACAAGATAAGCACATCACTAGAACCAGACAATGCACCACAGAACTGACACAACTAGGAATTGGCAACAACAAATTCAACTCACAACTAGCACGAAGAAATTGACAACTGCAACTCACAACTAGCACGAAGAAATGGGCAACTGCAACTGCAACTAACAACTAGCACGAAACATCTAGGCAATGTGCACTAGAAGAAGAGAGTTGATGCGTTGTTAAGATGAACAAGGTGTCACCTTTATTTATACTTGTTCTGTCACTTAGCTAGGGCCAACTTCTCTTCCTCAAAATTATATTTCCACTTTATTATTTCCCATGGGCCGACTTCTCTTCTTGGAAATTACATTTCCACTTTATTATTTCATGTGATTTGGTTTCTCTTTTGGGGTGTTCTTCAACTATTAAATGGTATTCATTTGACTTCTTGGAATCTTCTTCTTCTCTAAGAAAAGTTGTACAGTGGGGAATACCTCTTGATGCTACCAAAACATCAACACTCCCTCTTAGCTATGGATGTATTCTTCTATCATGTTCTCCTTTAGTAGTCCCAATCACACCCATTCATTTCACATGGCATGGGAAAGACTACCATCATAGTCTTGCGACTATGATGCCAACATCTAGTAGTCCCAATCACACCCATCCATTTCACATAGCATGGGAAATACTACCACCATAGTATCATGACTACATTTTAATTATATATGATGTTTCTCCTCACCTAGTAGTCCCAATCATACCCATCCACTTCATATGGTATGGAAAAGACTACCACCATAGCCCCATTCACACCTAGCCACTTCACTTGGCTTAGGAAAGGATACACCATGGTCCCAATCACACCTATCCACTTGATATGGCGTAGGCAAGACCATTCCATGGTCCCAATCACACCTAGCCACTTCACATGGTGTAGGAAAGACCATGCTACAAGTCCTAATCACACCTAGCCACTTCACACGGAGTAGGAAATACTTGTACCAGGCTACTCATTACTCCCTTAGTCACTTCACATGACTGATATGGGAAACCCTTGGACAAAGGGAGAGTATCTTCTTGTTGTAGGAGAAACATCACAACTCCCTCTCAATGAAGGTGTAGATTCTACATCACCCCAAGATTGTCTCTTAAGTACTCATACTTCACTCTAGATAGAGGCTTGATGAGAATTGTAACATACCCACTACCTAAAATCAAACTATTTCATTGATTTCTCAACAATGAGAATCCCCGAAGCTTGCAGCAGTGAAATGCCAATCCCGATCCACAGGTCTTTATTTCCCTGTCATGGCCTCTTCTTCATGCACCGGTGACATTTCCCCGATGATAGTTTTGGGTTTCGGGGTTTCGTGATCCCCGATGTCAAGATTTCCTGTCCTCTTGAATCCCTGAACTTCGATGAGAAATTTCACCGATATGCGCCTTTTAAGTGTTAGCCCTCCTGGCTATGCTCTGGTCCATGTGACCGCTAATTCATAAGACCACAGCCTTATCCTTCTTTCAGGGTTTTGGACTTCAAAATCCCGATGCACTCCAACTCTCGTTAGCCCTTCAGGCTAGACTCCTGACCCACATGACCACTACCTCACAAGACCACAGCCTTGTCTCCCATCGGGGTTTTGAACATCGCAATGTCGAAATGCATAAACATTTTGTCCTCGAAAACCTCGATATCCCAATATGACATCAGCTTCCACTAGTCCCCTAGGCTAGACCTTTTGGGTCCATATGACCTCCGTCTATATGACCGCAGTCATACCACCTATCAGGGATTCGGGGTTTCAAAAGCCGAAAAACATTCACCCACGGGATTTTCGATCCCTCAAATCCTGATTCTCCGATAGGCTGACAGCTAGCCCCATGACGACTCCTTCCTCCTTGTCGGGGTTTCAGACTTTGTGATGCAGGAGCATCGCGACTACCAAAGCAAGCGTGGATCCAACGCATGTGTTTTTGAACACATGACATATAAGCTTGATAACATTTTGAATTTTCATTAAAGATGAAGCACCATATCCTTCAATGAAACATTTATGAAGGAGCGCCTGTTGTATTGTATCAGACCTCGAGCCTTACGCTCTTGTCTGAAGTAGATAGGAGGCAAAAATTTAGTTAATGCAGGTAGATAGGATTTTAATTCCAGAATAGACAGTTTAGAGTTCGAGAGGGAAAATGGATATAGACACCCTCCTTTGTATCATTGTAACATTATTCAGAATTCATGAGCCAGGAGAAAAGAGCAAGCAGAGAAAACTGTGAAGAACACCCATGTACAGGCATCTGAATTAATAGAAGAAGAAAGTTCTGATTCAAATTCATGGTTGGTGTTGTTCCTCTATGTAGATTGTTCATGTGCTTATGAATGTTTGTTTTTTGATTATGCATTTTCTTTATATATGCGGTGCATGTGATTTCATGGTTTAACTTGAAGTCTGAGAGAGAATGAGTTTCAATTGTTTCTCTATCTGAGCCAGGAGATTCCTGCAAGGTGTGCAGTTGAATTCATCCGCCAGGAGTGCGTTGATGAAGGATCAGTAATCTAACTCTTGCTCTCATTCGCCCAGAAGTGGAATGGGTTGCTGAAGCCGTGCAAGGTGTGCACAGGCTGAAGAAGAAGTCTCAGTTGTGTATCTGAGCAAAGGAAGCTAAGGACTGCTGCTGCAGGAAATGCGCAGAGTCTGAAGTATTCAACACTTGGGAGGTGGTTGAATAACAAGCGCAAGGAGTGCACATAAATTCCTCTGAAGGAGACAGAGTAGAAAAGCTCAGGAGGTATAGAACCTTTGTGATATCATTGAGAGGGAGAACAGGAGATTCGTGCGAAGAAATATCAGGCAAGAGTTGTGAGCGCAGGCGTTGGAAAGCAAGTTCGGGGAAGAAGCACTTAGTCATTTTCAAGAAATCCTCGAGGAGAAGGAATCGACGGTTAGGATTTTTCGAGGAAATTGCGAAGTTCCATCGGCCGTCAGATCTCAGGGAAGTTGCATAGGATTTAAGCCTAGCAAACAAGAGAAGGAGTCAGGGGGCCATCGGGACTTGACTCATTGGAAGATCGGGGTTTCTGTGGTCATGAAACTCTCGTAGAAAGGAATCATGATCCGCAAATTCCCGAAAGGATCTCAACCGTTGATCACAACCGGGATACGTGGCCAGAGATCCCAAGGATCATGAAATCAGAGATCGGGGATTCTAGAGACGGGAGATTTGTATGTTGACATCACGATTTGTGAGTTCCTGAAACGGTAGGAGCCGTTGGTCGGAGGAACACGTGTCAAGGTGCGGGAAGCCATTGGAGGTTCAGGGTTTCTCGTGATAAGGAGTCGTCACCATTGAAATCGCGATCCCGTGATACCCGATAGCACGGCAAGGAGTGGGTGATGTGGAGGAGAGAGCTCACAGGTCATCGAGGTTCGACATTTCAGAGTTCTCGGTGACGAGAGACTCATGACTGGAGAATTCGCGATATCCCGATACGCGATTTCACGACAGGGTTTAGGCCTGTAGTGGGGGATAGGTGTCGGAAGGTTAAGCCTTGTCATGGGCCAACGCTAAGTGGCATCGACATATCACGAACTCGGAGCTTCATGAGTGGGGCCAGCGGGGATTTCACCAAAAAGATGCGAGGTCGCGAGAAGCAATATCACGACAACCGTCGGTTAGTGCATTCATCGGGTTTCGGGGATTTTGAGACCTGAGTGCAGGACTCGCAATCTTGCGAGGTCCGATTCTCCGACAGACAAAAGGAGATCGTCAGGAAAGCATTCTGTGGGAGCGGAAAAATCCTGATAAGGGGGTTGAGGATCACTTTAGTTCTTCGGGCCAGTGAAGAAGAAGGTCCTGGTGAGAGCAGGCGTGCCTGGTTGGCGCGTTTACATCAAGTGGTATCAGAGTGAGATAATCTCTCTGTTTTCTGTAACAGAGAAGGAAAAGCAAATTTCACCATGCCGCCGAGGAGAGAAAGGCAATCACCCGGTCCAGAGGATAGGGAGAACCAGAGAGGCAGAGGGAGACAAGCACAAAATACAGAATTGGAGAGACAGATACGTGATCTCCGAGCGAGATTTGAAGATATGGAGGCAACGCAGAGACGCACGGCAAGTGTTGGAGATCTGAGTGACTCTGAAGGCGAAGTTGAAGCTGAACAACAAGGAGAAGTTGCAGCCGAAGATGTAGCCAATGAGCGGTTGATTAAAGCCATTGCCAGGATGAGTTCAAAGACAAAGATGGACATTCCAACTTATGAAGGAAGTCTGGATGCAGAAGAGCTGTTGGATTGGATTAGAGATCTTGACACCTACTTCGATTATGAAGATATCGAAGAGGATAAAAGGGTTAGACATGCTGTCACAAAATTAAAAGGACATGCAACATTATGGTGGGATGAGCTTCAAGCAGATAGACGTTCCAAAGGGAAACAAAAGATTAAAAGCTGGGATCGAATGATTGCGAAGATGAAGGCAAAGTTCATCCCAAGGGATTATCAAATCACACTGTTCAGGAGAATGCAGAACCTGAGACAGAATTTGATGACGGTGAAAGAGTATACTGAGGAATTCTATAAGCTCAATATCGGAGCAGGTCATCGGGAGAGCGATGATGAAAAAGTTGCCAGGTACATGAATGGCTTAAGATACGATATCCAGGACGAGATGAGCATGACAACCATCCAAATAGTGGAGGATGCATATCAAAGGGCTTTAAAAGCTGAGGAAAAGTTGAATCGTAAGCCTGCACAGCGAGGCCGAGGCAGAAGTCAGCCCAAGGGTAAATCAGTTGCCCAGGATAAATACCAGAAATCTAAGGATGACTGGAAGAAGCCTCAGCCAAGAACAGAAAGAGGTGGAAGTTCACAGCGAGGCCAGCACGCTGAACAACGAAGGCAGCAGACAAAACAGAGTGGAGGATACACCGATAATAACACTTTTCCTCATACCAGAGGTAGAGGAAGAGGTCGAGGCAGAGTAATCACATGCTACACATGTGGGAAGAATGGGCATAAGGCAGTTGATTGTCCGTATAGAAATAAGGACGGAGGAGAAGCTCACATTTCCAAGCCACAAAGGTGAAATGCTAAAGTAGAAGACGCAGAAGATGGAAGGTCGTTGATGATGCGTAAATTTCTCTTAACACCCGAGAAGGAGGTGGAGGAAACAGCTTAGAGAAGAAGAATTTTCATAACTACATGCAAGACCAAAGATAGGAAATGCAAAGTCATCATGGACAGCGGTAGCACAGACAATCTCGTTTCAACTGAGATGGTGGAGAAATTAGAGCTGGAGACGACTAATCACCCGAGTCCATACAAAGTTTCATGGTTATAGAAGGGACATCAGGTGAGTGTCACTAAACAGTGCTTAGTTGACATTAAAATAGGGGGATATAATGAAAATATTTTATGCGATGTTATTCCTATGGATGTATGTCATTTATTGCTAGGCAGACCATGGCAATATGATAGAAACATAATTCATGATGGGAAGATGAATACGTATACCCTAGAGAAGAATGGGAGAACACACATGTTACTTCCGATAAAATATAAGGAGGTGAAACCGGAAGTGAACAAGAGGATACTTCTCGTGAGTGGGAAGGAGCTTCTGGCAGAAGTAAAGAAGAAGGAAGATCCACAATTCTTTGTGGTCAGGAAACCAAAAGTTGTTTTGACCAGCACAAGAGTGGATGATCTGCCGGAGGAAATTCAGGAACTGTTGGAAGAGTTCGCTGATATAGTGGTGGACGAATTACCTCATTCGTTGCCGCCGATGAGGAGCGTGAGTCATCATATAGACCTCATACCAGGAGCCAGTTTGCCGAACAAAGCATCGTACAGATTGACGCTGCAGGAGAACGACGAAGTCAAAAGGCAAATACAGGAACTGTTGGATAAAGGACTAATCAGAGAAAGTTTAAGTCTGTGTGCCGTTCCAACGGTACTAAGTCCAAAGAAAGATGGAGGCTAGAGAATGTGTACAGATTCCAGAGCCATCAACAAGATAACCATCAGGTATAGGTTTCCATTACCACGGATGGATGACTTGATGGACTGTTAGGTGGAGCAATTTTTTTTTCAAAAGTGGATTTAAAAAGCGGATACCATTAGATTCGCATGAGGGAAGGTGATGAGTGGAAGACAACCTTCAAAACCAACGAAGGGTTGTATAAATGGCTAGTCATGCCGTTTGGTTTGACGAATGCACCAATACATTCATGAGGCTGATGAATGAAGTGCTGAAGGAGTTCATTGGTAAGTTTGTCATTGTTTATCTAGATGACATATTGATTTTTAGCAAAACAAAAGAATAACATCTGAAGCATTTAGCTACAGTAATGAGGAAGCTACAGCAAGAAATGTTGTTGATAAATATGAGGAAATCTTCATTTATGAAGACAAAACTCATTTACTTGGGGTTTGTCATATCGGCAAATGAATTAAAGATGGATCCAAGTAAAGTGGAAGTAATTAAGAATTGGCCATCACCGAGAAATGTTTTCGAGGTGAGAAGTTTTCATGGTTTGGCTAGTTTCTACCGAAAATTCACCAGGAATTTCAGTGAAATTAGCGCAGCAATGATGGACATAGTCAAGAAAAGACATAAATCTTTTCATTGGACTAGAGAGGCAGAGAAAATATTCAACCTGTTGAAGCGAAAGATCACAGAGCAACCAGTTTTGGTGTTGTCGGATATTGCAAAAGTTTTCCAGGTGAAATGTGATGCAAGTGGCTTTGCCATAGGAGAAGTCTTGAGCTAGGAGGACAGACCAATTGCATATTTCAGCGAGAAGTTGGGTGAGGCAAAGGTGAAGTACTCAACGTATGATAAATAATTTTATGCTATCATACAGGCGTTGAAGAAGTGGAGGCATTACTTGATCCCAAAAGAATTTGTTCTGTATAGTGATAATCATGCATTACAGTTTGTGACTCGGCAGGAGAAGCTGAATCAGAAACATGCTAAATGGGTAGAGTATATGCAGAATTTTACATTTGTAATTAAACACATTTCAGGTACTTCTAACAAAGTGGTTGATGCTTTGAGCAGGAAGTGTTTATTGCTGCAGGAGTTTCAAGTCAAGACATTGGGTTTTGAAAACCTTAAAGACATGTATGCAGGAGATGCAGATTTTGCAGAGGCACACGAGGTAGCTGAGAATCCAGTTCTCAGAGACCGAAGCCTGTGGATGGATCATGATCCAGAATGGATTGTTGTTCAGAGGTAATCAGTTGTGCATTCCGAATTGCTCCATGAGGGAGAATCTGCTAAAGGAGAAGCACAGTGGCGGATTAGCAGGGCATTTTGGCCACGACAAAACATTTGAAAAGCTGAGCGAAGCCTATTTTTGGCTAAAGATGTGAACAGATGTCAAGAAGTTCGTTGACAGGTGCAGAATTTGCCAGCATTCGAAGGGCAGAAAACAGAATGTGGGATTCTATCAATCGTTACCCATACCCGAGAGGCCGTGGAATGAAATCAGCATGGATTTCGTACTAGGATTGCCGAGGACACAAAGAGGACATGATTCGATCTTTGTGGTAGTTGACAGGTTTTCCAAAATGGCACATTTTATTCCATGCCAGAAGACCAGCGATGCGACTCACATCGCAAATTCATTTTTCAAGGAGGTTGTTAGACTTCATGGTTTACCCATAAGCATAGTCTCGGACAGGGATACAAAATTCATGGGACATTTCTGGAGGACACTCTAGAAGAATATGGGGACTAACTTAATGTTTAGCTCAGCCTATCATCCTCAGACGGATGGGCAAACAGAGATTGTAAATAGAAGTCTGGGAGATTTATTGAGAAGCTTGGTGACAGAACACCATAGTAGCTGGGACAATGTGTTGCCACAGGCAGAGTTCAGATACAATGACTCAGTGAACAGAAGCACATGCAAAATTCCATTTGAAATTGTATATGGCAGGCAGCCAAGAGGAGTATCTGAACTGACGGATTCAAAGCAGATAATGACTAAGAGTGCAAACACTGAAGAATTCGCAGAGGCGATGGAAGAACTTCACAACACGGTGAAGCAACGATTGCTGGAATCAAACCAAGAATATAAGCGCAGAGCGGATCAACATCAGAGACAACTTCAGTTCGAAGTTGGTGATTTAGTTCTGGCACATCTGAGAAAAGAAAGGTTTCCAAAGGGAACATACAACAAGCTTAAAATGAAGAAAATTGGGCCATGTAGAGTCCTAAAGAAATTGGGAGAAAATGCTTATGAGATTGAATTGCAGAATGAGATCGAAATATCTATGACATTCAATGTCTCAAACCTATATCCATATAAGGCTAAGGAAGCAAGAGCTGAAAGTGATGAACAACCAGAAATTCAGTGGCAGAAGCAGATGCCGATTGCAAAAAAGCCACAGATGGAGAGTATACTTGATAACAGGGTGAGCAAAAAGACCAAGCGAAAGCAATACTTCGAGTATCTGGTCAAATGGAAGAATCATCCAGTGGAAGATGCCAGCTGGGAGACTGAAGCAGTGATTCAAAAGCATGGATAGACCATGCAGGAGCTCATGGACAGGAGCCCATGAAATCTTTCAAGCATGGGAGTATGATGCAGGAGCATCACGACTACCAAAGCAAGCGTGGAGCCAGCGCATGTGTTTTTGAACACATGACATATAAGCTTGATAACTTTTTGAATTTTCATTAAAGATGAAGCACCATATCCTTCAATGAAATATTTATGAAGGAGCACCTGTTGTATTGTATCAGACCTCGAGCCTTACGCTCTTGTCTGAAGTAGATAGGAGGCATTTACTTTAGTTAATGCAGGTAGATAGGATTTTAATTCCAGAATAGACAGTTTAGAGTTCGAGAGGGAAAACGGATATAGACACCCTCCTTTGTATCATTGTAACATTATTCAAAATTCATGAGCTAGGAGAAAAGAGAAAGTAGAGAAAATTGTGAAGAACACCCATGTACAGGCATTTGAATTAATAGAAGAAGAAAGTTCTGATTCAAATTCATGTCTGGTGTTGTTTCTCTGTGTAGATTGTTCATGCGCTTATGAATGTTTGTTTTTTGATTATGCATTTGCTTTATATATGCGGTGCATGTGATTTCATGGTTTAACTTGAAGTCTAAGAGAGAATGAGTTTCAATTGTTTCTCTATCTGAGCCAGGAGATTCCTACAAGGTGTGCAGTTGAATTCATCCGTAAGGAGTGCATTGATGAAGGCTCAGTAGTCTAACTCTTTCTCTCATTCGCCCAGAAGTGGAATGGGTTGTTGAAGCCATGCAAGGTGTGCGCAGGCTAAAGAAGAAGTCTCAGTTGTGTATCTGAGCAAAGGAAGTTAAGGACTGCTGCTGCAGGAAATGCGCAGAGTCTGAAGTATTCAACACTTGGGAGGTGGTTGAATATCAAGCGCAAGGAGTGCACATAAATTCCTCTGAAGGAGGAAGAGTAGAAAATCTCAGGAGGTATAGAGCCTTTGTGATATCGTTGAGAGGGAGCACAGGAGATTCGTGTGAATAAATCTCAGGCAAGAGTTGCGAGCGCAGGCGTTGGAAAGCAAGTTCGGGGAAGAAGCACTTAGTCATTTTCAAGAAATCCTCGAGGAGAAGGAATCGATGGTCAGGATTTGTCGAGGAAATTGCGAAGTTCCGTCAGTCGTCAGATCTCGAGGAAGTTGCGCAGGATTTAAGCCTAGCGAATAAGAGAAGGAGTCAGAGGGCCATTAGGACTTGACACATCGGAAGATCAGGGTTTCTGTGGTCATGAAACTCTCGTAGAAAGGAATCACGATCCACGAATTCCTGAAAGGATATCAACCATTGATCACAACTAGGATACGTGGCCAGAGATCCCAAGGATCATGAAATCGGAGATCGAGGATTCCAGAGACGGGAGCTTTGTATGTTGACATCCCGATTTGCGAGTTCCTGACACGGTATGAGCTGTTGGTCGGAGGAACACGTGTCAAGGTGCGGGAAGCCATCGGAGGTTCGGGGTTTCTCGTGACAAGGAGTTGTCACCATTGAAATCGCGATCCCACGATACTCGATAGCGTGACGAGGAGTGGGTGATGTGGAGGAGAGAGCCCATAGGTCATCGGGGTTCAGCATTTCAGAGTTCTTGGTGATGAGAGACTCACGACCGGAGAAATCACGATATCCCGATGCGCGATTTCCCGACAGGGTTTAGGCCTGTAGTGGGGGACAGGTGTCGGAAGGTTAAGCCTTGCCGTGGGCCAATGCCAAGTGGCGTCGGTATATCATGAACTCAGAGGTTAGTGAGTGGGGGCAGTAGGGATTTCACCAAAAAGCTGTGAGGTCGCGAGAAGCGATATCACGACAACCGTCGGTTAGTTCATTCATCGGGTTTCGGGGATTTCGAGACTCGAGTGCAGGACTCACAATCTTGCGAGGTCCGATTCTCCGACAGACAAAAGGAGATCGTCAGGAAAGAATTCTGTGGGAGTGGAAAAATCCCAATAAGGGGGTTGAGGATCACTTTAGCTCTTCGGGCCAGTGAAGAAGAAGGTCCTGGTGAGAGCAGGCGTGTGTGGTTGGCGCGTTTGCATCACTTCGCAATTTTGAAATGCCCAAACCTCTTGTCACCAGGATTCCTAATATCCCGATGACCAAAATGCCGATAGATGACTTCCTGTCGGGACTTTCCCCAATGGCTCTGACTGCTGCCACGCGTCCTCCTCTGATGGACGGTCTTGGTTAACTCTCGAGATTTCACGACTTCTAATGTCCTGGACGCCTCGTCCCTAGGACTCGCGAAATGTCGGACTCCGACTCCCTTCAAATCTCTGACACATGTCTCAAGTGAATGGACGGTTCAGATCGCTCCTCGCATTTTCGAGACTTCTGATGTCTCGACTTTCACGACCTTAGGAACTCCGATTTCCTGAATGTCGATATCCCGATGTCTAGTGCTCGGATATCTGGAATGGGCGATCGCGTGACACGCATCCTCTCTCAGATGGATGGTCCAGATCATTTCCGGGTAATTTCCCATGGAAATTCCCGATCTCACGTCATCGAGACTTCTGATTTCTCAATACATGAAATCCCGATGAGCAAGCCCTCCTTTCGGGATTTTTCCTTCTTTTCACGAGCTTAACCCTTGCGCGAATTCTATCAGGTCTGATGGCTGATGGGTATCTGCTCAAGATCTGACAGCTCATATCTGTCCCACTTCGCGCATTCTTCCACTACTTCACGGATGTGGAAAGATCAATGGTCCAAATGTTCTCATGGACCTTGGGGGGAGGGGTATACAATCCCGATTTCATTGCTATTCACGAAGATATAGAGAAAAAGGGGCAAGGTATGTAACGCCCTTGTTACTTTCGTCAGTCTGATGATCGTGAATGACCATGGGTCTTCGGACAGGATCTCGTCCGTCGATTCGTGACTTATCCCTATGCTGCTACTTCAGAATTTTAAGAGGGTCATTCCTCCTCGTACAGGGTTATTAAGACTTGCACATTCAAGTCCTTTTTCCAAGTTCTTGGTAAACCTTTCCAAGGAGGGAATATTTGCGAAGAGGTCTATTTCGGGGCTTTCCTGGATATAGAAAAAGGGAAACAAACTCCCGAGGATGGACTGGGAGTCTGAATTGGTTCAACTCATGCATAATTAAATTCATTTATCAACATAAGCCATGCGTTGTCTTTCTATTATAAGCATATATCTAACATTTTTTATCAAAACACTGCACAGACATTCTTATATTGTAATCGTTCACAATTTCACAATTTATGAGCATATATGTCAGGATATGAATTTCAAGATGCAATATGTAAAACACTTATTAGAAATAACACCAGAAGTGGGTGCAACTGCTGAAAGGGGTGCTCGTTTCCACCCAACCATAGGCGTAGCGACTCCTAGTGGATTTACCACTAGCCACCCCTGAGCTGAGACCACGATGCTGTGAGACTGCGTCTCTCTGTCTGCCAGTGACCAGGAGCGAAGGTTGCAATCCTTCCTCTCTGCTATCACTCACTCTACGTAATGCCAGAGTTCCCCTCGAGTCTACCCCCCTTCCCATCTCTGTTACCCCACGCCTTATCCTCTTGCGAGGTTGGTTGGGGCATGATTACCCTCGTGCTAATTAGGCCTGACGGCTCTACGGAGGGGAAGTTCACCATCCCATCCCTCATTAAGCCTTCCGCCTACCAGCCTGCGAGACATTAAATTTGGGGCCAGCGAGCCGTGTTTGGTTCTCCGGGCCAGTGGAGTCCAAATATGGTGTTAATTCTTGGTGGAAGTTAACACCACCTTTTCAGGTGCCTTCCACCGCCATTGTGGTCTCTTTTTCTGCGCATCCCCTCTCAGCAGTCCTGCAATAAATTCAAATTGTTATTCACATTCATTGACCTTCTCCTCAAGGTCCATTTACATCGCATATTCATATTTATGAGTTTGCCATAGTTCTTGGCCAGTCCAGTTATATTTACAAGCTGGGGGAAACAGGGTGTTACAATTCCCTCCCCCTTAAAAGGGAACATCGTCCTCAATTTTCTTATCTACTAACATGAATTGCATGTACAGAAGTAAACAAAATCGGATATGTTTGTCTTATGGCATCCTCCATTTCCCATGTAGCCTCATCTGGGCCAAAATGTTTCCACTACACCTTGACTTGTGCAATGGTTCTGTTCCGGAGCAGGGTTTCCTTTCTGTCGAGTATGCATTGGGGTTCTGGTATAAATTCTCCCTCCGGTTCCACCTGGATCACAGACCAGTCAATTATATGATTAGCATCATGTACATATTTCTTCAATAATGAAACATGGAAAACATTATGTGCTTTTACTGTGGGAGGAAGTGCTAGCCGATAGGCTACAGGTCCAACTCTATCTAGAAACTCAAAGGGTCCATAATACCGGGGTGCCAATTTGGCACAAGCTCCCATTTTCAGGGAACTCCTTCTGGGCTTAATTCTGAGATATACATGGACTCCCATTTTGAACTCTCTTGGAGTTCTCTTTTGATCAGCATAAATTTTCTGTCAGTTCTGAGCGACCTTCAGATTTTGTTTTATCTGAGTCACTTGCTATTCCATTTCTCTCAGCATGTTGGGTCCAAAAGAAACCCGATTTACAGGATTACTCCAGCTGATTGGAGTATTACATGGCCTACCGTAGAGGACTTCGAAGGGACTCATCTTTAAGGATGCTTGGTAGCCGTTGTTGTAGGCAAATTCTACCAATGGTAGGTAGTCTTCCCATTATCTAGGTTGATGCATTACATGCATCCTTAGCATATCCTCTAATATTTGATTCACTCTTTCTATCTATCCATCGGTTTGAGGGTGATAGGCGGTGCTAAACAACAATTTGGTGTCTAAACCAGCCATCAGTGATTTCCAGAAATTGGAAGTAAATTTGGTGTTTCTGTCAGATATTATCTCCCTCGGCATGTTGTGCAGTCGGAACACCTCTTTCATGAATACCTGGGTGATATCTATCGCCTTGCAGGTCGATTTGATGGGGATGAAATGAGAAGACTTGCTCAGTTTATCCACTACTACCATAATGGCGTCATTCTGTTTGCTTGAAGTTGGCAATCCAGTGATAAAATCCATGGAGATGGTTTCCCATTTCCATTCTGGGATGGGTAAAGGGTGTAATAGTCCGGCTGGGTGTCAATGTTCCACTTTAACCTGTTGGCATTCTATGCATTGGGCCAAATATTTGGCTATGTCCTTCTTCAATCCAGGCCAATAAAATTGTTTCCGGGTGGCAGTAATCATTTTTTGGTATCCGGGGTGACCAGTGTAGGGTCTTTTATGTAGTTCATCCATGATGAGCCTCTTCAAGTCGTCACAATTAGGAATGTATAGTCTATCTCTGTAAGTGAGCAGGCCTCCTTCGGTCATCTGGTAGCCTTCATATTTTTCTCCAGCGGGTTCTTGCTGTAAGTATAGGGTCACAGTATGAGCGAAGTAATCTGTCTCTTCT
>JZKD02S1166407.1:151838-169510 GCA_000966675.3 Picea glauca
TTTGTATATTATAATTTCCTTGAAATTGTTACTTTAAGGTAGACTCAAGTGTCATCCATAAACTTTGAGTGCTTTGGTTCCTTGTCTATCAACCATATGCATCCAACAAGTGCACCCAAGTGTATCTAGTGCATTGGCAATTAGTTTAACTTTACCAATGTTGAAGGAAATGCATCCCCTACCCATATCAATCTCGACTCACTAAGAGATAGATACCTTGCCTTGCTCTTTCCACTGCTCAAATACTGACTAATCTGAATCAACACTATCAAATGTGTTATCTATTGTTACTTTGGAGTTCTACATAGTTCTAGGTTATAGATTTATTTATATATATTTCACACCCTTTAAGATTTCTACATTTATAGCCCTAATCTTCAACCAATCAATGAGATTGGTGATGATGTTTTAGTTGACATTTACAAAAAGTGACATTTACAGAAAGTACCATTTCATCATATAAAGAACTTAAATAGTGTTACATGTTGAAAATTTTCTTGGGCTACATTGTACTACATTTTGGCAAGCTTAGTGGAGAATTTGAGCTATATTTTCATTTTATGTGAGGCTTTATTGTGCACTCATATTTTATGTGTTGATTTTGTATTAAGAAACCCTTGTAACATGTTGTGATTGCCATTATAATGAACCATGCTTCATTTTGTATAGAGTAATGTGAGGTTTCAACTCTCTTATTTCTATTGTGATTATGTTTTCCTACATGATTGTTATTATTGGTTCCTGGAGTCTTAACTAGGATGGGAATTCAACCTTTTGTCAAATTTAGGTAATAAGAACCTTAATTTCTTATGGATTTAGCACTGAGCAATATTTTCCACCACAAGATATTCATTACTGTGTAACGCAAGTATTTATAATCACTTTAGAAAAAAAGCATACATTCATACACTTTGAAATTCATACATTCATCAACCTAAAATGAATAAACAATGAGATTCATGAAAAACCATGCCATCAAATGTGTGTGTGTGTATTCAACATCATCTAAATTGTACAATTTTTACAAAATGTCACCTCATGCCCAATATACAAAATGACAGCAGGTACCCTAACATAAAAAAAAACAGCCATATGGTGGCCTAGATAAAAAAATGGAATTAATTGGTCAATCATTGACCACTGCCACCCTCGTCACCCTCGGGAGTATCCTGGAAATATATATTTCTTATCTTTCTCGAAGAAGCACCTCAAGTGGTTTTGGGCATGGAAATGCTCCGTCTCTCCAGAGAATTCACAAAGAAAAAACATTGTTACAAGTTGTTTTTCCACAATGAATTACAAGACTTGCAAAATGATACTTTGTAATTTAACATAAGACAACTTACCACATATTGTATTGACATCCATGAGGGTGTTACCCTCCTCCGTGACCCCAAACTCTCAGTGATGCCACATTGTGTCAGTTACAAGGATCAAATAATCAAAATTAAACAAATATGCATAAAATCAAACACATGATACATAAAAAATTATCGTCAACACATTATCTCATTGTGAATAGATCGAGCCTCGATGGATACTCGTTGGTAGGTGGAGCGCTCAAGTGTACAACTTGCTATGAGGAAACCTCTACTATGGTAAGCTCAGTGGATGGGACCAATAGAAATGGTGGTGGGGGTGGGTGGCATATGGGTGCATCCACTATGGATGGATGTGATGGAAGAGGTGGTGCAGATGGTTGCCATGCAGGTGCATATAGTGAGGATGCATGGAATAAGGAAAATGTTGGGGGTGGATATTGATGGAAACCCACAAGATGTAAAAGTGATGGAAACTCCCTTGGCATGGAGTAAGGTAACCCAAAAGTAGAATCTAGGTTCCCTGGGGGTGGACTAGTACTATAACTAGTGAATATGTCAATAGCCTACATACATATTAATAATATTGAACTATTAGTACCAAAGAGTAAAATTAAACAACATATATCCAACAAATTGATATTTAAATGATATTTAAGTCTACACATGATACCTGTAATGCAAGTGACTTTTCATCCCAGGTGGACATTCCTTGGCATCGCCTCGTCTCACAACCTGTAGAAACATAAGAATATTAAAAATTTGAGGATGTCATAAAATAAATAAATGACTATGGTGAATTTATCAAATGTGACACATACATGTATATGGGGTATGCCAAATGAGCAGGCTATCTCTACGGCCACATCAGTGGTAGAGACATGCATTGATGCATCCATGGGTGTAGAGGGTATGGTACATAGATGTAACAACTACAAAACAACATACAATAAAATATCGATATAAATACACATAATACTATATAAATATATAATGATGAAGAACATAAAGATGGTTAAGATACTAACCTCCTCCATGAAGTTTTGTTGTCCACTGACATCCATAAGCCCATAGCAGGTCTTCCTACAACTGGAGCATCTGTGAGGTTGACATGGATGGATTCTATGTCCATGTTCCCTCTCCTCACTCCACTCTATTGTATGGGGTGAAGCTCTTACCCCTCTATAAATGTCACTGGTAGGAACCTCCTACTGAGATAGTGAAACAGAGCTATCATGTTGCACTAGGATCTAATTCAATGTTGATATAGCTAACTGTACCAACCACAAGCTCTCTGCAACAGGAGGATGTTGGGCAGGGGGGTCAGGCCTTCACTTGGGGGGACAAGGACCTAACATGGGATTGCACCTAGCATGCTCTCGGTCCTATGCAGACCCTCAACCTACCCCATGTAAGTCACCCATGTTGAAGTAGTTGACATGATGACCCAAAATGAATTCAGCCCATAAGTTTTGCAAAAAATATAAAGGCACCTCCCTGTTATTGTAGTGAGGTTTATCAAATACCATGTACCACCTATCCATCTAGTTTTGACTAATTTTTGGGTGGATGCACCAGTCAATGCAAATTTGTTTCTTGTTCACATGTTGTTCTTCTCTAATTTGAGTTTATCTAAAAATCTACATCAGTTGTTGTTTTGAGATATTCAAGTCTTTAACTTGGTTTCTATCCAATCCAATGATATAATACTCAAACATTCTTTCCCTATATCCATATATAGAAGTCAATTTACCTTGGGAAATTGCAATGGACCTCACAATGACATCTACTGAAGTGTCCAAGGACTGTCTTCTTGGTTCTTTCCTGCTCCTTAATCAATTTACAAGTGCTCTTAATGTGGCCAACCCCTCATCAATTTGGATGTTTATGTTGGGTGGTAGGGTTGTGGTTTTCCTCACCTTGGTATGTTGGTTGCTGGTTTACATCATCTATGGGTTCAATTTTATAATATATGTTGCAATTTAATAAGGCATGGCATGTAAATTAGGTTGGTTTTTTTAATTAAAATAGAAAATTACAAAAAACGTCAATACATATTTAAAGAAATTTAAAAAAAAAAAACATACAATAATCTCATTTATTGTAAATTCTCTATAATTATTTTTAAAGGGGAAATGTTAGGCAATGTAAGAGGTGACTCTCTGAATTTTTTAGATGATATTTCTCCATAAAATTAAAAATTTATATGATTTAGATTATTTTAGAATATATTAAATTAATTGAATAAAAGTAAAAATTACTAAATTGGGAGGAAAATAAGAGAAATCAAGCATACCTAAATTGACTAAGACATGGTGGCAAGATATTGACAGAGATCCTCCTCTCTATTCTCTCAATGAGGGTTAAAACACAAGAGTGATGTGTGCAAATGGGCGCAAATTGCGTCTGCTACCCATTAACAAAACTATATCAGAGGAACGCATGCACATTCCTACCGGTGAACCTACGTGGAAATTTGAGTGGAGGTTCGGGATTTTCTAAACATGTAGCATTAGGAACGCATGTACGTTCCTGAGAACATGCATGCATTCCTGGGACTGCGTGTTCCTACCCCCTTGACACTTTTTCATCCACCAACTTTGTGCACACACCCATACCTATTGTATTTTAATACTTATTAGGGTATTATAGTTAAGAAATGATGTGGAAAACCTGTTTGTATTGTGAATTATTGATTTAATGCAATTAAAAAGGTTTGGATGTTCAATTGGTTTCCCATTTCAAATTTGCAGGGTGAATCTTGTGTAAACTATGAATGTGTCATTGTTTTGTTTTTTCTTTTCCTAAGAATATGTTAGCATTTCTTCTCTTCATAGGTTTATTGTTTGTAAATTATCTTGATTTGGTATTAGAGCTACAATTTAGTCAATTCTTTGAAGAGCAAGGGAAATTTGGCCCTACAAAAATAAAAATCCTAAGTGACAGCTCCACATCGATGATTCTTGTGTGTGAAGGAAAATGAGGAAAATATGGCTTATTGTGTCAGTAAAAAAACTCACATGTATGACAAGAAAATACTAGGAAAATATGGATAGGAAGGTGAAGAGTGTTATGAGGAATAAATATCTATGGTTTGGGGTAAGACCATAATAGCCGGAATGACACCAAGAAATCAACTCAAATCTCAAGTATGCTAGATAAATGGAAATGAAAACAAAAGAAAGGATAGAAGCCTACCTCCTTCAGAAATTCATAGGAGACCACCATTGAGATCACAATCCAATGCTTGATACCTACAACTTGTCCTCAACATCCAAGATACACAAGCATATGGAAAATATACGAAATGCCAACATATAAACTAGCATAATCCATAAACATGTATAGAAAATTCACCCATGGAAAATAATATAAACATTTGCAACACATAATTGGATCAGAAAATAGTATTTCTATTAATATAATTAGTAGGAGTACATAGGTGACCACCTCCTGCATCAGAATCTTATCGAAACAGAGAAACTAAGTCCCTCCACCTAGGCCTTCACCACCTCACTCCTCCACAAGGAAAGCTCACAAGTTCTAGGAGTAATTGGGTTCCTCCTTCACAAGATAGGGAGAGCTTGGGGGCTAAACATAAGGAGAGTTCAGACTTAAAGGACTAAGGGATTTATATTCAATACGAGGTAAAATTTATTCAGGGTGTATTTTCTCTCAACCTTTTTCTCTCCTTCAAGGATTGTATATAACTCAATTTATAGCCTCCAAAGGGAATTGAAGGGTCTACACAGAGCATTTCCAGCATATGAAAGGCCAAGGGTCATGGATCCCATGAATTGGCATGGAAAACCTGAAATATTTTTAATTTTGAGCACAAAACCTGATGTACATGGGTTATAATGGGGCAACCTATGTATACACAAGTTGTATAACTGTAGCCTATGTATATGCACAAAAATTTAAATTTTTTAATTTTGATTGAGAAAAATGGGGAAACTGAGTTTATAGAGGGAAAGGGAAGGCCATAAAAGCATTATGCATAGAGTGTGGCAAAAATTTCTATAACAAAAAGTATGATCTCACTACGCCTTCCAAATTCATTGTTGTTTAAGGTATCAATAAATCACATACTAAGGAACTATGGGATATATTACAAGCTTTGTATAAGACAATGTCCCTAATAAACAAATTATTTCTTTAAAATACATTGTACCTTATAAAGATGAAGGGTGGTGACTCCATGATAGAGAATCTTAATGCTTAATTTATCACTATGATAAGCCAGTTAGACAAGTGATATTAAAATGTATGAAGAATATAAATTTATTACTCATTTATGTTTTTTTCCAAATTCACGGGATAATCTTATTGGGGTCATTATTACTACATCTACTTTAAACATCGAGGATGTAGTTTCATCCTTGTTATGAGAAGGTATTGAATTGTAAATGCTAAGGACATGGTCAAAAGACGCATCACTCTCCAAAAGAAGAGTGTGATTGGTCTAACATTGCATTGGCAATGTCACTTCCTTAGACTTCTCACTCTCCAAGAGAAGATTGGGATTGATTGAAGATTGCATCGGCATGACCACTTCCTCAATCGTTGGCTGACTAGGATGCGAGACAACATGGCCAAGATACATGTCACCCCCCAAAACAAGAGTGGTGTCGGACGAAGATTGCATCATCATGAATGCTTCCTCAACCATTGGTTGAATATGATGTGAGACAACATGGTCAAGAGATGTATCACCCCCCAAAACAAGAGTGGTGGCGGCCGACGATTGCATCAGCACAACTGCTTCCTCAACCATTGGTTGAATAGATTGTTGGTAAAATGAATATGACTCGGAACTAGAAGGGCCAACAAACAAGAACCACACATCTTGTACCACGACAATAACAGAGAATAAACGAGTTAGGTGATATCCTTTGCAAATTATACAAAGGAACTTGGGATTACGTCTTATATGTATAGGCTTCTCAATCGTATCAATTCCCCCAGCATGACTTGTAGTGGTCAGTGACATGCTCCCATCATGACTTTCATAGGCTAGTAGTGGATCTCCAACATGACTTGTAGAGGTTGGTGATGTTTTTCCAATGTGACTAGAAGTGACTAGAGTTAGTCCACCCAGCATGACTTGGAATGGTCGGTTTCTTTCCCACAATATGACTTGCAACAGCTCGTTGTTGATCTCCAACATGACTTACATAGGTTGGTTTCATGAAAGGATTTGAAGGTATCATCCTATATGGGAACACTTGTGAGGAAAAAGTGATATAATACAGATTACTCATGTGAGGATATGCATTGCCCCCCAACAAAGGAATTTCGTTCGGGGGGTTTCCCAGATTAGAAAATTGATTTCACCCTGATGTAATACCATAGGTTGGAGGAGGATTTTCCATATCAAAATCATTCATGGGAAAAGGCATTATGGATGAAGGATAGACAGATGGGATATATGAAGTAGGAACACCACCCATTTGTCCATTCCATCCTTGAAAATTATAACTACAATTGGGTCCTATCGTAGGAAATGACTGAGGGATATGCCCTCCACAAAACGGGAAAGGATTATAAGGAGGCAACGTTCCCCTCGACCCAAAACTAACATTGACGTTAGGAGTTGGAAAGGAGGATGACATGTGAAAAGTCATATTTGGCATACTAAAATAAAAAGGATTAGAGGCAAGAGGAATCGACTGAGTACTATAAAAATGAATCCCCATGAAAAAGGTGCTAGGGAGAGTGGATATCGATGATTATGAAGTCATACTACTCGAAAATATAAAAGGATTCGTCTCCATGGACTGAGTTGAGCTCATGGACTGGGTAGTGCTAATTAAGGGAGTCCTTGGAATCCAAGTAATTGATGATGAGGGAGTTATGAGGACTCCACTAACTATAGTGGAGGTTGGAGTTGACTCAGTACTCAGAATGGGATGATCGTGAGCCTGAGCAACGGAGATGTACATCCCATGTTTATTAATTCTACACCCTTTAGGAGACGACTTCGATATTAGAACAAATTGTGGTAATTGAATCGAGAGTCGATGAGACTACGAGGAGGGTTCTCTCACTCCACTATGACTAAAAACTCATGATGTAATGCAAAATCCTAAGGCCAACTAATATTCAAATAGCACATTCCTAAATAAAACTATACGCCAAATGCACACAAACAAGTGAGGATGGTTGAAAGGGGACCTCCCGAACTAAAGAAGGTATGCCTCTCCTAGGAGGGGATGAAACTCTCGAACAATAGAGTTGAGGTAACATAATCATTTATAAGTACCCTTGTGAGATTCACAATGTTATTAGTTAGATCCCTCCGAAGAGAAAATCCTCCATAAAGTTTGTGTGTTGTCTGATCCCTATCTAACTCAAGGTACCTATAGAATAACCCCTGTAAGTAACATGTGTGGATACCTAGGTCATGCAACTAAGGTCATCACGGTATAACCAATGCTCGAGTGAACATTCGTAGGTCGAGTCCTCCATATGGGAAGGGTAGCTAAGATTGAAGCTCAAGAATAACCAAGGTACCCGAAGAACCACCAGATACAAATAGAACCCCAGAAATATCTATGATGTTAGGAAGGTATTAAAGGGATATCTCTGCAACCAACTTCATGTGACCTTGTGATTATCTCTAGTTTTAGTGGAGTCTCCCAGGGACACAATTTATGCAATGGGTTTTACCACTCCCTGGTCAGACACATATGTTGAATTTTGTAGCCTTGGAGAATTTTACTCACAAAATCCTATTCCAAGGCCCTAAATCCTAAACTTGTTTGTGCACCCTAGAAAATAAAATGTTTCTAATCAATTTTAATTATTGCACATTAATTTTAGTGGCTTATGTTTACTCAAAAGGTATGGTCGTGAAACTAATCGTGTTATGACTCAACATATGAAATAAGCACATGTAAAAAACATTGCTAAGTACTAGTCTTGTTTTTCAAAAGAAACGATATGCTTCTAAATCTTGTGCACAAGATGCAATCTCTTCCATTTTCAATGTCAATGCAATCTTTCTTGAAATTCCCAGACTAATGCAATCTAGAAAAAAGTGCAAATGCTTCAAACGAAATGCAATTTTTTTGTATTTTCAATATAGGAAAATGAAAATGAAAAAATGAACTAATAAGCTCTCAGACAGGCCCTACTACAAGCATAGGAAGACAATCCAAGAAGGACACCAAGAAGCTACTACTCAGACCTAAATGCAAGGACCAAACATTAGAAAATTAAAAAGAATCAAGTTTTCCAAAAATTCAACAAGAAAATAGCTTCTTATATCTCTGCAAGCACTCAACAGATGGAAAAAAGACCCAAGAAGGCTCAGAAACACTTAGAACCCACCCAACAAACACCAAGCTAAGACAAAAAAAGGCTTAGAAAAATATGTACACGACTGTTCATGAAAAAAATGCATTTGTACATGCCCTAGACATTGACAGCTTGTGTATGCATGCGATTGTTCAGGGGAAACCCATGTATGACAATAAAAACACTAACTAGGTAAGTATTAAGCAAAGAAACTCAAATATACAGTAATTTATAGGTTGTTAAGCAACAGGCGACACAAAAACTTAGGTAAATAGAGATCAATCAAAGAGAAAAATCACCAACAAACCCCAAAAAGGAGAAATCCCCAACGGAGTCGCCAATTCTATTATGAGGAAAAACTCTATGGTTTGGGGTAGGACCATAACAGACAAAACGACACCAAGAAATCAACTCAAATCTCAAGTATGATAGATAAATGGAAATTCCAACAAAAGAATGGATAGAAGCCTACCTCTTCTAGACGTTCATAGGAGACCACCATTGAGATCACAAACCAATGCTTGATACCTACAACTTGTCCTCATCATTCAAGATACACAAGCATATGGAAAATGTATGAAATTTCAACATATAAACTAGCATAAGCCATCAACATGTATAGCAAATATACCCAAGGAGAATAATATAAACATTTGCAACATATAATTGGACAAGAAAAGATTATTTCTATTAATATAATCAGGAGGAGTACATAGGTAACAATGTCATGTATCAACACCTTGTCGAAACTAAGAAATTGAGTCCCTCTAGCTTGGTCTTCACCACCTCAATCCTCCACAAGGAAAGATCACAAGTTTTAGGGGTAATTGGGTTCCTCCTTCATAAGATAGCGAGATCTTGGGCGTTGAACATAAGGATAATTTAGCCTTAAAGCACTAAGGGATGTAGACTCAATACATGGCAAAAATTTTCCAGAGTGTATTTTCTCTCAACTTTTCTCTCTCCTTCAAGGCTTGTATATGGCTCCATTTACAGCCTCCAAAAGGAATTGAAGTGTCTAATCGGAGTGTTTCCAACATATGAAAGGCAAAGGGTCATGGATCCCATGACTTTTCATGGAAAATATTTTTAATTTTGAGCACAAAACCTGATGTACGCGGGCTATAATGGAGCAACCTACATATACACAAGTTGTATAATTGTAGCCCGCGTATATGCACAAAAATTTGAATTTTTTACTTTTGATTGAGAAAAATGGGGAAACTGAGTCTGTAGAGGGAGAGGGAAGGCCATCAATGCATTATGCATAGAGTGTGGAAAAAATTGCTATAAAAAAGAGTATGATCTCACTATGCCTTTCAGATTCATTTTTGTTGAAGGTATCAATAAATCCAATACTAAGGAACTATGGGATATATTACATACTTTGTATAAGACAATGTCCCTAATAAACAAATTATTTCTTTAAAATACATTTTGTCTTCTTAGGATGAAGGGTGGTGACTCCATGATAGAGAATCTTAATACTTAATTTATCATTATGATAAGCCATTTAGCCAAGTGATGTTAAAATGTATGAAGAATATAAATGTATTACGCATTTATGTTTTTGCCAAATTCATCATATAATCTTATTGTGGTTATTAGTATTGCATCTACTTTAAACATAGAGGATGTAGTTACATCCTTGTTATGAAAAGAAATGAGGTGAAAGTTAATAGTGGTTTAAACCAATGATGCATTTTTTGTGAGAGGTCATCAACGAAATCAAGATAATCCCCCTTGTTTAGAAGGTACTTATTTTATTGATAACTCAATGATTATACCTTTTACAACCAACGGTGGTTACTGCTCCATGAACCTGGTCCAGGCTCCTATTCACCAAGCTCCAAGTGCACCTGTGTCTATATTCTCCTCTCAACCTTCGGATATCTTCTTGGGAAGTGAATGGGTTATTATGGAGGAAGAAGGGAAAATTGGGGAATGCTAAGGCAATTCTCACAAAAGGATTACAATTACTTGGGGCAAGGAGGGGATGTGAAACGGTCAGAGTTTCATTGTTCTTATGTCTAGATGTTTAATGAGACCCCAACATCTCATTTTATATGACAAAAGGATGGTTATTCGGTTGGGTGATGGGCTATAGGCAGTGTATTAGTTGCGAAACTACCCAATAGCCCGTAATATCAATGAATTCCTTGCAACTTTTGAAAGTATACGCGGGTTGTAGTGGTGCAACATGCATACATACACGGGTTGTAGTGGTGAAACAAGCGTATGTGTGTGGGCAGTATTGGTGCGGAGCGCGTACATCTTCAAAAAATGGGTTTTTTAGAAGAGAAATTCAGTGATGGGTTGGCAAAAAATGCAAGTAAGAGGGCCAAATGCCAGGTATGCATGTGTAGAGAAATTTAGGGTAATAACACCAGATGATGAGTTAATAAGAGTAAAGGCATACCTAGAGGGGTGCACTAAAGAATAGAAACATCACTTGGAGGATTTTCTATAGGAATACAAAGAAGTGTTCCAAGAGCCTAAAGGGATACCACCCATGAGCGAAGAGGAGCACAAAATACAATTATTTCCAGACTCCCCATTATTGAACATTGGGATTTATATATAGTTCATTCTGGAAGAAAATGAAGTGAAGAAGCAGTTGCAATAATTGTTGGATTAAGGTGTGGTTTGAACAAGCACCTCACCTTATGGATCACCTATCATAATTGTACCAATGAAGGAGGAGACCTGGAGAACATGTATCGACTACAAAGCATTGAACAAGATTACATTAAAAAATTGATACCCTCTGCCTAGAATAAATGATCTATTAGATCAATTGTAACACACGAAATATTTCACCAACTTGGATCTCAAATAAGGATACCACCAGGTACACATCAAGGAAGAAGACACATAGAATATTTCCTTCAAGAAAAGGCAAGGTTTGTATGAATTTTTGGTCATTCCATTTGGTTTATGTATTGCACCAACTACAATTATGATACTGATGAATGATGTATTGTGTCCATATCTAGATTCATTTTTTATAGTCTATTTGGATGATATACTAGTTTATAGTGCTACTTGGGAGGATCACATCTCACATCCAATGCATGTGTAAAAGACTTTGAAGAAGCACCAAATGATGTCTAACCTCAAGAAATGTGAATTTGATCAATAGTCTTTGGTGTATTTGGGGTATGTGATTGGTGGAGGGGAGCTCAGATAGATGCCACAAAGATGGAGGTCATCATGAAATGCCCAGTTCCTATAAATTTCATTGAATTTAGGAGTTTTGATGGGGAAGCAAAGTACTTACAGAAGTTCATAGCTTCATTTTTAGTGGTAGTTGCACCACTCCATGCCATAAAAACGGGTGGTAAGAGTTTCCAATATTGAAAGAATCAACGCAAGGCTTCTAATGAGCTAAAAATAAATATCAATCAAGCACTAGTTCTCACATCACCAAACTTTCAAAATCCTTTTAAAGTGGAGACAGGTGCAATTGGGTATGCCATGGGAGCATTTTTTATGCAAGGAGGAAGGCCTATATGCTATCATTATGAAATATTTCAAAGGGGAAGTTCTCAACTACCCTACAAAGGACAATGAACTATATGCCCTGATTCAAGTTGTCAAGAAGTGGAAGCACTATCTGATGGGAAAGGAGACCATCATCCACACAAATCAATAGCTTCTACAACATTTGTTGGCTCAAAGTAAGCTACAAAAAACCAGACATTACAAGTGGATGGGGTTTTTACAAAAACTTCATCTAGTCATCAAGGATAAGAAGGGCATAACTAAAACATTGGAAAACATGCTTTCAAGGCTACCCACATCCAACATTACAACTTTGGGAACTCTATTGCACATGGATCCTTTTACCCATGATGCATATAAAGAGGGATATGCAGAAGATGAGGGCTTCAAGGAGGTGTTTCAATAGCTACAAGAGAAAAATCATATAGAAGAAGGTGACGACAAGGCTAACTATCATTTTCAGAATGGTTTAGTCTACAAACTCGACAAGCTTTGTGTCCCTAAAGGTGAATGACCGCAACTTATCTTGGAGCATCACACCTCCAAGGTGGCAGGAAATTTTGGTGCTGGGAAGATAGTTGTTGATTTATAGAGGTATGTGTATTGGCCCACAATGCAAGAAGATGTAGCATGGTATATTAGAGGATGCATACTTTGTTGTACCAACAATCCTAGTAATAGGAAGCAAGGTCTATACCACCCCTTACCTATACCCACTCTATCTTCGGAAATCATTTCCATGGATTTTGTGGGAGGTTTACCAACAACCAATAAGGGACATGACTATTTATTTGCGGTAGTTAACAGGTTCAACAATATGTGCATTCTCATACCTTGTAAAAAGACCATCAAAAGACAAGAAGAAGCAAACATGTTATTTGAACGGGTTTGGGTCCACTTTGGGATACCAAGGAGCATCATCTCAGATAGGGATACCATATTTCTCAGTACATTTTGGACTACATTGTGGGAGAAGATGGACACTAAGTGATCTGTAAACTATCGTGGATATTCCACTCAAATAGTTCATTATAACAGATCTAATAAAATACTGAAATCTTTACTATTAAGGTTAATTTCCTTTATATCTCCAGAATATTTAGTTACTAATAAAATAGATAAAATGTAGAAAAATAGAGATAGAAAAATAATTCACAACATCCACAAATAAACACAAGATATCACCTGGGAAACCCAATATGGGAGAAAAACCATCTAGAAGGCAAGGTTGTTTTGCTCTCTTTTCTCTAGTAATTAAATGATGCATGTACAAAGAAAGAGCCAGTCTCTGTGGATTTTCCTTTGACATGTGGCTTGTATGGCTGATATAGAATATCGTATCCTCTATTATGCTCATAGAATACCAGTTTCAGATGTTTTTTTCAACTATGGAATAAGATACAATCCAAAAGAATGGAACACATTCTCCTCATAGTGGCCTAGTATTTAACATATCCCAATAGCCATCTGGGGATATGTTTTTGACTTCCTCAACCCTCAATTGTGATAGGGTTTTGAACCTTATAGAATATTCTTGAAACTACAAACGTGGATAGCCCCATATGCATGAGTAATGGGGGTTGATGTGGCATCCTCTCATACCATGGTGGTCAACACAGTAGGTCAACTTGCAGGAGGCATAAATTTTGCATACAAGCATTGATTAATGAACGGTTTGCACCATTGGAAAGGTCTCGATGTGTAGAAGAGTGTCTTAGGTCCCAAGTTGTGCTAGGAAATTTTTAACCCCAAAAAATGTCATTTGATGCCTCAAAATGGTCCTAGAAGGTTCTGGACCCCAATTTTCCAAACTAAGACCTGCCACTAAAATGGTCTTGGAAGTTGATTCCTCCAATTGTTTCTGCTCTAAAAGGATTGAGATAGATGAAAAATGATATAATGATCCAATCTATATCATACCTCCCCATTTACGGAGTTTTTTTGTCCCTAAAATATTTATTTATTGAGGTGAGGAAATTTTTCCTCTATTTTCTCCTTGGAGTGCCATTTTTATTTTCCTAGAAGTTGTCCATTCAACCTAATCTGTGAAACGTCATGTTTCCCCTACCTTGTAGCTCTATACCACTTCTGCAAAACTATGTCTTATGTCAACTCTGCTTGAGCATCTAGTGTTAAATCCTATATGGAAGGTAGGACCTTCTCCTCCTCTTAATCCAACATGGAGGGTTCATAGAGTTTTAGATTCTCCACATTCACTACTAAGTAAATGCACATGTATGGGGGTATACTAAGTCTGTAGGAATTATCTCCCACCTTTTCTAATACCTCAAAAGGACCACCAGAAGCATGAACAAGTAGAAAACAGTTCCACATGTGCCTTCTCTTCAAGAAGATCCCATTAATATTTTGAATTCTCCAAAGAAGGAAAGTGGCTATGGAGCTATGATTAGTGAGACTGAGGGGTTGGTGATAGAAACCTTGAGAGGTCTAAGAAAGGAGAAGGAAGTCCGAGAGGAGGTGATTGAACAAACGACCACATCTGATCCTGACAATTCTTCGAGCAAACAACAATTGATAGTGAAGATTGGGGAGCTGAAACAAGAAGTTGCAGAGTACCAAGTGTTGGATAGGCACATTAAGGTGGAGAATGCACAACTAAAAGAATATAATTTAAGGTTACAGGATGCACAAGAAAAGGTCTCTATTAAACTCAAGAAATTATTACGGTTGATCCAATACACTGGGGTGATTAAGAAGGAAATTAGGAGCGAAGCTTCTGGTCTTAATATCCTACAGCCGGAGAAACGACGGGGAATGGTTCAATTTTGCAAACGTTTTGAGTATCAATGTTGATGTTGTTGCATGAGGACATGCAATGACTTTAGCATGGGGGAAATGTTGAGTCTCCATTTTGACACTTCTAATATCCTATATTACCCTCTATCTGAGCCTATTTTACCTATGCTATGTGTATATAATTGACTGTTTCCTCCACAAATCCACTTGATGACCTTGTCCATATGCATAGAGAGGTAACTTATGATTAAGGAATGATTTGTTTAGTTTTCTTGATTTAAATTGATTAAATGATTGATTATGTATGATCCTAATCACTTTGACTCTTAAGCATCTTCATCTAGTACTTCACTAATCTGATACTGCAACTATAGCGTGATTTGATACTCTGTTGGATCTGGTACCCGGCTGGATCTGGTACCCTGCCTGATCTGGTACCAATGCTCCACCTATTCTAGTACCAATGTTCCAGCTATTCTAGTACTACCTGCTCAACGTTTATTCTGGTACCTGCATAGCATTGCATCCGGTACCAGCACAACTCAACATTGCATCTGGTACCATCATACTCAACATTGCATCTGGTACCAATATTGCGCCTATTCCGATACTACCTTTGCGCCTGATCTAGTACTCATGGTTGTAACTGTGTTCATCGGTACCAAACCCTTGTTTACAATATTTACATGTTGAGCGAGTATGATGATGGAGATTCCAAGAAGTCAGTTGGATAGAAGTCTCTTGAATTAGTTTTTGATATCATGATAGACTTCATCACTCATGCACTTCATGTCAGGAGGATGAAGTCCATCCCTAGAGATTTGATATGAATTGCCAATTGTAATATTTTAAAACCATTTGATAATTATATTTAGATCTTGGTAGTAACGGCTCACCTTCTTTATAAGGGATGTTGTATAGGCAATAGAATAATAAGTAATGGTGTAATGAAGCAAGTAGCAAGAAAATAATAATACATATTGTCATAATGTACAAAATGTTGAACTGTTGATTCAATCTACAAATTGAAGGAATACAAATGATCTGTTGTGCAATTCATGAGCATGATTAAAGTGTTTTATTTTGTTATCTCTTTAGAGTTACCTTGTTGGTTGGGAAAGGGCCCACTACCCCAACCAAGGTAAACCTCCCTGTACATGTTTTTGTGATTGTGTGAGTGTGAACATTTAACAGTTGTGTGCTGTAAATTATTTCAAATACATTTTTAAGTTTAGTATAGAGTCACTTGCTTTTGAATTAATGTGAGTAATTAGACATTGAACAGAGTAGATAGTTCCCTTTACATTTCTGCAGATTAACATTTAATTGATAAAATTTTGATGTGTGGGATTGTTGAGAAAGCGAATATTATTGTTTTGAGATTGTAATTGTGGTGTTCTTCGTAGGTACAGGAACAATAAGACTTCATATCTTACCTTCATGTTCCATATAATGAAGTCTCTCAATCATGTTGGTTGTTTCCTATACTAAATAAGGTTTGTTTAAATTGAATAGAGTTATGTTTGATTTCTGTCTAAGAGTGAAAAAAGTCGATTGTTGATTATTGTTTTCAATTGCTATAAGGAACAAGATCTTAAGTTCATCTCTTCATTTCATGAGCCTGGAATGGACAAACTTGTCACCTAAGAAAGAGTCTTTTTAATTGAGTGTTTGCTTGAGGATTTTTGTTATCAGTTTTATCTTCTAAGTTTAAAGTTGTGTGAAGCATTCAAAAATTCTAGAAACAAAGTGTTATGTTATTAATTATTTCCTGCTTGAGCTAGATACAAAAAACATAGGTAGGTTACATATTCTCGGCACATATAGTGTAACAACTCCTTCGATTACGAATCCCGGATTTACATATAAATGATTGTAATATACTAAGAATATTTATACACCAACAATCACTTTCCAAGTTACAACTCACATATGCCCTCAAAAATCATGAAAAATAAAATAATTCTAAGTTTTTGGGTGGGTTTTTCGGTTGGGCTTGTTTCCCAACATGCCCATGACCATACAAAATGAAATCAAACTCCCCCAACCTATTGGGGAAGACATAAAATCACCATTGAGGGATAAGTAGAGGTGAAGTCCCTTGGTGCAAGATTATGCTTTCAGTTTCTAGGAAGCCTCTCTTTCCTATAATTCTCTGAGAAACACCCCATGATATCTGGAAGCTCCTTTTTCGAAAACTCTTTCCTACCTATACATCTATTGGGTGTATCATTATCCTGACTTAGGCCATTTGAGGAAGAGCATAGTAGTTGAGTTGATTCTTGAGGGATTCTTGGAGGAACCCAGACAATTTTCTTCGAGATGGTGCCAAAGGTGAGACAAGGTTGTAACTTACCTTTCTGATGTGGTTTTAATAGAAGAACTTGTTTTCCCTCCTATCGTGTATTCATTGTATGTATTTTCTTATTGAGTTTAATTTGAATATGATATATGAAATATATACTTTTTTATCGTGTAACTACCTTCATATTGGCTCTTGTATTTTTTCCATTTTGTAGGTTGTTTCCAACAAAGGATTTGGAGCTCGTACAGTGAAAGGAGTGGGATCAATATCAATCATGAGAATTAAGTTCCACCCTTTCTCCCTCTTCCTTCCATAACTTCTCCTTGTAAAGTATTTAGTCTTTCAAGTTTTGTGTACTTGTCCTGGAGGGAAGATATTTATCTTCTCCATATAGTCTTGATCCATTGTGACTCTGACCTAGAATTGTGAGGGAAAATCCCATAAAAAATCCCTCTATATCCCCCTCCCTCTTCCCCTTTGTCCAT
>JZKD02S1166407.1:178691-193866 GCA_000966675.3 Picea glauca
GACTCACTAAGAGATAGATACCTTGCCTTGCTCTTTCCACTGCTCAAATACTGACTAATCTCAATCAACACTATCAAATGTGTTATCTATTGTTACTTAGGAGTTCTACATAGTTTTAGGTTATACCTTTATTTATATATTTCACAATCTTTAAGAGTTCTCCATTTATAGCCCTAATCTTAAACCAATCAATGAGATTAGTGATGATATTTTAGCTGACATTTACAGAAAGTACCATTTCATCATATAAATAACTTAAATAGTGTTACATGTTGAAAATGTTCTTGGGCTACATTGTACAACATTTTGGCAAGCTTAATGGAGAATTTGAGGTATATTTTCATTTTATGTGAGGCTTTATTGTGCACTCATATTTTATGTGTTGATTTTGTATTAAGAAACCCTTGTAACATGTTGTGATTGCCATTATAATGAACCATGCTTTATTTTGGATAGAGTAATGTGAGGTTTCAACTCTCTTATTTCTATTGTGATTATGTTTGCCTACATGATTGTTATTATTGGTTCCTGAAGTCTTAACTAGGATGGGAATTCAACCTTTTGTCAAATTTGGGTAATAAGAACCTTAATTGCTTATGGATTTATCACTTAGAAATGTTTCCACCATAAGAGATTCATTAATGTGTAATGCAAGTATTTATAATCACTTTAGAAAAAAATCATAAATTTATACACATTAAATTCATACACTTTGAAATTTATACATCCATCAACATAAAATACATAAACAATGAGATTCATAAAAAAACATGCCATCAAATGTGTGTGTGTGTGTGTGTTTTCAACATCATATAAATTTTACAATGTTTACAAAATGCCACCTCGTGCCCAATATAAAAAATGACAACAAGTACCCTAACATAAAAAAACAACCATATGGTGGCCTAGATAAAAAAAAATGGAAGTAATTGGTCAATCATTGACCACTTCCACCCTCGTCACCCTCAAGAGCATCCTGGAAATCTATCGTTCTTCTCTTTCTTGAAGAAGAATCTCGAGTGGTTTTGGGCATGGACGTGCTTCATCGCTTCGGAGACTACAAAAAGAAAAAACATTCTTACAAGTTATTTTTCCACAATGAATTAAAAGACTTACAAAATGATACTTTGCAATTTAACATAAGACAACTCACCACATATTGTATTGACATCCGTGAGGGTGTTACCCTCCTCCACGATCCCAATCTCTTAGTGATTCCACCCTATGTCAGTTACAAGGATCAAATCATCAAAATTAAACAAATATGCATAAAATCAAACTCATGATACATAAAAAATTATCATCAACACATTATCTCATTGTGAATACCTTGAGCCTCGATGGATACTTGTTGGTAGGTGGAGCGCTCGACCGTAAAAATTTCTCTGAGAAAACCTCTACTATGGTAACCTCGGTGGATGGGACCGATGGAAATGGTGGTGGGGTGGGTGGCATATGGGTGCATCCACTATGGATGGATGTCATGGAAGCGATGGTGCAGATGGTTGTCATGCAGGTGCATCTAGTGAGGATGCATGGAATAAGGAATATGTTGGGGGTGGCCAGTGATGGACACCCACAAGCTGTAAAAGTAATGGAAACTCCCTTGTCATGGAGTAAGGTAACCCAAAAGTAGAATCTAGGTGCCCAGGGAGTGGCCTAGTACTATAACTAGTGAATATGTCAATAGCCTACATACATATTAATAATATTGAACTATTAGTACCAAAGAGTAAAATTCAACAACATAAATACAACAGTTTGATATTTAAATGATATTTAAGTCTACACATGATACCTGTAATGCAAGTGACTTTTCCATCCCAGGTGGACATTCCTTGGCATCACCTCGTCCCACAACCTATAGAAACACAAGAATATTAAAATTTTGAGGTTGTCATAAAATAAAGAAATGACTATGGAGAATTTATCAAATGTGACAGATACATGTATAAGGGGGTATGCCAAATGAGCAAGCTATCTCTACGGATGCATCAGTGATGGAGAAATGAATTGATGTATCCATGGGTGTAGAGGGTATGCGACATAGATGTAACAACTGCAAAACAACTTACAATAAAATATCGATATAAATAAACATAATACTATATAAATATATAATGATGAAGAACATAAAGATGGTTAAGATTCTAACCTCTGCCATGAAGTTCTGTTGTCCATTGACATCCATAAGCCCATAACAGGTCTTCCTACAACTAGAGCATCTATTAGGTTCACTTGAACGTCTTTTATGTCCATGTTCCCTCTCCTAACTCCACTCTATTGTATGGGGTGAAGCTCTAACCCCTCTATCAATGTCATTGGTAGGCACCTCCTACTGAGATAGTGCAACAAAGCTATCATGTTGCACTAGGATCTGATTCAATGCTGATATAGCTAATTGTACCTACTACAAGCTCTATGCAACAGGAGGATGTTGGGCAGGGGGTTCGAGCCTTCTCTTGGGGGGACAAGGACCTAACATGGGATTGCACCTAACATGCTCTCAGTCCTATGCAGACCCTCGACCCACCCCATGTAAGTCACCCATGTTGAAGTAGTCGACATGATAACCCAAAATGAATTCGGCCCATAATTTTTGCAAAAAATATAAAGGCCCCTCCCTGTTATTGTAGTGAGGTTTATCAAATAACATGTACTTCCTATCCATCCAGTTTTGACTAATTTGTGGGTGAATGCACCAGTCAATGAAAATTTGTTTCTTGTTCAGATGTTGTTCTTCTCTAATTTGAGTTTCTCTAAAAATATACATCAGTTTTTGTTTTGAGATACTCAAGTATTTAACTTGGTTTCTATCCAATCCAGTGCTATAATACTCAAACATTATTTCCCTATATTCAGATATAGAATTCAATTTCCCTTGGGAAATTGCAATGGAGCTCACAATGACATCTAGTGAAGTCACCAAAGATTGTCTTCTTAGTTCACTCATGCTCCTTAATCAATTTACAACTGCTCTTAATGTGGCCAACCCCTCATCAATTTGGATGTTTATGTTGGGTGGTTCTGGAGGGTTAGGGTTTTCCTCACCTTGGTATGTTGGTTGGCGGTTTACATCATCTATGGGTTCCATTTTATAATATATGTTGCAATTTAATAAGGCATGGCATGTAAATTAGGTTGGTTTTTTAAATTAAAATAGAAAATTACAAAAAACATCAATACATGTTTTAAGAAATTAAAAAAAAAACATAAAATAATCTCATTTATTGTAAATTCTCTATTATTATTTTTAAAGGTGAAATGTTAGGTAATGTAAGAGGTGACTCTCTAAATTTTTTAGATGATATTTCTCCATAAAATTACAATTTTCTATGATTTAGATTATTTTAGAATATATTAAATTAATTGAATAAAAGTAAAAATTACTAAATTGGGAGGGAATTAAGAAAAATCAAGCATACCTAGCTTGACTAAGACATGGTGGCAAGATATTGACAGAGATCCAACTCTCTATTTGTTCAGTGAGGGTTAAAACACAAACGTGATGTGTGCAAATGGGCACAAATTGCATCCACTACCTGTTAACAAAACTATATTAGAGGAATGCATGCACGTTCCTCTTGGGGACACGCGCGTTGTTAAGAACGTGCATGTGTTCCTGCCGGTGAACCTTCGTGGAAAGTTGAGTGGAGGTTTGGGATTTTCTAAACCTATACAATTAGGAATGCATGTACATCCTTGAGAACATGCATGCATTCCTACGACTGCGTGTTCCTACCGGCCCCCTTGACACTTTTTCATCCACCAACTTTGTGCACACACCCATACCTATTGTATTTTAACACTTCTTAGGGTATTATAGTTAAGAAATGATGTGGAAAACTTGTTTGTATTGTGAATTATTGATTTAATGTAATGAAAAAGGTCTAGATGTTCAATCGGTTTCCCATTTCAAATTTGCATGGTGAATCTTACGTAAACTATGAATGTGTCATTGTTTTGTTTTTTCTTTTCTTAAGAATATGTTAGCATTTCTTCTCTTCATAGGTTTATTGTTTGTAAATTATCTTGATTTGGTATTAGAGATACAATTTAGTCAATTCTTTGAAGAGAAAAGGAAATTTGGCCCTACAATAAAAAATAATCCTAAGTGGCAACTCCACATCGATGATTCTTGTGTGTGACGGAAAATGAGGAGAACTTCAAGGGTAGATATAAAAATATTTAATTTCCAAAACTTGAATTTTTGAAATATTAAGATGGAATATCTTCTTTTGGATGGGATATTGTGTCAGTAAAATAACTCACATGTATGACAAGAAAATACTAGGAAAATATGGATAGGAAGGTGAAGAGTGTTACGAGGAATAAATATCTATGGTTTGGGGTAAGACCGTAATAGACAGAATGACAGCAAGAAATCAACTCAAATCTCAAGTATGCTAGATAAATGGAAATGGGAACAAAAGAAAGGATACAAGCCTACCTCCTTCGGACATTCATAGGAGACCAGTGTTGAGATCACAATCCAATGCTTGATACCTACAACTTGTCCTCAACATCCAAGATACACAAGCATATGGAAAATATATGAAATGTCGACATATAAACTAGCATAATCCATAAACATGTATAGAAAATTCACCCATGGAAAATAATATAAACATTTGCAACACATAATTGGATGAGAAAATGGTATTTCTATTAATATAATAAGTAGGAGTACATAGGTGACCACCTCCTGTATCAGAAGCTCGTTGAAACCAAGAAACTAAGTCCCTCCACCTGGGCCTTCACCACCTTAATCCTCCACAAGGAAAGCTCACAAGTTCTAGGATTAATTGGGTTCCTCCTTCACAAGATAGGGAGAGCTTGGGGGCTAACCATAAGGAGAGTTCAGACTTAAAGGACTAAGGGATTTAGATTCAATACGAGGTGTAATTTCTCTAGAGCGTATTTGCTCTCAACTTTTTTCTCTCCTTCAAGGATTGTATATGGCTCAATTTATAGCCTCCAAAGGGAATTGAAGGGTCTAAATGGAGCGTTTTCAACATATGAAAGGCCAAGGGTCATGGATCCCATGAATTGGCATGGAAAACCTGAAATATTTTTAATTTTGAGAACAAAACCTGATGTACATGGGTAGTAATGGAACAACCTGTGTATACACAAGTTGTATAACTGTAGCCTATGTATATGCACAAAAATTTATATTTTTGACTTTTGATTGAGCAAAATGGGGAAACTGAGTTTACAGAGGGAAAGGGAAAGCCATCAAAGCATTATGCATAGAGTGTGCTAAAAATTGCTATAACAAAAAGTATGATCTCACTATGCCTTTCAAATTCATTGTTGTTTAAGGTATCAATAAATCACATACTAAGGAACGATGGGTGTTTGCCCTCGACCAATTTTTGGGAGAACCTTGGTCGCGTTTGACCATTTTTGGGACTTCGACAGGATGGTTGAAGACGTAGCGCCTAGGTGAAGTGGAGATCATGGGATCTTGCCCATTTATATGGGATTTTTGGGTTTAGAGTTTATGCAACAGGTATAGGATGTCGTCCCATGGGTTTACCCATGCTTAGGCCCCATTTTGTAAAGTACAAATAAGAAGCTAGGTGATGTAAGAAGGGTCATGTGTGCCAAGTGCTAGTGTTAGCTATGTGCAAAGAAGTGTAAGAGTAAATTGATCTATGTGATTGTAGAGTTATAATAGGTTGTGTGCAAGAACCTGTGAAGGTTGCTAAGTGAGAATAGTTGTGAATGCTTCGTGCATACTGTATGTTAAGACATGTTGAGTTAAGTGAAAGTTATTGTAAGGAGGCTTTGTGCCTTGACCTAACTCGGGGAAGGAGGATATAGCAAGGTGTGCATAGATCTCCTTTCCTATGCATAGTTGGATTCATGTATTGGTGCATGTAAGAAGATTGGAAGAGACTAATAAGAAGAGAAGAAGATTGGTGGACGTAGCCCCACACTGGGGTGAACCACGTATATCCTGTGTCGATGTGCTTTGTGCTATGTTGTTCATGTTGTTTATATAATTACTTGCTTACTATAATGATATTGATGCATGACAGATAAGATCCATTGATGCTTAGCGCTTTAGATATGAATGAATGATAGATCTGCTCTTATGCTATATGTTGATGGTTAGATATGCTTAATCTTGGTTGTTGCTGCATTGATATGTAACTAGGGTTAGTCTGCAAAGTGAATAAGATTCATAACTTAAGACATGTTGTTTACTAAGTGCTCTGTTAGGTATTGTTATCATAGATATGTGTCCCATCTAGGTTGTAGAGACTTGATTCCTGCAACCCCCCCTGCCTCTACCCCATGTGAGACTTCATTTGCTTCGCAGGTGTTGCCGAAAGGGCCGATAATTACGGTTTTGTTTGTGTGTTGAACTCTGGGTCTGCCCCTGTGCCAACAAATGGTTCTGTTGCTAGGACCTGAAACTGTGATTGTTGGGAACTAAGGAAAAGAGAAAGATCTGTGCGTAGATCTGTTGTTGTAGTGCGCAATAGTTTACTTGACTTGTGAAGCTATGTGCTAAGAAAGAGAGGCTAGATATGAAGATAAGAGGTAATATCTTAAAGCTTTGTGCTCTGGTAAGGGTAAGATAAGTGGAAATTTTTACTTTGAAAGTATGAATCTAGGTATGTTTGATAGATTTTTTCCTAGTCTGAAAACTAGGGCACAACTAGAAGAACGAAGATCCGATCTGAATAAATTTGATAGTGATAGTGAAAGATATGTTATCCCTATGCATAGAAAGAATTTTTGGACTAACAAGTGGATGCAGGAACCTAGAAAGAATTTTTGCAGATTGCAGGTCCATCACTGTGATCTTTGTGTGCAATATAGAAAAGGTTGGGGATCATTTAAAAGAAAGAGAGGATTGACACTATGTTATAACTGGAGAAGACCGGGACACCTTGCTAAGGAATGCCCTGGTATAGGTCCTATTTTTCTTTGTTGTAAAGTTGTTGATCATGAGATTTTGGATTTCCCTAGAATGATTGCTAAAGTTGAAAAGATGAACATGAGACAAGAAATCCATGAAGAAGGTCAAGAAACTAAGGATATGTTAGAAAACCAGAAGGAACCAGAACCTATGTTATTACAGCTGAAAGAAACATTGAATGACCACAAAGACGTTAGTTTACCAGAGAGCTTAAAATAAAAACAGTGCATAGAAACCGGAATAGGAGACTTCAACATAGACTGTGTATTGGATGAGGAAACTCTTGTGAATGTTATGCCATAAAGTACTTGGGAAATTTTGGGAAAACCTGCTATAATTCCTTCATTGGGAAGGATAGGATTGTTTAAAGGAAAGATGATAACCCTATGTGGAAGAGTTCCTAATGTACCTATGATTTCTCATGGAACATTGACTGAAGAAGAATTTGAGGTCATTAGGTTTGTTGAGAACAGTGCCCCTTTTTCACTTTTGTTAGGAAAGACCTGGATTGAGAAAGATCATACCCGAATAAAAGAAGAGGAGGAAGCTACAGAACAAAAAAAGAAAGAATTAAGAGACTTCATGACTAGGAAAATAGAGTGACTAATAGAGGAACAAGAGAATAAGTCAAAGCGACAGAGGGATAGAGAATTAGTTGTCAAACTTGAAAGAACACAAGAAAGTTTGAAGAACCTGTCCATGAAGGAAAGAAGTACATTCACCCCAGAAATAGTATTTCCCTTGAAACCATTTGAAGACCATCGGAAATGAGAAGTTACTACGTTAAGGGAAGAAAAGAATACGAATGGAAAGAGGAACCTAGATAATTAGATCACAGGAAATAAGGCCAGAAATCTTAGTAAGAAGAAATCAAAGTTAGAAAGACTGCAGGAAATTCCAAAGAAGACTTTGCAGAAGGAAGGCTTACAAAACTTGAACCTCGTCAGAATAGCAGAACAAAGTAGAATGGAACTTCGCCAAGGCAAAGCTATATGACCATTGGAGGCATCCTGACCATTAGAACAACACTTTGGAACGGTTAGAAATGCAGTTATTGCCGGAAATATCGCCATTGGATCGTTGGGACCGTGCCATAACGGATGGAATCATATTGATTAAGGCATTCCTGCTCGTTGGAGGAGTATGTTACGTCATTTATTATTTATCTCCTCGGACGTTGCGTCGGGACCACTTTTTGCAAACTGTAATTATCCAAGCTAATAGAGAACTGATTTCTATCACATTGTGCTTTTGAGACCTCTCCACCCGTTTTTCTTACCTTGAGTGTACATTCACATACCTCAGTTATTTTATCATGAGAGTGCATGTCAGCTGACCTTAGCACAATAGAGAAATCGGTAGATGAAATCTTGATTGACCTTATGGCTAAGAAGGTCATGTATGCAGGTATTCAGGCCTCATCGATGGGAGGATTTCAAGCATCCCCCTCGATTGCACGATGATCTATCCAAACCGCGATGGAGAAAAGAAGTAATCACTGTGATGATCTGGTGAACGCGAAGCTGATCCCATCGGTCTTCCCTAACTACATCCCACCCCTAGCTAGCACAGTTAGTCATGACAGTGTCTTGCGTGACTTTGAGTACATGATTTTCATTGCATACCTCTCGAAGGGGATACGCACAGTTGGACCGCAGTTGGGACTGATCCGAGCTCTCAAGATTTGTGATTACAACCTGGGAGACTGGAAGAATTATGCAATGCTCACACTGCATAGGTACCTGAAAAATACAATTGGGAAGAAGTCGAAGATAGTTCCCCAACCATGGATTAAAGAGATCGTGCAGTTGATGATCTTGAACTTGATGAAGATCCCCAACTTCAGTAGACATCAGGAGGTTAACGCATGCGTTAAAATCCTCCTGTCGTGCTACCATGGAGGATATATATGGTTAGATAGGCGTGTGACTGTGGATCTAGCGTTGATCCACATGATCACTAGATTGAGCATGCAGGGACCAAACCCTCACCAGTTCTACCCAGGGAAGGCTGCAGATCGCTCCCTAGCATAGTGAATCAAGGAAACATATGGTGATGTAGAGAAGGGGAAGCTAGTCTACAAGGTAGCCTCCATCCAGGATGGCACAGTGCGCCTATATTTTCAGCTGATAGTAGGAAATCTTGTCAGGAAGTATCGTCTTACGTAGGTCACGGGGTTCGTAGTTGACCTCGCAGGGAAGTGCGTTGAAGGGATGTATATGAACTGGGTGAGCTACCTCGTCAATGAATTGGAGAAGGACTGTCACGAAGAATAGGACCAAGGCTACGGATTCCAATTTAGCTGGTTATTGATTCTCATAGCATTTGTCTCTTGGGAGATGCCAGAGGGAGCGACATTCCCCGAAGTTGAGCCATCAGAACCATTGGCTGCAAGGTTCACCACCTTGTGGTATACAAGAAATATGGTGAAGCAATGGAAGTCAAATGTGATGTTCCATGCATACTATGTACAACTCACACGTGCCATTGAGTCATTCCCCTGAATGACTCCGAACACCTTGCACACTTACAGGTTGCTAGCGAAGTTCCACACAGACTGCCACTTCATCTACATCACTGTGTGCAGGGATGAAAGCAAGGAGGAGCTGCAGTCATACTATAAATTGACTGATGAAGACATGGAGGAGATAACCAAGGAATGGTTAGCTAAATTCCTAGTCCTAGTGGAAGATATAGAGCTCTTTGACCCCGACATCATCAAAATCCCTTTGGTCACTCGGATGGAGTATGATGGACCAAGCAGTGTTAAGAGACAGAATAAGAAGGAGGAAGTGCAGGATATAGACAGTGCATCGGAGGAAACTGCATCTGACTCACCTGGAAGAGGAGGAGGCGACGAAGTAAACCAAGAGGAGGAAGGGGAAGAAGACAAGTAAGAAAAGGACGAAGTGACACTACCAAAGGACCCCCTTACAGAGGGTGATATGTCAAAGAAAAATAAGGTTTCTCCAAAGAAACCCTCAGCACAGAAGAAGTCACGAGCCAATAAGCCTTAGTCGCAGAATGTGCTCAGAGTGGATGATGTTGACCTCATCATCGCAGTTGTAGCAGATGATTCGGAGGATATCTTGTAGCAAAATGAAGCAAAGAAGGAGATGATGTATGAAAGAATCGAGGCAGAGCTGAAAGGGGTACAACAAGCTATCTATTTGAGTCATGCAATATCTATTGTGTTGTCATCATCAGAAGCTTTGGAATTGGGGGATGAGCCCACCTAATTGCGAAGGATAGTATATGCGACAGAGGCTTGCCTTCATCGAGTCCAAGAAGAAAAAGAACAGACCACAAAGGCATTGAAGCAAGAAAAGGAGGAGGCCTTAGAGAAACTTTGGGTTGCACAGCAAGAGAATGATGACATTAGAGAGAAGTTTGAACAAGACAGAGAGCAAATCCAGAGAGAAAAAGACCAGCTTCTCACAGAGCAGATTGGGGTTAGAGAGGCAGTGACTAGAGCACTTTACTTTGTGTCGGGCTAGGCCCAGATGGAATAAGAAACAATTGATAGGCAAGTGGGGAAGCTCGTTGAAGCCATTCATTAGCTTCAAGCAAGAGTATCAAAGTTAGAACTACAAGCAGTGTCGAGCAGTATGCAAGAAGTGCAAGATCATAGGGAAGAAACTATCAGGAGCATAGTAGAAAGAATCATAGCATTTGTCGAAGAATGCAAGAAACTAAGTAACCGAAGTGCGTAGACCTATGAGTGCCTTGCAGAAGACCTGAAACTGAGAACATTGGAGGAAAAACTCCAAGAATCAAAGCAATAGGCATCGATTGTGCAAGAATAATTGAAGCTGCTTATAGTGGTAGAGAAGATGAAGAGGTCGCATGAGCAGCATGCAGTTCAACAGCAGGTCACTGCCATCCAGAGAAGAGTGATGGAGGTGACACAATGACTCTAGTCATTGCAAAAAGAAGCCTGCACCCTATTTGAAGAGATTGAGGGACAAGGATCATAGTTGGAACAGGTGGTCGCAATAGTGGAATAGCACCTGGAAGGACCTATTACAAGGAGTTATTCAAGCAGGAGGCTCTTGCGAAGAAGCAAATCGAGGTAGCTCGAGCTAATCTTGAGGCCTTCGAAGCAGTGTTTCCCATATCAAAGTGACATGGGATGATTCACAAGTGAGTTTTGGGGGCATGTTGGCCCTCAACCAAGTTTTGGGAGAACCTTGGTCATGTTTGACCATTTTTGGGACTTTGACAGGCTGGTCGAAGACGGAGCGCCTAGGCGAAGTGGAGATCATGAGATCTCACCCATTTATGCGGGATTTTTGGATTTAGAGTTTATGTAATGTGTATGGGATGTCATCCCATGGGTTTACCCATTCTTAGGAACCTTTTTGTAAAGTATAAATAAGTAGCTAGGCTATGTAAGAAGGGGCAAGTGTGCTAAGTGCTAGTGTTAGCTATGTGCAAAGAAGTGTAAGAGTAGATCAATCTATGTGATTGTAGAGTTCTAATAAGCTGTGTGAAAGAACCTGTGAGGGTTTCTAAGTGAAAATAGTTTTGAATGATTCGTGCATACTGTATGTTGAGACTTGCATAGTTAAGTGCAAGTGATTGTAAGGAGGCTTTTTGCCCTGACCTAACTCGGGGAAGGAGGATTTGGCAAGGTGCACGTAGATCTCCTGTCTTATGCGAAGTTGTCTTCGTGGCTTGGTGCATGTAAGAATATTGGAAGAGACTAATAAGAAGAGAATAATATTGGTAGACATAGCCCCACACTGGGGTGAACCACGTATATCCTGTGTCGATGTGCTTTGTGCTATGTTGTTCATGTTGTTTATATATTTACTTGCTTAGTATAATGATCTTGATGCATTACATATAAGATCCATTGATGCTTAGTGTGTTATATATGAATGAATTCTAAATCTTATCTGATTTTATGTGTTGATGGTTAGATATGATTAATCTTGGTTGTTATTGTGTCGATCTGTAACTAGGGTTAGTCTGTGAAGTGAATAAGAAGCATAACTTAAGACATATTGTTTGCTAAGTTCTTTGTTAGTTATTGTGATCATGGATCTATTTCCTAGCTAGGTTGTAGACACTTGAGTCCTGCAACCCCCCCTGCCTCTACCTCGGATGAGACTTCATCTGCTTCGCAGGTGTTGCCAAAAGGGTCAGTAGTTAGGGTTTTTTTGGTGCATTTTTGAAGCATTGAACCCTGGGTCTGCCCCTCTGCCAATAATGGGAAATATTACAAGCTTTTTATAAGACAATGTCCCTAATAAACAAACTATTTATTTAAAATACATTGTACCTTATTAAGATAAAGGGTGGTGACTCCATGATAGAGAATATTAATGCTTAATTTATCACTATCATAAGTCAGTTAGCCAAGTGATATTAAAATGTATGATGAATATAAATTTATTACTCATTTATGTCTTTTCCAAATTCATGGGATAATCTTATTGTGGTCATTATTACTACATCTACTTTAAACATCGAGGATGTAGTTGCATCCTTGTTATGAGAAGGTATTGAACTGGAAATGCTAAGGACATGGTTGAAATATGCATCACTCTCCAAAATAAGAGGGGGATTGGTTGAACATTGCATCGATGATGTCACTTCCTTAGACTTGTCACTCTCCAAGAGAAGAGTGGGATTGACTGAAGATTGCATCGGCATGACCACTTCCTCAACCGTTGGTTGAGTAGTATGTGAGACAACATGGTAAAGAGACATGTCACCCCCGAAAAAAAGAGTGGTGTCGGACGAAGATTGCATTGGCATGAAATCCTTCTCAACCATTGGTTGAATATGATGCGAGAAAACATGGTCGAGAGATGTATCACCCCACAAAACAAGAGTGGTGGCAACTGAATATTGCATCATCACAACTTCTTCCTCAACTGTTGGTTGAATAGATTGTTGGGAAAATATAGATGACTCACAACTAGAAGGGCCAACAGACAAGAACCAGGCATCTTGTACCACGACAATAGCAGAGCATAAACAAGGTAGGTGATATCCTTTGCAAAGTCTACAAAGGAACTTGGGATTACGTCTTATATGTATAGGCTTCTCAATCGTATCAATTCCCCCAGCATGACTTGTAGTGGCCAATGACATGCTCCCAACATGACTTTCATAAGCTAGTAGCGGATCTCCAGCATGACTTGGAAAGGTTGGTGATGTTTTTCCAGTGTGACTAGAAGTGACTAGAGTCATCCCCCCAGCAATACTTGGAACAATTGGTTGCTTTCCCACAAGATGACTTGCAGCAGCTCATTGTTGATCTCCAACATGACTTACATAAGTTGGTTTCATGAAAGGATTTGAAGGTATCATCCTATATGGGAACACTTGCGAGGAAAAAGTGATAAAATACAAACTACCCCTATGAGGATATACATTTCCCCCCGACGAAGGAATTTTGTTCGGGGGGTTTCCTAGATTAGAAAATTGATTCCACCCTGATGTAATACCATAGGTTGGAGGAGGATTTTCCATATCAAAATCACTTGTGGGAAAAGGAATTATGGATGAAGGATAGACAGATGGGATATATGAAGTAGAAACACCGCCCATTTGTACATTTCATCCTTGAAAATTATAACTAGGATTGGGTCCTATCGTAGGAAATGACTAAGGGATATGCCCTCCATGAAACGGGAAAGGATTATAAGGAGGCAACATGCCCAAGACCCAAAACTAACATTAACATTGGGAGTTGGAAAGGAGGATGACATGTGCACAGTCATATTTGGCATACCAAAAGAAAAAGGATTAGAGGCGAGAGGCATCGAATGAGTACTATAACAAGGCATCCCTGTGAAAAAGGTGTTAGGGAGAGTGGATATCGATGATTATGAATTCATACCACTTGAAAATATAAAAGGATTCATATCCATGGACTGAGTTGAGCTCGTGGACTAGGTAGCGCTAACTGAGGGAGTCTCTAGAATCTAGGTAACTGATGATGAGGGAGTTACGGGGACTCCACTAACTATAGTGGAGGTTGGAGTTGAATCAATACTCAGAATGGGATGATCGTGATCCTGAGAAATGGAGATGTGCATACCACGTTTATTAATTCTACGCCTTTTAGGAGATGGCTTCGATATCAGAACAAACTTTGGTAATTGAATCGAGAGTCGACGAGACTACGGGGAGGGTTGTCTCACTCCACTATACTAAAAACTCGTGATGCAATGAAAAATCCTAAGACCAACTAATATACAAATAGCACATTCCTAAATAAAACTAGAAGCCAAATGCACACAAACAAGTGAGGATGGATGAAAGGGGACCTCCCGAACTAAAGAAGGTATGCCTCTCCCAGGAGGGGATGAGACTCTCGAACAATAGAGTGGAGGTAACATAATAAGTTACAAGGACCCTTGTGGGATTCATAGTGTGATCAATCAGATCCCTCCGAAGAGAAAATCCTCCATAATGTTTGTGTGTTGTCTCATCCCTATCTAACTCAGGGTACCTATAGAATAAACCCTACAAGTAACCTATGTGGATACCTAGGTCATGCAACTAAGGTCATCACCGTATAACCAATGCTCGAACGAACATTCGCAGGTCAGGTCCGCCGTATGGTAAGGGTAGCTAAGCTAGAAGCTCAAGAAGAACCAAGGTACCCAAAGAACCACCAAATACAAATAGAACCCCAGAAATATCTATGATGCTAGGAAGGTATTGGAGGGATATCTCTGCAAACAACTTCACGTGACCTCGTGATTATATCTAGTTTTAGTGGAGTCTCCCAAGGACACAATTTATGCAATGGGTTTCACCACTCCTTGGTTATACACATATGTTGAATTTTGTAGCCTTGGAGAAGTTTACTCACAAAATTCTATTCCAAGGCCCTAAATCCTAAACTTGTTTGTGCACCCTAAAAAATAAAATGTTTAGAATCAATTTTTATTATTGCACATTAATTTTAGTGGCTTATGTTTACTAAATAGGTATGGTCGTGAAACTAATTGTGTTATGACTCAACATATGAAACAAGAACATGTAAAAAACATTGCTAAGTATTAGTCTTGTTTTTCAAAAGAAATGGTATGCTTCTAAATGTTTTGCACATGATGCAATCTCTTCCAATTTCAATGACAATGCAATATTTCCTTAAATTCCCAGACTAATGCAATCTAGACAAAAGTGCAAATGCTTCAAATGAAATGCAATTTTTTTGTATTTTCAGTATAGGAAAATGAAAATGAAAAATTGAACTAATAACCTCTCAAA
>JZKD02S1166407.1:195945-207675 GCA_000966675.3 Picea glauca
TTTTCCCCCACCATTTCTGGCGAGTACCTCTTTATTTTTACGCAAGCTTGAGGAGGATAACATATGCTTGTTGATGTAAGCTCATCCTTTGGACGAGTCCCTCGGAGTATGTTTAGTGAACCCTAAGAAGGAGTGGTTCGGTCCCATTACGGGTCTGTCAATGTTTGTTTAACGAGTCCAAAGATAGAAAACTCGAAGGTTTTTCAAGATTATAGAGTTTGGAAAAACACTTAAAAGAGAACTCTCTCAGTTCCTTTTTCGTAAAATAGTTCGGATGAGACCGAAAAAGAGATAAATTATCTCTCACTAGATGCTTACTTCAAATACTTTATCGAGAGTGAAAATAGCAAGGTCGCTCAGCGATCTTTTCATGTTTAGAGAGTTTGAAAAGAGCTTAAAGAGGACTCCTGGGGGGTTCCTTTTTCGTATAAACTTGTTGACCCCAAAAAAGTGATAAAAGTATGCTTGATCGCGTTCTCATGTATTTATGAGCGCGAGAATGGACAAAGACCACGATCAAGGTTTTTATATAAAAACCATAAAAAACAATCAAAAACACGCGATAACAAAGAAAAACATGTTCGTAGCCCTATATTTGATCATCAAAGTCATCACACCTACGATAGTTACACTCAACATGACATTAGGGATTAGGTTTTAATCAATAAATAATCATAAAAAACCAAAATGATATAGTAAAAGTAAATAAAAGGAATAAATACTCTTTTTACGACACCATTTTTACATTTCCACTATTGAGCTCAAAAAACCCCTCTTTTACCCTCCAAGTTCGGCGTTAGATTGCGGGAGCTACGAGAGACCATTCAGCGATCTGTCTACGACAATTAGGTAGGCTCTTCGTCCTTAACACTTTCATGGTTTAATTTTGTAATTTCATTAGTTAAATTTTCAGTTTTAAGTTGATTTTCCAAGCCCTACGTGCGCACTACCATTCTCGTAGGCAGGCTATACAGGGCCTGCGAGAATGATGCATTCTCGCAGGTGAGCCTAAAGCCAACTGTGAGGTTCTCGCACTATGCACATAGCGCACCTGCGAGAACCGCAAAGCCCAAATTTTTTTTAAATTTTTACCCAATGAAAAAGATCCAAAGCATGCAAAAAAGTTGTTAATCCTCTTATTGTGTTCCTTATGCAGATAATTGGCCATCAACATCGTGCTTGAGTGGCATGAAAGGGAACATGAAGAGCATAATGCAATGGCCAAAAATCATCCACCTACCATAGCTTCTTTGAGAGACTGTGGGCTCTTGAATTACTTTCACATCCCGGGCATGAGGGCCCAAGTCAGACTATTAGAGTACCTGGTGCATATGTGGGACCCGGATCAGTAGGTGTTTCATGTGGGGGTCCACACACTATCCTTAGACATTGAGGTCATTTATTTTTTGACTATTTTGTCATGACGGGGGTACTATGTGAGCCTGACAGGTAGTAGAGGTGGTGGGCTAAAGATGAGTGAGTACTGCAATTTACACTGCGTTCCCGAGGCCAAGAGAAAGAAAGGAAAAGTAGCGATCTGGGGGGTACGAGAGTTGACCCTCCATACTATCCTTTTCACTATAGCTTGGATGGCTAGGATTTCTTCTCCACATATGGCGTTACAGAGTTACTTCCAGTATGATATTGAGTGTACTGAGCCTCGAGTGTTCAACTGGGCAGATGTTGTGCTTCGCAGTATAAAAAAGCAATTGACCAAATGTAGGCGAGGTGACCTGAAGCAATTCGGGTATGGATCTTTGTTGGTATCCTTCTTCCTTGAGCAGGTCCCATTACTGAGGCTACAGGGGGAGTGGAATTTACCGGCTCCCAGGGATCCGCGGATGCTGAGATGGTGTCGGCTCATGGCCCGGCACATAGCAGGACCGATCATCAGATATGATGATACTTTCTTTGACTGGCTTCAACCACAAATGTTGATGGTTGATGACTATGCTTATGCTGGGCTGGATTTCCGAGGAGATCCAGATTTGGTATTACCAGAGGATGCTTAGTGGGGGGACTTTGGTAAGAAATACACACATTTTCTCTTTTTAAATGTTTTTGAATTTTTTTTATCATATTCAAATGTTTTTGTTTTATATGTCCATCCAAAGACTAAAACAAAATCATTTGTTGATAACCCAGATGTTGGACCTTACAGACCTCCCGACGCTTCTCCCATCCAGTGGCAAGGAGAGGTAGCAGCAGCACCACAGTATGCTAAGGATTATGAAGTGGTGGAACAAAATCTAGAGGGCCTGACTGCAGACATTCCAGACATGACTCTAGAAGAGGTTCCACGACGCGATCAGCGTCATACTGTAGGGGTATCAGCATTTATGAGTCAACTTCTCCATAGGGTTGCTAGGGCAGTCGTGTGTTACTGTGAACTTCATCCATGATTTCACTTTATAGAAGCTATAAGCTTCAATTTTTGACATTTTGGTCTTCAGGAAAACTTTTGTAGAAAACTCTTTTGATCATTATATATACAGACGGATTCTACCAGTTTGCTTTATTTTGTGTGAATTTCGATGGGTTTGATTTATAAATGATTCAAATGTTTGTCCAATACATAACTATCCAATGCATCTGTTAATGTATTTAGACATCTAGGAATATGTTGATATTCAATGTGATCAAAATAACGTTCCAAGAGGCGAATTCGCAAATACACCTATAACAAAGTAGGACTTCGAATAGAGTAGATATTACTTAACTATAATACTACAAGCTATGAGTCAAGTCATACAACCAAATGATGAATTCCGAGCGAGATAGCATCAACCAATAATTCAATAACGGCCCTATACTCTGCAATGTTGTTGTTTGCACAGTCGAGGCACACACCTCGTAAAGATACAAGTTTGTTTGTTGGGTTATAGATTGCCCATGCAGTGGAAGCAAGGTTCTGAGTACTACGGCTAGCACCATCAGCGAAGCCAATATAGGGTAGCAAAGACTCCGACATATGGAAATCAAACACAACGTCACATAAGGGCAGAGACCAGATAACGAAAAAAGAAAACTATAGTAGCACACACAAAGTATGATACATTAAAATACAAGTACTTATGCACAGATGATTTATGCATAGTAGTTCTTCAAGTACAACTCATTCATGGGTTCACTCAAAGGGATACCATCGTAATCTACCAACTCATATGCTCCCTTTTCCAAAACTCGGCGAACAATATAAGGACCTCGCCACATGGGTTTCGAATTTTCTAGCTCCTAACACATCTCGATCCTGTTCATAGAGAAGAACAAGATCACCTTTGGAAAAAATGTGAGGTTTGACATGCTTGTCGTATTGGGCCTTGAAACGCTTTTTCTGAGCTTCTATGACTAGGGTGGCATCACGTCGAGTTTCATCTAATTGCATAAGATACAATAGATGTTCTTCTTCAGAAGAAGTGTTGGGTAGAAGTTCAACAGCTAGCTTTAGAGAGGGTATCTTGCATTCTATAAGAAGAATGGCTTCCACACCATAGACTAACTGAAAAGGCATAAACCCAGTAGCGGACTTGACAGATGTCCGATACGCCCACAATGCCGAAAACAACATTGTGTGCCAACTTGTTTTATGAATCCCTATCATTCATCAAAGCATAGTTATGAGAACTTTGTTAATCGCTTCAACTTGACCATTAGCTTGTGGATAATAGGGCATTGAGTTATCATGGCGAAGACCCAACTTTTTCATAAGTTCAGACATCATAAAATTCCTAAAATGGATACCATGATCAGTAACGATAGCTTGGGAAACACCAGAACGAGCTATGACATGATTAAAAAGAAACAACACTGCAGTCTTTCCAGTATTGTCGAATGTCGGCATCGCCTCGGCCCATTTCGTAAAGTAATCAACGGCTACAATGATGTAACCATGCCCCCCGGACGAGTGAGGGTAACATGTCATGAAATCGATGCCCCATTTTTCAAAAGGACCAACTGAGACCACAGGGTGAAGAGGAGCAGGATGTGACCGAATTTTCTGATTGCAGGTCTGGCAAGCATGGAATTTCTGAACGACAGTAATGCAGTCGTTAAACAAAGAAGGCCAAAAATATCCTGCGCATAAGATTTTCTGGGTAGTAGCATACCCAGACATATGACCACCACATGCTCTAGAATGGAAGTCATTCAGAGCTTTCTCGACTTCGTCAAACATTAGACAATGTCAAAAAATAGAGTCAATCCCCTGACGATAAAGAGTATCCCCAAGGATAATGTATTGACGAGCTTGATAGCGTATGCGACGTCGTTCAGTACTAGACAAAGTAGGCCAAAAAGTCTGGGTTTGGAGATATATAATGATATCCCCATACCAAAGATCGTCAGTGCTAATAAGGAAAAGAGATTCATCGGGTAATGAATCAACTGCTACATTTTTCATTGCAGAGTGAGGAAAATCGCATATCAACTCAGCAAAAACTAAGGATTTCTTGGACTTGGCATGGTCGAATTCCAAGTCAAACTCCTGGAGTATCACAATCCATTTGGAGTATTTTCCCCCTAGCAATTGACGTGTAAAAATATGTTGCATAGGGTTGCAATGAGAAATCATCGTAGTCTTGCGTGAGAGGATATAGTGCTGGAAGCGTTGGATGGCTTGAATGGCAGCCAAGGCCAGTTTTTCAACATGTTGATACTTGATTTCAGTTGGTGTGAGACTCCGACTCAAGTGGTAAATAACATGTTCGTCGTGTGCATCATCCTCTTGGATGAGAACCATGCCAATAGTGTACTCCGAGGCAGCAAGATAAAGGAAATAATCGCGACTGTAATCGGGAGGAAAGAGAAGCGGAGCTCGCGTTAGGGATAACTTCAGAGCTTCAAAAGCATTGTTGGCAAAGGTATCCCAGATGAACTCTGAATCTTTCTTTAGTAGCCGCGTAAAACCATGAGTGATCTCAGCATAATTAGGGATAAAATGACGAAGAAAGTTTGCTTTCCCCTGCAAACTTTGCAACTGGCATAGTGTAGAAGGATGAGGGAGATTAAGGATCTCCTCAACCTTCAAAGGATCCACCCAGATCCCTTGACACAAATGATAAAACCTAGAATACGATCGGATTCCACACAGAAAATGCACTTATGAGGATTTAAATGTATCTGGTAGAACTGACAGCGAACGAAAATGGCCCGGAGGTGGGTTGGGTGATCGACTCTGCGCATAGAATGAGCGGGTAAATCGTCCAAATAGGGTTGAACAATATGCTTAATATCATGAAAAGAATAAGACATAGTGCATTCAAAATTTTCACCCGCATTCTTAAGTCCGAAAGGGAGTTTCCAATAGGCAAAAGTACCCCAAGGGCAAATAAAAGCAGTCTTATGTTGATCCTCAGGAGCAATGTTAATTTGATTATAGGCGGAGAAACCATCCATGAGAGAGAAGATTTCGCTTCCGGCGCAATCATCAACAATCTGATCGATGAAGGGGGTACGAAAGTTGTCTTTGGGACAAGCTTTGTTAATATCCCTATAATCAACACATACACGAATACTGCCTCCTTTCTTGTCAATCGGGACAGGATTGGAAACCCATTCTGTAAGAGCCGGCGGATAAATAAAGCCAGCTTTCAGAAGTTTGTCAACTTCGAGCTTGATAGCAGTCGCTTTATGTGGGTGAACTGGACGAACGCGTTGTTGGACGAGTTTAGAGCTGAGGTATGTCTTTATCTCATGTACAACAATTGCAGGGTCGATACCTGGCATCTCTTCGTAGCTCTAGGCGAAGATGTCATGAAAGTCCTTGAATAGAGACGTATAGGTGACTATTTCGTCAGGAGAACACGAAGCTCCAATATGGACATTTTAGACAATCCCAGGTTTAATGGATATGTCAATGGGAATCATGGGTGAGATATTACTTAAGTTCCCTTCAACAAACACATCATGTGTAGTCGCGGGAACCGTCGAGATGACAACAACGGTCGACGGAGTCGAAATCCGTTGGTAGTTCTCAAGAGTGTGTTGTTCCAGAAAGAGGATGGAACGATGATGCCCATCGTCCCAAGGGGTGTCCTCCAAGACGAACATGATCGTCTCGTCAGTGGGAAAAATAACACGAAAATGATCGGGAGACAACTCATCAAGAGAAGGGGTAGAAGGTGTTGTCGATTGAATGGCATGATAGGCGGACTCAACTGGACTTAATGGCATTTCATCGCCGTAACAAAGATGATCTTCGGGGTTAGGGACTATCCAAGAGTCATGAGATGCAAGAAGTTCATGAGGCATGGTGGAGATCATGTTAATAGAAGCAACATATGGGCATGGAACATCAGGCGGTGGAATAGGGAAAGCACCCATTAACGAGGAGTCCTTTAAAAGGCCTACACCGACGTTCTCATAACCCGACGGGGTTTTAGAAATAAACGGCACGTTGCCAGTACGAGTATTGGAATTGAAGAAGGCGAGTTGGTTGATGGTAACAACCTTTCCTTGATGAGGGAAACGTACTAATCGAAAAAAGTGTTGACATGACTGCATGCATGGAATCGATCCAACTTAAAACATGATGGGAGTGTCAAAGACTTCCACTTCAACTTGGACTGTTTTACCTTCTAACGGGATGGGAAATGAAGTAAGAACACTGTAGGGCTTAAAACCGGAGCCATTGAAGGCTTTAAGAGTGTTGTGGGATTCATTCAAAGGAGGAGAGCCAATGGCTTTCCAACAAGCAAGAGACATAACACACGCTGAGGCACCCTCGTCAATAACGGTTCGGCAAATGTTTTTGTCGGAGACAACCACTTGTATTTGAAACACGAGTTGGGGAGGTAACCTTGGAATGTGATCTTCCAAGTCAAATACTATCAAATTCGTATCGGTCGGGTCAATTCAACCTATAGCTTTCAATAGTGCCTTTTGTTGTGTAGGACAAGACTGAAGGACTTCAAGGGTTGACATCGTTGAAGGTGCCTGGGCCAGATCTTCAACAATGCTGTAGTTCTGGGCCGCACAAGCATGAGGATTGAAAGCCAATTTCCTATTGACACCCTTAGGAGGGGGTCGTAGAATGGTGTCGAGGCTCGGTCGTTTGAGATAAAGAGGACCGTTGGTAGGTGGAGTCTCTGGAGAGGGTTGTACCAAAGCAGGAGGTAAATCGTCAACCTTCTCCTTAGATGGAGAGTAATCTTTGGCTCGAGTCGTGAGTGCAACGTTGTTCTGCTTAGAATCACTAGTACACATCAAAACATATGATGTAGTAGAAGAGGAGGGTTGGTCGCGAATGACCAACTGAGCCTATTGTTGAGATGGGAAGGGTTGGGACAAGACAGCCAGTGCAGGTGGTTTTGGAGCTCCTTGAAGGAACTTAGTGACCTCAGCACATCGTGGACAATCCTTTGTGTAATGATCATCACCACAGATAAGGCAAGGGTATCATGGTTTGCTCTTATCTCGATCTTCAACAGGAGTGGTTTTTTGCTCTGTTGGATTATTATTTTTTCCCTCCTTATTCTTACCTCTCCCCTTTTTAGATTTGTTTTTACCAGCTGGGGTAGATTGGACAACATTTACCTCAAAAGTTTTGTCGGTGGGAGTGGCAGGAGACAAAGCATTTTGAACATTAGAAGAATAAGATTTAGGGTTTGTTCTTGAAACAGAATGTGATTGAGTTTGAGTAGTACCAATCACACCATCAGCCGCATGCGAGGCAGCTGGAGTAGTTGAAGTGTCGGAAGCATTAGGATGAGGTAAATTAGGTAGTAAATCATAAAGAGTTCTCGTTTGTGAATAAACGAGATCAAGATATTGAGCACGACTTATAGCCTGCTCTTCCATGACTATGCCACCCATGGAAATCTCCTTACCGATTTCATTCACAAATGATTTTGTAAACCATTCTACCAGTAACTGATCGAGGAGCTCAAGTTTAATGAGACGTTGTCTCCTTCGCCACTCATGGATGTGATCAGATATATGAGTGTCATTGTTCTGTTTGAAGGAAGTCAAAATCTCAGTCCTAGTATCATAACGGATCTATAACTGGTAATGCGTAAGGAAATCCATAGTGAGGGTATTGAAGTTAGAGAAGAAACCACACGGCAATTCAATATACCACTTCGCAGCAGAACCTGTAAGGGTTCGTTGAAAAAGACGTAAACGAATAGAGTCATTCATCAATGAGTTGGATGAGTACCATAGGTGAAAAGTCATAACGTGATTGTTTGGGTCCTCTCCCACTTTGTCGTCAAATTTAGGAATGTACGATGGAAGCTTGGCTGGAATAACAGGCCATTGGGGAGAGTGATGAATAGGATCATTTAAAATCCTAGACAAATCTGGCAAATCCAAAGTAGCGAGAAAAGGTAACTGTCGATTCACCTGCGGGTACTGGTGGCTTTGGGGTGGAAGCCCTGTCGGCAAACTAGTAGGACCATAAGCAGTCTGCACATAATGGGAAGACCCACGCAGATTCGATGGTGGTTGGAGAGGATAGTAGCTCAAGGGATTGTAACCTTGAGTGGGGACATGAGTTTGAGCATTCGTACCCCAAATAGGATTGGGTATACTTGGATATGGTTGGCCTATAGTAGGGACAGGCAACTGCTGCCCCCCAGTCGTTTGAGGAGGATTTTGTATCATCTGATTCTAATACTAGGCCAAAGAGGGAGGTATATTTTGTCCCAAAGGTGGGGTTGTTCCCCTTATCGTAGGCGGAGTTCCAACCAGAAGTTGTGTCCCAATCGAAGGTTGTGTAGTAATTGGAATGTGTCTGGTAAGAGGAAATTGAATCGTACCACCTTGTCCACCAACGGGAATCTGCAAGTTTGGTGTAATGGATGGGATAGTGCCACTAGGATTAGGATTTCTAGTGGAAGATAAGAAAGGTCTTCCAGAAGGAAATTGAGGGAGTGTCGGAATAAAACTGAGAATAGGGTGCCCAGGAAAAGAAGGACCACCTGGAGAACTGGATGAGGTTTGCGGAGGTGTTGGAATAGAAGCATTCAACGCATGGTATCCGGGTGGTAGTGTCAGAATGACATTGGGCATTCGCTGTGTGTTTATAGGAGCAAGACCAGCTTCATTGAACCCAGTTTGGACACTCTTAGTATTCGTGAGATGGGCCATGTTGGCTAGGAAAGTAAAGTGATAAGTGGTAGTCAATGGTATAGTCTCTGTCTCAGAAAACACCGGAGGGTTGAGTTCGGAGACCACAGGTTAACCAGGACCAAAAATATCCCTTCGGAAAACACCTGTAGACCAAAAAGGATCTTGGCCTTCTATGCCGGGAAAAGGCCCAACGGATGATCCAGAATATGTAACAACTAATTCTCCGGAAGAATTCAGTTGCATAAATGGTTGCTCAGAACCAGGGTGAAGTTGAAAATCCTCTCGAGTATTGGTAATTCGGAAAGGTTCTAGAGAGTCATTTCATTCCACTTGTGGTGTGGTGACGACTGTGGCTTCACTTTGCCAAAGACAGCCCTCAGGTGTACCTGTAGGCAAGGGTTGAGAACTGTCCAGATGTTCTGGAGATAAACCCTGCATTCTACGTGAACGACGTGGAGGAGCTATTGTAAATGAGTGACAAACTTCACGAAGAAACCCTATGGTCAACTTCTAGAAACAAACAACACGTGCTAGTAAACAAAATCTAGGAAGCAATCACCAGGAAAACAAGACCTTCTAATTTCGAAGCCACTAGTTGGTGATGAAATCCAACGTTGCAACAACGAGACGATAAGGGGCGGGGCTAGAGTGGAAAAGTTATGCTAATGACCTTCTTAACAGACTTACACCCTAGTGCAAGCTCCCACACATAATTGTGGGTATACCCTCCAAGGAGCCTGAGTGAGTTTGGTCAACGTCAATTCCAGGTACCGTGAAGACTTTCCCCTCCACAGTCACCTTGGGTAAGAAACTAGAAAGATAGGCCACTAAAGTCACCATCAAAAAAAATAAAGCCTAGGGGAACAGTCGACAGTCCAATCCACACGCAAGGGCAGGGTATCTAGCCCGCAATCAACTCAAAAGGCTTCCACGCATCATTGTGGGTATACCTCCAAGTGATCCTCGTAATACGTGCAATCTCGACACTGATATCAACAAAGCAGGGTGAGCAACTCTGCCAATATCAATGTGACCTAGTGTTTGACCCTTGTGTGAGAAGGGCTTCCCAGGACAAGATGTTGCAAATGGAATTTAACACTCCCTAACACAAGATGCTATTGTGTGTTTTGTGCTTTTGGAGAGTGTATCTCTCTTCCTACTCCAAAGCGCTAGCCTAGCTAAATGTTGGTGAAATAGAGCCCTAGAAAAGAGTTACTAGATGAATTTTATGATTACGTAGTGTTATTAAGAGTTTTTCTTTACTCAAAGGTAACGGAAATGAAACTTATGTTGTATGACTCTGACCCAACAATGCAAGGATGAGAATGAAATATATCACTTTTCGTTCAATGAATCCTATGTATGGGAGAGAGAAAGTTTTCTAGATCAACCTTGAACTACAATGCAAAATTTCCTTTGAAATGAAAATGCAAACAATCACTTATCAAATGACAACTCTCTATTGTGTCGTTTTCAAATACTTCAACAATCTCAATAATTTGATTTTCAATGTTTTCTAAAAACGAAAAGAATTTTTTGAAAGAAAAACTTTTTGTTCACTTTTCAAAAAGGACCCACACTATGACAGCGAGAGTACGGAAAATCAAAAACCAAATGAATAAGCAATGATAAACACCCAATCCACTCTTTCAACGAAAACAAAAATAAAGAGCAAACCAATTTAGTCTTTTCAAATGCAAAAGAAAATGATCTTTCATACCAATAAGCAAATGAGAAAAACCAAGCACTCAACTTTCAACCAATCACTGGTTCTTAACTAATCAAACACACTCAGAGTCTGAAGTCAGAGAGAATGGTTTTGCCAAGAAAAGTCAAGAAATGAAATTCAAGACACAAATGACAAGAAAAGCCTTGAAATCCTAAGACTGTTCATGCATGCAAATGAAGACAAGAAATACATCAATCAATGGTCCAAAAAACTCATAAGAGGCAATCAAACTGATCTAGGTAGTTGGAAATACCAAAACTCAAATCCAATTTTTTGAAAAATTGTGTTTGCATGCAGGTAATATTACACAGTGTGGGAATCACTGATTCTCGCAGGTGACCCTTGAGCAGGGTGCGAGAACCTCGCACTGAAACCTAAAGGCATAGTTTGAACACTACCTATTCTCGCAGGCTGCAATGAAGTACAGTTCGAGAATGCCTGAACATAGTCAAAATTTTGAAAAATGAAGAAAAATTGAAAAAGGCCTCTGGACCTAGAGGGTCTATCAGGATATCCTAAAGACTCAGAGATTGATAGGACAGGAGAAAAGTAAAACCAGAGCAAATGGCCACAGAAAAATATCAAAATCCACAAAGAAAATGGGAATCTTCCCTAGTGGAGTCGCCAATTTTGTTATTGGATAAATCCGTAGGTGCAGACACTAACTGATCTCCCTAGATCCACCTAGATCTAGAACAAATCAAGACAGAACATGACTCTTTCCCTAGATTTTGACCATTGAATTAAATAGGAGGCAAGAATAAATGGCATACCTTATTATCGCTTCCTATGGTCTTTGTTGCTCCCACTTCGCTCGAGTGCTCTCATGCAGTCAAGACCAAGACAACACAAACCAACCAAAGTGAAGAAAGCACAATCTATTCAATAGTCAATCTATGTATATGATCAAGGAATTATACAATAAAGTGGAA
>JZKD02S1166441.1:0-12737 GCA_000966675.3 Picea glauca
AAGGAATACAATACGAAATGAGGTCAACACTCTCATAGTGTTGTGATCAAACATTCTTCCATGGCAACCTAGAACTAACACACGAGGTTTCTCCTAGAGGAGGTGTTAGTTGTATTAGGCAAAGCATTTACTTCTATATGCTCACATGCTATGAAGTATGATACTTTACAAAGATTGCTATCTCAACTATAGTCATCAACTTGTCATGTGTACCTTTGAATCTTATTGACTTGATTAATCAAACCTGTAGCCTTGTCCTCAAGAATGAGTGCTTGCTTTTCTTTTGAGTCTCCTTCACTCAAGATGACGAGTGCTTTCTTCAACCTGTCTTTTGTACTTAAGACAATACACTATCTTGATAGAAGGTTGGGTTAGAGGATAAGTTCTATGATCTCAACTTTTAATCCATCTAATACCTTGACTCATTTAGAATGAAGGTCATATCTACAACATGCAACATTGATCAATATAACAAATGGATGCATATCAGAATAATCACACCCGGGTTGCATCATTCCTCTGAATATGTTGGATCTTGAGATCCTTTTGGATATATGGAAAGAGATCCCTTCTCCTACAAATACTCTTTAAGTTTAACCATTTAAACATATGTGAGTACATACCTCTCATAGTATTTGCAGGTAGTGGCACCATCTGGCAGCAACAGTAATCATTACCAACTCTTAAAAAATTCAAGGGTGATTGCAACTGGTACTATGACTGCCACTGCAACTGATACTGCAACTGTAGTTGATACTGCAACTTGTTCTGAGACCACAACTGCAACTGCAACTTAGGGTTTTATGAGGAAACCCTAATTTTTCAAACTTCAAATTTTGAAATTCTGATCCAGGGGATAGATGCGCTGAGCTGAGGCAAGTAAGCTGGTGCAGTCATATTTCTAAAAATCAACTTTTACCCCTCCAAACTTGATTTGCGAATTTCTGGACTGGTGCTTCTGGTTTTCTGGTACCTCTGGTACTCTGATACTTCTGGTACTCTGGTTTTCTGGTACCTCTGGTACTTCTGGTACTCTGGTTTTCTAGTACTTTATGAAACTAGGGTTTCACTTTTCGAGAGATCTAGCCACTGAAAATGTGCGCTGAGAGTGCCAAAGTAATCCTTGGGGGAGGGAGCACTTTTATAGATGGTTTTAGGGCTGAAAAGCTTCAGCAACAAAAAGCCCTAATTTGCATGTACGACAATAGTGACGTTTTTCACTCTTATGAAAGATGCTTTCTTCAGCTTAGCTCTGAAACCATGTTAATGTTTAAGCCATTATTATAGTTCTTTGCATTTCAATAGATAACTTAAGATAATACAAAAGATCCTAAGAGATAACTTAAGCTAATACAAAATATCCTCTCCCAAAGATGCACCACTCTCTCTTTATCTTCTCCAACTGCAATTCCGAAACTTGTCTCTCAATGAGCAAGTGAGGTGTGTCTAAGTGAGGCGTTAGCCTCTTTATTTATACTAATCTGGCACGTGTGAAGTGTCTCTTCACTGGCAGGGCCGACTTCTTAATCTGGGTGGTTATAACCAGCTTTATTATATTCTGGGACCTCTTTGATATATTCTGGGGCCGACTTCTTCTTTTGCCTATTACAATTATATTATGACCAATCCGCAAAAGGGGATTTGGTCCTTTTACAATAGCTGACATGATCAATCCACAATGGGGATTTATCCAATTAATAATATACCAAATAATAATAAGAATACACTTTGCAGTTACATTATTTCAACAATATTGAAACCATCATAAGTACCACAGATCAATATAAGAAGAAAGGAAAACCCTCTAATGAAAAGAATGCTCAATCCTCTATTATTTCCCAAAAGAGCACCCTATCCAAAAATAACTCTTAGTCTACAACATCTCAATGGAAAAAGTCTTCAATGAATAATTCAAATGATGGAGGTGATAAAAACCCTCCCCAGGGAAAATTGTAAAAGTCTCATAAATTGCAAGTAAAAAGAAAGGGGACTAATTCTTCATAAGAAATTGAAGAGCACATCCCTAAGAGAGAGATCCCTCTCGAAGACATGGATTTAGAATTTGATATAGAAAATATCCATTTCCATGACGATGAAGAACAATTACAGGAAAATGTACAATCTGTGGCCGAACTCACTATTCAAAACAAAGGTTTTTCAGAAGAAGAATCATTTTCCGTACATAAAGCTTTATTTAATAAAGATTCAAGAAAATTGATTTTTGAAAGAACCCTATCAAAAAGGAAAAAGGGAAAAACTTGTTCTACATTTAACCTTAATACCATGCCTCCATCTGAAATCGCTAAGATTCATAAGGTTACAAAAAATGCTCTTGATGTTTCAATAGATGATATGGAAGCTGAGAATTCCAAACTTAAATAAATGATACAAGAATTAGAGTTTACTCTACTGCCTCCACCAATATAGCCACTCTTGTTGCAATAGTTCAACCTGGCAGGAATTTTGGGAGAACTCCAGAGTCAAGTATAAGATTAAAAGGGACCTCAAGCTTACTTGTTGCAACCAGACATTATGTTCAACAAAATATTAAGAAAATAATGTATCTTATTTTAAATATATGGGATCTAGCAAGTAGTTTTGTTTCTCTTGGTTCTTGGATTCAAAATACTAGAGAATATTTGAAAGCTGACATTGAAAATGATGAAGGATTTTTCAAGGATGGACTTGCCACATTTATTATGAAGGTCTCGACAATGACTAGATATGAAAGAAAACAAGAAGACTTACCTTCTAAAGCTCGTATAAAGCAACTAAAGGCATGTTCGATTCAAAGAATTATTGTATTAAGGGAATTATTAAATGAACTCAATGACTTAACATCCAAAAAGACTGAAGCTTATTCTAAATTTCTTGAATTAGATCTTGTGGGTAACACCACTGAAGTAGAGTATGCAAAGCTAATTTCAAACTCAATGCTTCAAACAAGGCAACGATTTGAACAAAGTGAGGAAAATTTAAAGAAATTACCAGCAAAGAACTTCAATAGTATGATTGAATACACTGAAGATGACATTGATAATTGGCTTGTTGAATAAACCAATAGAAATGAGGATGTCAAAACTACATTACAAAGTCTTTCAATTGAATATAGAGAATATGAAAATGAATTGTTCAAAATCAAAGTCAAATAAGAGGTGATTGTTGCTCTTTTGTGACAATATCTTGAAGAATTGTTAAAAACGGCTATAATCAAGATTATCGAGGGTCCAACGAAAGCAATTGATACCCGTAACATAACCACACCAAACAACGATATAAAAGGTTCATCAACAAGCAAATGAAGATAGGATAGATTCATCACGGTCTAAAATTTCTCTTGCTTTGATTCAAAGAATCCATTCTCTTCTCTCTTTTATTTTATTTTATGGCCCACGAGAGCCCCAATTCTAGTCCTTTTGGATAAAAGATAAAATTTTCATTAAACTGTAAAGACTTTATCATTTTTTAGAAAATCCCAGAGAACTAATTCAGGTTTAATTTTGACTGTATCTTTGAACTCTAAGTATTTGAGGATAACATAATTGAAATTGACTTATTAAAATATTATTTTGATTCTAATGAAGAACTCTTTTAAGGATCTTTGATATATGAGCCATTTGTTTTCTTCCTATAAATGTGATCAAAAATATTTTATGAATGTGATGAATATATATAGTTCCGAAAAATTTGAAGAGAATCTTCTAGAAAAACTTAAAGAGGAGTACCACCTCTATGAAAACACAGGGGGATTCATATCCTCGCGAGGTTTTTGTTTCGATCTTAATAGACTCAAACATAAACAAGGTGTTAGGGGTGAGAAGGAGCCTTCCTTTGTGGAAGATATAGTGGAGATGAGAACACATAAACAACGTTGTTGGAAAGCTCACAAAGATAAGCTTATAATGGTTGTCGAGGCAAATGTCTCTCTGGATGAGGTCCCAATAAGGTTGGGGAAGACAACGATGGGACGCTTCTGCTGAAAGGTGGTATCTGTTTCATCTATTATGAATTATCTTGACTCAAAGTAGATGGGGGTGTTAGATTATGACCCTGAATTCCACACACTTTCCAAAGGGTGGTTGTGCTTCGAATTCAGGTCAAACACGAATATAATGAAGATTTTTAGCAAATTGTGGCATTGGGTCCCTTTGGGCATGGTTTTAAAATAATGGGCCATCTCCTTCGACCCCACAAGGGTTTCTCTAGCACCAANGTACCTTTGAATCTTATTGACTTGATTAATCAAACCTGTAGCCTTGTCCTCAAGAATGAGTGCTTGCTTTTCTTTTGAGTCTCCTTCACTCAAGATGACGAGTGCTTTCTTCAACATGTATTTTGTACTTAAGACCATACACTATCTTGATAGAAGGTTGGGTTAGAGGATAAGTTCTATGATCTCAACTTTTAATCCATCTAATACCTTGACTCAGTTAGAATGAAGGTCATAGCTACAACATGCAACATTGATCAATATAACAAATGGATGCATATCAGAATAATCACACCCGGGTTGCATCATTCCTCTGAATGTGTTGGATCTTGAGATCCTTTTGGATATATGGCAAGAGATCCCTTCTCCTGCAAATACTCTTTAAGTTTAACCATTTAAACATATGTGAGTACATACCTCTCATAGTATTTGCAGGTAGTGGCACCATCTGGCAGCAACAGTAATCATTACCAACTCTTAAAAACTTCAAGGGTGATTGCAACTGGTACTATGACTGCCACTGCAAATGATACTACAACTGCATTTGATACTGCAACTTGTTCTGAGACCACAACTGCAACTGCAACTTAGGGTTTTATGAGGAAACCCTAATTTTTCAAACTTCAAATTTTGAAATTCTAATCCAGGGGATAGATGCGCCGAGCTGAGGCAAGTAAGCTGGTGCAGTCATATTTCTAAAAATCAACTTTTACCCCTCCAAACTTGATTTGCGAATTTCTGGACTGGTGCTTCTGGTTTTCTGGTACCTCTGGTACTCTGGTACTTCTGGTACTCTGGTTTTTTGGTACCTCTGGTACTTCTGGTACTCTGGTTTTCTAGTACTTTATGAAACTAGGGTTTCACTTTCCGAGAGATATAACCACTGAAAATGTGCGTTGAGAGTGCCAAAGTAATCCTTGGGGGAGGGAGCACTTTTATAGATGGTTTTAGGGCTGAAAAGCTTCAGCAAAAAAAATCCCTAATTTGCATGTACGACAATAGTGACGTTTTTCACTCTTGTGAAAGATGCTTTCTTCAGCTTAGCTCTGAAACCATGTTAATGTTTAAGCCATTATTATATTTCTTTGCATTTCAATAGATAACTTAAGCTAATACAGAAGATCCTAAGAGATAACTTAAGCTAATACAAAAGATCCTCTCCCAAAGATGCACCACTCTCTCTCTATCTTCTCCAACTGCAATTCTGAAACTTGTCTCTCAATGAGCAAGTGAGGTGTGTCTAAGTGAGGCGTTAGCCTCCTTATTTATACTAATCTGGCACGTGTGAAGTGTCTCTTCATTGGCAGGGCCGACTTCTTAATTTGGGTGGTTATAACCAACTTTCTTATATTCCGGGACCTCTTTGATATATTCTGGGGCCGACTTCTTCTTTTGCCTATTACAATTATATTATGACCAATCCGCAAAAGGGGATTTGGTCCTTTTACAATAGCTGACATGATCAATCCACAATGGGGATTTATCCAATTAATAATATACCAAATAATAATAAGAATACACTTTGCAGTTACATTATTTCAACAATATTGAAACCATCATAAGTACCACAGATCAATATAAGAAGAAAGGAAAACCCTCTAATGAAAAGAATGCTCAATCCTCTATTATTTCCCAAAAGAGCACCCTATCCAAAAATAACTCTTAGTCTACAACATCTCAATGGAAAAAGTCTTCAATGAATAATTCAAATGATGGAGGTGATAAAAACCCTCCCCAGGGAAAATTGTAAAAGTCTCATAAATTGCAAGTAAAAAGAAAGGGGACTAATTCTTCATAAGAAATTGAAGAGCACATCCCTAAGAGAGAGATCCCTCTCGAAGACATGGATTTAGAATTTGATATAGAAAATATCCATTTCCATGACGATGAAGAACAATTACAGGAAAATGTACAATCTGTGGCCGAACTCACTATTCAAAACAAAGGTTTTTCAGAAGAAGAATCATTTTCCGTACATAAAGCTTTATTTAATAAAGATTCAAGAAAATTGATTTTTGAAAGAACCCTATCAAAAAGGAAAAAGGGAAAAACTTGTTCTACATTTAACCTTAATACCATGCCTCCATCTGAAATCGCTAAGATTCATAAGGTTACAAAAAATGCTCTTGATGTTTCAATAGATGATATGGAAGCTGAGAATTCCAAACTTAAATAAATGATACAAGAATTAGAGTTTACTCTACTGCCTCCACCAATATAGCCACTCTTGTTGCAATAGTTCAACCTGGCAGGAATTTTGGGAGAACTCCAGAGTCAAGTATAAGATTAAAAGGGACCTCAAGCTTACTTGTTGCAACCAGACATTATGTTCAACAAAATATTAAGAAAATAATGTATCTTATTTTAAATATATGGGATCTAGCAAGTAGTTTTGTTTCTCTTGGTTCTTGGATTCAAAATACTAGAGAATATTTGAAAGCTGACATTGAAAATGATGAAGGATTTTTCAAGGATGGACTTGCCACATTTATTATGAAGGTCTCGACAATGACTAGATATGAAAGAAAACAAGAAGACTTACCTTCTAAAGCTCGTATAAAGCAACTAAAGGCATGTTCGATTCAAAGAATTATTGTATTAAGGGAATTATTAAATGAACTCAATGACTTAACATCCAAAAAGACTGAAGCTTATTCTAAATTTCTTGAATTAGATCTTGTGGGTAACACCACTGAAGTAGAGTATGCAAAGCTAATTTCAAACTCAATGCTTCAAACAAGGCAACGATTTGAACAAAGTGAGGAAAATTTAAAGAAATTACCAGCAAAGAACTTCAATAGTATGATTGAATACACTGAAGATGACATTGATAATTGGCTTGTTGAATAAACCAATAGAAATGAGGATGTCAAAACTACATTACAAAGTCTTTCAATTGAATATAGAGAATATGAAAATGAATTGTTCAAAATCAAAGTCAAATAAGAGGTGATTGTTGCTCTTTTGTGACAATATCTTGAAGAATTGTTAAAAACGGCTATAATCAAGATTATCGAGGGTCCAACGAAAGCAATTGATACCCGTAACATAACCACACCAAACAACGATATAAAAGGTTCATCAACAAGCAAATGAAGATAGGATAGATTCATCACGGTCTAAAATTTCTCTTGCTTTGATTCAAAGAATCCATTCTCTTCTCTCTTTTATTTTATTTTATGGCCCACGAGAGCCCCAATTCTAGTCCTTTTGGATAAAAGATAAAATTTTCATTAAACTGTAAAGACTTTATCATTTTTTAGAAAATCCCAGAGAACTAATTCAGGTTTAATTTTGACTGTATCTTTGAACTCTAAGTATTTGAGGATAACATAATTGAAATTGACTTATTAAAATATTATTTTGATTCTAATGAAGAACTCTTTTAAGGATCTTTGATATATGAGCCATTTGTTTTCTTCCTATAAATGTGATCAAAAATATTTTATGAATGTGATGAATATATATAGTTCCGAAAAATTTGAAGAGAATCTTCTAGAAAAACTTAAAGAGGAGTACCACCTCTATGAAAACACAGGGGGATTCATATCCTCGCGAGGTTTTTGTTTCGATCTTAATAGACTCAAACATAAACAAGGTGTTAGGGGTGAGAAGGAGCCTTCCTTTGTGGAAGATATAGTGGAGATGAGAACACATAAACAACGTTGTTGGAAAGCTCACAAAGATAAGCTTATAATGGTTGTCGAGGCAAATGTCTCTCTGGATGAGGTCCCAATAAGGTTGGGGAAGACAACGATGGGACGCTTCTGCTGAAAGGTGGTATCTGTTTCATCTATTATGAATTATCTTGACTCAAAGTAGATGGGGGTGTTAGATTATGACCCTGAATTCCACACACTTTCCAAAGGGTGGTTGTGCTTCGAATTCAGGTCAAACACGAATATAATGAAGATTTTTAGCAAATTGTGGCATTGGGTCCCTTTGGGCATGGTTTTAAAATAATGGGCCATCTCCTTCGACCCCACAAGGGTTTCTCTAGCACCAACAAAAATATGGGTTGTTCTACCTAACTTATCGATGGGTTTTGGAAATAAGCGGTAATGGAACTTGATTGGAATATCAAGACAAAATACAAGTGGACCTGGATCCAAGTTGAGGTAGATCTTAGAGGAGGGATTCTATATGAAATTGAGCTAGTTTTAGGTGGTTTCATATGGGTGCAACGGAATGACTACTGACAGATTCTATTTTGGTGTTTTGGTTGTCATAAGGTGGGTCATCTTCAAGTCCATTGTCATAGACCCCCTTCTTCTTCCCCCCCCGCTTTCAGTGTACATGGAAGAGCAAGGAAATTGTGAAAGATTATGTCTCATCAGCTTACAAGGAAGCAGTAAGGGTTAAGTTTGAGTCAAATCCCTCCTCGGTGAATCCTAATATCAAGTTGGCGGAAATTGGTAAGACTTCAACCATCTCTCCTTCAATTTTGTTTCCATCTCTGAATAATGTTTGTAGCTCCCTAGTTCTTTCCACCTCCCTCGTTTCTGGTAAAGCAGGTGATGGCGAGGACAAGTTCTCTCAGTCCCTTGAAAATCATTCTATTAACTCCCCTCCCACTAGGCACTCCTCACCTTCCTCCCTCTCCTTATCATCCCTCGTCCTCCAAGACGAGTATCCCTCCATCTTCCTCCTCTTCGTCGAAAGGTGTAGGGACACCTTTAGGTTGAGATTCCTATAATTCATATGTAATCTCCCTATATCTCCTTTATTCTCATTTTAAAAAAAACTTAGAGGAGGGATGCCTTGACAGTTTGGCTATGGACAAAGGTGTGTCCTCACATGTGGGAAGGAAATCCTACATCTCCCTAGAACAAATCCAAACTGTTAATTAATAAATTCTATCTAGAAGACAACCCACAATCACTCGGGCCCTTAGAGCAGGTAAATCCCATGGTAGGGTGACCTAATGATAATGACGTGCTTAGATGCCCAAGGAGTGGGGGGCAACTCCAAGATAAATTCTCTAAAATGGCATGTGTTCTCAAGCAACCCTGATGTCCTGCTCATTCAAGAAACAATGTGTTGCGAGGATAAATATGCAAATACTTCCAGACCATGGCTTGAGGACTTGGACTTTAGCACCCTAGATTTGGATGACCTTTCTAGGGGTATTTTGTTAGCTTGGAGTCCAAAACTCAAGGCTATATCCTCCTCAATTATTCACTCTTGTACTGTTTTAAATTTGATGGACCTTGATACAAATTGCACCTTCAAAATTGTGAATCCGTACGGACGCTATGCAAATAGGATCTTGTTTTGGAATGATCTAAGTAATTGCGGGATTCTCTATTCGAGGAACCTTATTTTAGGTGGGGACTTGAATTTCACTCTCTCGTTGGCAGAAGTTTGGAGAGTTAGACCTAGGTCTGACCCTCGAGAAGGGTTCTTCTCTCATTGGATTGAAGCGAAACGTTTGATTGATAATATTCCTCAGAATTTCAACTAGACATGTCACAATGGGAGGAAAGGACCAGCCCTAGTCGCTAAGTGCCTATACCATTTTTTAATTTCAGAAGATATGATAGAGGGCCTATGGAATCTTAATTCAAAGGTCTTTGTAGGAGGAATTTCATACCATATGACGATTACTCTTGAAGTGGCCCTAAAGGGCACCAAACCTACAACACCTTTCAAATTCAATCATAGGTTGCTCCTAGAGGAAGAGTACACAAAATTGTTATAGATGATTTGGAGGCCGCTTGAGGATAATGGGGAAAAGTTGTATATATTACAATTTGATGAAAACCTCGCAAGGGTAAAAAAGGAATCTATATCATGGGCTAAGCAACATAATGAGAGATCTAAAGATCTTTTGTCCAATGTGGAAGCTTAGATAGATGAGATTATGATGGAAAATCCAGCATCCTCCTTNTCAAACACGAATATAATGAAGATTTTTAGCAAATTGTGGCATTGGGTCCCTTTGGGCATGGTTTTAAAATAATGGGCCATCTCCTTCGACCCCACAAGGGTTTCTCTAGCACCAAAAAAAATATGGGTTGTTCTACCTAACTTACCGATGGGTTTTGGGAATAAGCGGTAATGGAACTTGATTGGAAAATCAAGACAAAATACAAGTGGACCTGGATCCAAGTTGAGGTAGATCTTAGAGGAGGGCTTCTAGATGAAATTGAGCTAGTTTTAGGTGGTTTCATATGGGTGCAGCGGAATTACTACTGACAGATTCTATTTTGGTGTTTTGGTTGTCATAAGGTGGGTCATCTTCAAGTCCATTGTCATAGACCCCCTTCTTCTTCCCCCCCCGCTTTCAGTGTACATGGAAGAGCAAGGAAATTGTGAAAGATTATGTCTCATCAGCTCACAAGGAAGCAGTAAGGGTTAAGTTTGAGTCAAATCCCTCCTCGGTGAATCCTTATATCAAGTTGGAGGAAATTGGTAAGACTTCAACCATCTCTCCTTCAATTTTGTTTCCATCTCTGAATAATGTTTGTACCTCCCTAGTTCATTCCACCTCCCTCGTTTCTGGTAAAGCAGGTGATGGAAAGGACAAGTTTTCTCAGTCCCTTGAAAATCATTCTATTAACTCCCCTCCCACTAGGCACTCCTCACCTCTTCCCTCTCCTTATCATCCCTCGTCCTCCAAGACGAGTATCCCTCCATCTTCCTCCTCTCCGTCGAAAGGTGTAGGGACACCTTTAGGTTGAGATTCCTATAATTCATATGTAATCTCCCTATATCTCCTTTATTATCATTTAAAAAAAAACTTAGAGGAGGGATGCCTTGATAGTTTGGCTATGGACAAAGGTGTGTCCTCACATGTGGGAAGGAAATCCTACATCTCCCTAGAACAAATCCAAACTGTTAATTAATAAATTCTATCTAGAAGACAACCCACAATCACTCGGGCCCTTAGAGCAGGTAAATCCCATGGTAGGGTGACCTAATGATAATGACGTGCTTAGATGCCCAAGGAGTGGGGGGCAACTCCAAGATAAATTCTCTAAAATGGCATGTGTTCTCAAGCAACCCTGATGTCCTGCTCATTCAAGAAACAATGTGTTGCGAGGATAAATATGCAAATACTTCCAGACCATGGCTTGAGGACTTGGACTTTAGCACCCTAGATTTGGATGACCTTTCTAGGGGTATTTTGTTAGCTTGGAGTCCAAAACTCAAGGCTATATCCTCCTCAATTATTCACTCTTGTACTGTTTTAAATTTGATGGACCTTGATACAAATTGCACCTTCAAAATTGTGAATCCGTACGGACGCTATGCAAATAGGATCTTGTTTTGGAATGATCTAAGTAATTGCGGGATTCTCTATTCGAGGAACCTTATTTTAGGTGGGGACTTGAATTTCACTCTCTCGTTGGCAGAAGTTTGGAGAGTTAGACCTAGGTCTGACCCTCGAGAAGGGTTCTTCTCTCATTGGATTGAAGCGAAACGTTTGATTGATAATATTCCTCAGAATTTCAACTAGACATGTCACAATGGGAGGAAAGGACCAGCCCTAGTCGCTAAGTGCCTATACCATTTTTTAATTTCAGAAGATATGATAGAGGGCCTATGGAATCTTAATTCAAAGGTCTTTGTAGGAGGAATTTCATACCATATGACGATTACTCTTGAAGTGGCCCTAAAGGGCACCAAACCTACAACACCTTTCAAATTCAATCATAGGTTGCTCCTAGAGGAAGAGTACACAAAATTGTTATAGATGATTTGGAGGCCGCTTGAGGATAATGGGGAAAAGTTGTATATATTACAATTTGATGAAAACCTCGCAAGGGTAAAAAAGGAATCTATATCATGGGCTAAGCAACATAATGAGAGATCTAAAGATCTTTTGTCCAATGTGGAAGCTTAGATAGATGAGATTATGATGGAAAATCCAGCATCCTCCTTTTCTGATGAAGAAGAATCAAAGCTCAATGATTTAATGAAGTGAAGGACATATCTATTAGAAGAGGAGGAGGCCCGTTGGCGTTTAAAAAGCAGAGCTATTTGGATGAAGGAAGCAGATAATAACTCAATTTTTTTTCATAATTTTGCTAATGAGAGACGTATCCAGAATTCCATTTTGGAAATAATATATATTAATGACATCCATGATTCTTCATCTGAGGGAATAACGAATGATGGTAAAGACATATTTTCCTCTATTTTTAAAATCCCTCCCGGTGATCACATTGTTGAGACTATTAAAGTTGTTAAGCTTTTTCCTAGCTCCATTTTTTAAGAGATGAACCTTTCCCTGCATGAAGTAGTTTATGAGAAGGAGATTATGTCAACTATTTCATCTTTTTAGAAGTGAAAAATCCTTGGCCCTAATGGCCTCACTATGGAATTATTTTTGGGGTTTTATGATCTCTTTAAGTTTGACCTTTTAGAAGTTGTCTCTGAATCCCAAAATTCTGAGAAGATTCTAGGTGTTAGAAAAACAGGACCGTGGAGCAATAAAATAAAAAAAATGCGGAAACAAAACACAGAAGATACACAATACAATAGAGACACAGATTTACGTGGTTCACCCAGTGTGGGCTAC
>JZKD02S1166463.1:0-12737 GCA_000966675.3 Picea glauca
GGAAGTACTCCACTAACTACCAGACTATGGAGATGGAGTTCCAGGGACAGGATGGAAAGAGAGTGGTTTTGAGAGGCATGAACACTTACCCTCCCAAGGTAGTGACCACAAAGAAGATGGAGGCAGTGATGAGGTAGGACGACATTGCATGGGTTGTAGAGTTTTAGATTTCAGTGTAGAAGCCTAAGGGCGGGGAGCCCAATTTTCTGAGAGAGATAAAGGCCTTGCTTAAGAAGCACCAGAAGGTCTTTGGTGATATACCTCCAGGTAGGCCTCCAGATAGGGGCTTTGAGCACACAATCAAGTTAGAGGAGGGTACGGGAGCAGTGATTACCACCCCGTATAGGCACCCCAAGGCCTATAAGGATGAGATCGAAAAGACCATCAAGGAGCTACTGGCAATGGGCCACATCAGACCGAGTTCGAGTCCTTTCGCTTCTTCTGTAGTGCTGGTAAAGAAGAAGGATGGGACCCTCAGAATGTACATTGATTACCGAGCCCTCAACAAGAGGACCATCAAGAAAAGGAACCCTATACCCCAGATTGATGAGTTTATGGATGAGTTGAGAGGGGCCAAATACTTTTCAAAGATTGATCTACGGTCGGGCTATCATCAGATTAGGATGCGAGAGGGGGATGAGTACAAGACAACCTTCAGGTGCCACTATGGGCACTACGAGTTCTTGGTGATGCCTTTTGGGCTAACCAATGCCCTAGCCACATTTCAGTTCTGCATGAACCATACGTTTAGCAAGCAGCTCAGAAAGTACTTGTTGGTTTTTTTTTATGACATTTTGGTCTACAGCCGCACTTGGGAGGAACACCTCCAACATCTAGATGAGGTGATGGGCATACTGGACAGACAGGATTTGTATGCAAAATTTTCCAAATGCGAGTTTGGGTTGACAGAGATGCTTTATCTAGGGCATGTGATTGGAGATCAGGGAGTGCAGGTGCACTAGGACAAGATCTAGGTGATTTGGGATTGGCCTCTGCCGAGGAACACTACAGAGTTAAAGAGATTCATGGGTTTATGCACTTACTACCGGAGGTATGTGAAGGGTTTTTCTCAGTTGACAGCCCCATTGATAGATTTGACCAAGAAGGGGGCCTTTGAGTGGACAGATGAGGCACAAGCAGTCTTCGACAGAATGAAGGACATCATGAGTTCGTGCCCGGTCTTAGCTTTTCTGGACTTTACCCAACCCTTCGTGTTGGAGTGTGATGCATCGGGAGTTGGTATTGGAGTTGTGCTTATGAAAGAGAATCATCCCATAGCTTTCGAGAGTCGGAAGCTTAGAGATTATGATAATCTCTACCCTATTTATGATAAAGAGATGTTGGCCATCATGCATGCATTGGCCAAATTCTGACACTATCTAGTGGGCAACAGGTTCAAGGTCAAGACGGATCACAACAGCCTCTAATTCTTCTTGGAGTAGAAGGAACTGAACGACAAACAACAGAAGTGGGTGAGTAAGATCTAGGCCTACGATTTTGAGATTGAGTATGTGAAGGGGAAGAACAATGTGGTAGCCGACTCTCTTTCTAGGATGCCCCCTACTCTATCTTTGATGGACATATCGGAAGATTGGAAGAGTCTTCTACTGGTAGAGTATTCCAAGAACAATTTTGCTTGCGACAGGTTACGAATGATAGGTACAGAGTGGTGGATGATGTTATCTACTACAAAGGCCGAATTTATTTGGTCCCAGGTTCGTACATCAGGCAAAAGATCATGCAGGCAGCCCATGACTCACCGTTAGAAGGACACCAGGGGTTCCTGAAGACTTACAGGCAAGTCCGGGAGAGGTTCACTTGGAAGAACCTCAAGGGAGATATACTGAAGCATGTTCAAGAGTGCGGAGTTTTCCATAGGAACGAGGTGGAGCACACCCATCCGGCCAGATTGTTACAGCCATTGCCCATTCCAGATTAGAAATGGGAAAGCATCTCCATGGATTTCATCACCGGGTTACCCAGGGTGCAGGGGAAGGATTGCATTTATGTTGTGGTGGATATACTCACCAAGTTTGCTCACTTCTTCGCTATTCCTTCAGACTACTCAGCAACACAGGTGGCCGAATTATTTTTCAGAGAAATTTTTTGTTTGCATGGGTTGCACAAAACCATCATCAGTGATAGAGACAGCAGGTTCATGGGAGGTTTTTGGCAGGAGCTTTTCAGGTTGGTAGGTACCGAGTTGACACCGAGCACTAGTTACCACCCACAGATTGATGGACAGACAGAGATCGTCAACAAATGGGTGGAAGGTTATTTGTGGAACTACATTTCTGGGCAGTAGAGAGCCTGGGTGAAGTGGTTACACCTGGGGGAGTACTGTTACAATACCACCCATCACATGTCCATTGGCATGACCCCTTTTCGGGCACTCTACGATTACGAGGCCATGACTTTTGCAGACATTGTATTTGGTGACAGTAGGGCACCAAAGGCCAGATATTGGATACAGGACAGTCAGGATATCCTGAGAGCATTGAAGGAGAACATGAGGGTGGCCCAGGATCAACAGAAGATGTATGTGGACAGGCACAGGACCGAGCACTCGTTTGAGGTGGGAGATTTAGTGTTCCTGCGACTACAGCCATACTAGAAATCTTCATTGAAATAGAAGGGGGCCAAGAATCTCAAACCTCACTACTATGGGCCCTACAAGATAACTCGGAAGCTGGGGCAGGTTGCGTACGAACTGGAGCTACCTGAGGGGAGAAAGATTCACAATGTGTTTCACGTATCTTTCCTTAAGCGGGTAATAGGAAAACAGGTGGTTTCCTCACAGGAGTTACCCCCTTTGGATGAAAAGGGGCGGTTGGCCACAAGCCCTGAGGAGATTTTACAGGTACGGGAGAGGAAGCTCCATAATAAGGTGGTCAGGGAGTTTTTGGTGAAATGGAAGGATCTATTGGTGGAGGATGCTACTTGGGAAAATGAGTAGGTGTTACAGCTTGCAGGTTTGAAGTTGCTTGAGGACAAGCAAATTTGGGCAGGGAGGACTGTAATGTCCCATTTCGCCTAGGCAGTCAGAATACCGTGGTGGTTTACACAATTTCCTGTAAACCATTAGACGGACGATTTAGGGAAATGATATTGGTAAATTCACTTTCGAATTATAAAGTGAAACTTAGGAAAAGTGAGTTTATTAATATTAAACCCCTCTTTGAGGGTATTTCTCTCCAATCATTAATTAAATGAATATTTTAATGGAGAAAAAGAAAAGTGAAAGACAAAAAGGACAGTGGAGGGTTGGAAAGGGATTATTGTCTATTCATTTCAAAATTGAGTTTTGGGAGAAGAGCTCGGTGAGAAAACGAGGGTTTCAGTTGGAAACCCATTTCGGCACTCGGATTCGGCAGTGAAACTATCTGTCCTAGCCGGGAGATTGGAGGAGCCACTCTGGATTTTCATTTGCAGGTATTGGCATTGTGTTTTCGAGGAGATTTATTGGGGAGACTCTCATTTTTAGATCTGAGAAGAGAGAGGGCATTCTTCTTTGGCACGTGGGAGGTATTGGGCGTTTTTCCTGGAGCTAAACGCATCTTCTACTTCTCTGCTACGTGTGATCCACTGGAGCTAATTTTTTTCCAGCATTCAAGTCGTGAGTCTCTTGTTTGGGCGTGATATTCATTGGTGACTCCTGCTGGTTGATTTTTTTTGAGGGTGCTGCATGTTCCCTTGGCTGGCCGTGTTCTCTTGCTAGAGGCTGCGTGTTCCCTCTTGAGCTGCGTGGAAGATTGTTGTGGGTCGTCTCTCCTTGTTGTTTGTACATTGCACTGCATGGAGGATTATCACTGAGCTTGGGGCGGCCATATCACTCAAACTGATAGTAGGACCATAACCATATATCAACGCTTTCTCTTGGCAGTTCGTGTGGGCAGATTGGGGCGTTTCCTCTTGGCTGTGTGTGAATGGAGGTTCCAAGATTCCTATAGCAGACATTCTCTTCATTTTGGGAGGTACCTCTGTCTCGTTTTTATTGTATTGGTACATCATTAATGTTAAATAAAGAACAACCAAAGCTTAATGAAATTGCTCATCTAAATCTGAATGTCTTTCCTTATTATTTTATGGGTTTTCCTTAAATGTCAAACAACATGTTATGCATCTTATTGGGGAGGTATAAGGGGTTAGAAAACCAATAAAACAGCCAGCAAAAACAAGAAAACTACTGCAATCCATTCAAAATTCATCTACAGCCATCAATTATAGAAGTTTGCAAAGTGTTTGACGAAAGTCCAACACCAAACTAGATGGGTTTTCCCTACTTTTACAACTTAGAATATTTCACTCACGAATTTATTTTCTTCTCTATACATCCACATTTTCATTCACTAAACCCTGCATATGTTTTTGCTTTCCTTCACTGAACCTTGTGTATGTTTGCGCTTCTCTGAGTCTACAACTAGAGGATGTTCACGCTCTCCTTCACTGCAACTCACAGATAACCTCAATAAAACCCTAGAACAATAATCTCAACTACGTCCTTTCAGCTCCTACAACGTCTCTCTTCACTAAAATTCATTGCCTCAAACTCACTGCTTCAGATCTATCAATAGTACCTGCCCATAACACTTTACAACATAGATATTCAATGTGCTTCATTTAGGGGCTAGCTTGTAACTTTTTTACCCCTTTTTCTTATTTTATGGCTAACCCACACTCTCTTGTTGCAACCACTTTACCCTTAATTAAATTCTTGTTGCAACTACTTTCCCCTTAATGAATGACATGTAACTTCTTATTGACCTTCTAGGGGCTTCTAGATCATTCTTCGAGGTCCTCCAACTTCACAAGACCATAACTCCCCAACCATGAGGAACCACGTGGGGTACCACATATCGTCGGAAGTGGTATGATATGCACTATCCATCCATGAATGAGTTACCTAAATTTACATTTTCCTTCATGTCCTTTTTCCTTGATCAATTGCGTGTTCATAACCATACCTTCGGGGCTTCCTGACTTCTTCAAGGGTTGACATCAATGACAAACAATCTTTCAACACCATTCTACCAACATCAATAAAAACACATGAGACATAAGAAATAATAGTCCATACATATAATAGTTTACTACTCTTGTAATATAATAATTATTAGAATGAGAAATGAAACCAATATTTCAAAGAAATATTTATTTCCACTTGGAAGGGAGAATTTTATGTAAGATACCACAATGAATGAAAGCATGAGGGATTATTTCTTCCTTCACATGTATTTTACGGAGTCATCGAGACCTATAGTGTATAGATTTCTCATTTTGGTATTCACATACACCTACTCACTTGGAGGTATCAAAGTGTGAATTGCTCATATGATTTCACCACATATGTATTGTATACTGATGACATTAATACCTATTTTTATTTATACTAAGGTTGTTCTATGTTGAACCACTCTCCCTTGAGTCAGCTTTACTTAGCATATATGCACAAACTCTTTGGGATATATAGTATTTAGGTATTGTCCCCTATCACCTCCTCTCTTGTCTCTAGCTTTTGGGCATAGGTTTGACTTTTCTAGACCGTTTGGGGCACCCTCCTATTGGTTAAGATTGGTCTTAGACTCCAAACCACTGATGTGGCCCATATTTAATTAGGTTTCTTCATTTATGATACTCAATGAACCAAACCCATTTGGACATGCTTAATAAGGAGTTGTTTGGGTCAAACTTCCCTTGCCCCTTTCTCAATATATTGGAACCAAGTGAACTATGGAATTTTGGGGCCATACCGCAACTGTTAGTTGCAACCCATAGAATATAGTGTTCCTTTTGGTGAAACTACCTAGGTGCACTTCCAATGGATGACATACTTTTCCCAATGATTAAGTTAACATTTACTTATTCCTTGAGTTCATTTACTTACCTATTTATATTTTGTTACTCTTTATAAAGTCTCTTGAATTCTCTTTGATTTCTTATCTCTCGCAAGAACACTTTTGGGTTAACTCTCAATCTTGATGTATCTCTTCTACTGCTCCATGTTATTCATCTACTTGGAGCTATCATCACTAGCCCCTCTACATGAATATATTTATTTATTTATTTATTTTTTTTATTGAAGGATTGGTTTCTTGTCCTAGGGTGTCTTGATTGACTTTGTTTCCTCTTATACCTTTGACAATTCGACTCTTCTACCTTAAGGGAGGTTCTAGCACAACTAGGGTAAGGGAGGTATCACCTTTATGAGGGCACATTGGGAAACATCCAACACTTCAATTTTTTTATATGGTGGACCTAATGTGTTATATTTCATTTAATTGGAGATAGATACCAAGTTTATTTTGCTGGAAGGTATAGTAGCATGTGTCTATCTGTTCTAGTGGAGAAAAAATATATTGGAGGTATTTCACATCTCTCATATTCAACTTGAGTAACTTCAACACCTACAACAATTTTTTCTAGGTTTTTCCTTTCTCTCACTCTCTTTCATCTTCAACAATTGGTTTAATTAGCTAACCAAAGGAAGTCGATAAATAATCCTTAGTTTTATTTTATTTATTAATTTGTTGTCATTTCTTATTTTTTGTTGAACCCTAATTTAATTACCTTAATTAACTTACAACCCTAGATATTGTAATCAACTACACCCTAATTAATCTAGTGTCCATTCCTCTATCTCTTATCTTCATTTTTTCACCTTCTAGGGTTTCTCGTCTTTAATCCAGATTGAATGACGACTACACTCCCTCCTTCCTACTTATGGTAGTGTTTTGCTTCACTCTAACTATTATGTTACATTTTTACACTCCACTCAAGAGTTCTTGTCAACCATCAATCTCTCTCTCATGAAATAATTATTCATTTTGTTTTACCCCATTTTCCTTTACTCTCACTAATGAGGACCCTTGTCCCTGGAGCATTACCTTTTTTCCTTCTTAATTTCCATCTGATCTATGCTCAAACCTTTCCATCTAGTTCAATCATATAAGGATAGCGAGGTAGTCACCTTAACCCAAGTATTCCTCCATCAAATATCCTTACCAATAGATAAAAATTAATCTCAATGTATTCACTACACACAAATTTAACTACCCAAACTAAGAACAAATTTTTATTTCAACCATACACCCAAGTGCACATCCAAACTAAAATACAAGAGTACACAGTCAACAAGAACACCAATAAATAGTTCAAATATCACAATGTTGTCTCTCACAACACCACCGACTATCAATAATTTAAACACAAGCATGCATCTAGAACCAAGCTGACTAAAAATCAACTAGGGGATCTAACCCACACAAAGACACATGTTAGATACACATAGTTTAAATTATTATCACAAGAAACATCTATGACATGGTCAATTTGATCGACCTTCATTCCATACTATCATTTTGTTGGAGCATCCTTTGCGAGATAGTGTAACAAATGCACAACACATTATCTTCTTCCATACCATCTTGTTCTTTACCTAGTGTAACAAATGCACAACATTTGCAACATGTAGCTTCTAAAAAACTCATTTCCCTCTAGGTGGAAAAGAAAGAATAGACTTATAATTTTCATCCAAGACGTCAATATGAAAGAAAATTGTTCACAATTTAATTTTTTTAATTATGGCTCAACATTTATCATTAACAATTGTATGTTTGTGTCAAAGCATATAAGTTATTATCAAGATCACAACTAACATGTTTCCTATCATAAATGTTAAATAATTTTCATTTCAATTAATAACAAATTTGAAGGACCTATATTTCAATTGAATAATATCCTAAAGGCTACAAACATATTCAAGTTATCCTTGAATTTGGTTTCTATTTATTGAACTTTCATGACTTGCTTGATCGAATGTCACCAACACTTCCCTATAAAATGTCCCTAACACTTCCCTATTATTCTCCATTGAATCCCTCCTCTTTCTATACAACAAATCCAATTCATCGAAAATCTCCCCCTAATGTTTGTTTCTCCCTTCTTCACTAATTTACCATCCATTTGATGCCTAGGAGATAGTTAAATTGAAATAACTCATTCACATACTTTCTTTTTTATTTGCATTAGTAACCCCAACCCATCATTAAGTTCTATTTGGTCACTTTATTTATGGAAGCACTTCCATACATGTGCATATACCATATACGCGTATATATCTTATATGTGCATATACCATATATGAACATATACGAAAGCGCTTTTGTATATGTGCATATACAAAATGTTTTTGTATATGTACATATATGGAAGCAATTCCCAATATGCACATATACAGAAGTGCTTCCACATATGCACATATTGGTAAGTGCTTTTGTATATGTGCATATATTTTATATGCACATATACGAAAGTGCTTTCGTGTATGCACATATATGGAAGCACTTTTGTATATGTACATATACAGAAGTGCTTCCCAATATGCACATACACATAAGCGCATATATGAAAGTGCTTTTGTTTATGTGCATATGCAATATATTAACATATACAAAAGCTCTTCCATAAATGTGCATATACCATATATGCGCATATATGGAAACACTTTTGTATTTGGTATTTTTGAAGTTGTAGCCATACAGATGGTCCTCATTGAAGAAGAATGGCATAGAGAATTTGAAGCCTCGCTTTTATGGACCATACTGGTTGATTATGAGAGTTGGAGAGGTGGCGTATGAGTTGGAGTTTCCATAGGGTAGCAGGATCCACAACTTCTTCCATGTATCTTGCCTCAAGAAGGCGTTGGGAAAATAGGTCACCACTTCAGCAAACCTTCCTCCACTGGATGAGGAAGGGAAGTTGGTTTTGACTCCGGAGAATATTATTGATTTCAGAGAGAGTAGGATTAGGATCAGATTGATTTGGGAGTGCCTGGTTAGATGGAGATATTTTCCCGCAGAATATTCCACTTAGGAGGGAGAGCAAATCTTACAAAATCTCGGTTTGGAGTTGCTTGAGGACAAACAACTTTGGGAAGGGAGGACTGTGATGTCTCCTTCCACTTGATCATGCTGGGAAGATGACTTAGTAGCCTATATGAATCCCGTAGGCTATAGTCAATGAATAAAAATGGATTCATGGGGTTATTTGATGTCACTTAGCTAGAAGATGTTATATTTTTAAAGTGACATTAAGTAAAAAGGCAATAAAGTAACTTTTATATTAATAGTTACTTAAACACTAGTAAAAGGTGATTTTTAATATTTAAATGAAAAGTAAAAGGGGAATAAGGGTCATGTTGATTAAGTCAAAGAGAACATATCTAGATGGAGGCATCAAAGAGTTATAAAAATAAGGGTAGCACTCCACTTTCCTCATTATGTTTTGGAATGATCTCTTGTTTGGAGTGCTCTTATGAACCAAGGTTTTCATTAGAATTTTGAAAAAACCCTTCCATTGTGGTTTGGTTTTGGTGGTGCAATACCCACCCTAGCTATACAAGGAGGAGGATCCATCTCAGATATCCATTTGAGCATCATCGTTGTGGTTCTACTTCAGCATGGAGGTATAACAACTAGGAGAGAGGGCTCATGGAGCTTCCTTGAGAGAGATGGACTCATAATTTGCAAGGTCGTGAGGGTTTGAGGAGGCTATGAGGGTTTTGGAGCAGGTCGTGAGGGTTTGTTTCATGGATCAATAGCCTTTGGAGGCTCGGTGAGGGTTTCTTTAGGGGACAATCCCGTCTCTTTATAGGGCCATGAGGCTAGAGGGTCCATGGGGAATTAGAGGAGGGTTGTGAGCCTTTTTCTTGGCATTTGGAGGTTCAATATTAGCTATAGGAGGTAGCGTTAAGCCCAGTGAGGCCCTTGGAGCTGGGAAACATCATTATTGAGGCTACGTGTTATCCATTTTGTAGTGTGGAGGAGGACGCATCATCTCTTTAGGTGGTCATGGCATCTTCCATGATTTTGGCTTAAGTATTGTGTGTTTTAGTTGATATATTGCAATTTCCATAACAACCATTAGATACTTGTACTTGGATTGCATGTAATGAGTTTGAAAAAAGTATTTTAGTAGAATACATGAAAATTGTTTGTAAAAATTTGTCAACCAAATTATAACATGGAAACACATGTAATGCAAATTGTTTGACAAAAGCACACAACAAGAAACAACATAAATACACAAGAGATCATAATATCATAGCCTATTGCACTTGGGGATATTACATGTTACCACCTAAGAGGGAATTGGATCATGTGATATATTGTTTCTTGAATCACCATTGACAAACATTGGATTGTATAGACAATACATCCTTAAAGAAAATCAAGTGAAGAAATAGTTGAAACAACTATTACAATAGGGAGTAATTCAACCAAGCACGTCATCTTGTGTGTCACTTATAATCATAGTACCCAAGAANTCTAGAAGCCCCAAAAGGTCAAAGTAGTCAAAGTGGTTTAAGAGATTTTAGAAGGTAAATAATAAAGTGAAGTGATGAGTGTACTATAATTCAAAATGAATACAGAAGAAATTATATAAATAATAAATTTAATGGAGAAATTAGAAGTGGGTTAACCCTAAAATAAGGAAAGTGGGCAAAGTGACCTAGAAGATGCTTCCACAGAAGCTACTTGGAGGGTATAAATAAGAGGCAAGGTTCTCTCATTTTACATAACACTTGGGAATATTCAATATCTATAGGTGACTAAGGTAACCAAAGGATATCTAAGATGAATTTTAGAGGGAAGCTGAAGAAAAGAAGGTTAGAATTCAAGGGAGGATAAATTATTTTGATGGTAGTTTCTAAGGTATGTTATTTACAGGTCATCTCACCATTTTCGCAATAAATTTTTATATAGAATGATTCAGACCATGAAATTGATAGGCCAATGAGGAAACATATCCAAGTATCTGTGGTAAAAATTTCATCTTGTGGTTCGTTGTATTTTTGTAGTTACACTCCATGGAAAATAGGGTTTGTGGCTAGTCCTGAAACTAGTCTAAAATAGGTGTTTCAGGTAAAACCGTCATAAGTTCTTCATAATAGATACAAATTCACTAAGAAAAAATGTGTTGGTTAGATTACAGTCTGTATTATTCTCTATAACATTTTCATATCCATTCAACAAATATTCCATGTGGGGCACGCTCTACAAGGTCGCTCTCTAGAATAAGCCAGAATTAAGCAAGGTATGCCATTTTTGCTATAACTCTTTTTCTGAGAGGTTCCAAGTAGTGACACCTGGAGGAATTGCATAAAACAAACTAAATAAAATTGTGTACTATTTTCATATCATTATTCATTACAGGTACATAGTTATGATTATTTCAAGTTAGGGTTGTTGACTAATCCCAAACTAGTCATGTTAGACTAAAGAAAAGTTTCAGGAAATTGCTAGTCTCTTGTTGTGAAAGTTAATGAAGGTTTGCAGGTATATTACAGAGTTACAAATCATATTTGGATAATGAATCTGATGAGGGATTTTGGTTAAGGTACATGTTGGGTACATGGTTGAGACAAGTAATTGATGAGTTGGCACATACATGAGGTGTATAGTTGATGATGTTGGTACATATTGATGAGTAGTTGACACATGATTGGTACATACTTGTTACATGGTTGGATGCACTTGTTTATGGTACAGGTTGATTTTAGGTTGTTTGGTATAGGTTGGTGCATGGTTAATGCACATGTTTATGGTATAGGTTGATTACAGGTTGAGGTACAGGTTGATGCCTGGTTGATGCATGGTTCTGGTTTATTGGTACAGGTTTACAATAGTATATCTCACAGTGATAGTGTGAAATTGATTCCATCATTCTACTTCTACGTCAGGATGGTTGGATGGGGCAAGGACATGTGGTTGTAGCCATATTCTTTTTGTAGCCGGAGAACATAGGGGGTTGTATCATCCCTCTAGTTGTAGCCAAAGAATAGGGGAGTTGGAACTTCCCTCAAGTTGTATCCTGAGAAACAAGGAGGTTGGAGCCTCCTTCCATTTGCATCTGGAAAACAAAGGAAGTTGGTGTTTCCAATGAATGTAATTCTTCAAGACATATAATAAAAAGCATTATGTGGTTTTCTCCCGCTTTGGGTTTCCATGTAAAACACTGGTGTACTGTTTGTCTGTATGATTGTTCATTTTTTCATTGATTATTTACTCTGCAGTTATTAGATGATAATTCTACATTGATATAACACTTGTATTATATGGTTAAAAATGATTAAATTGCTCTATTACCGATTCACCCCCCCTCTCAGTAATCCAACAATTGGTATCAGAGCAGGTTCCTTCAAAAATCAGTTTAACCACTGAAAGGTAGATCATGGAGAGCAACAACTTGTATAAAAATGGAATACCAAAGTTCAATGGACAAAAGTATGTATTTTGGAGCATAAGGATGAAAATATATATACAGGCACGGGGATTTGAAATTTGACAATCAATTGTAGATGGATACACAACACCAACAGTTCCGCTAACAAATGACAAAGTAGTGAAACTCGGTCAGAATAATTCCAAAGCCAAAAATGCACTTCTGAATGGTCTTAGTGAAACGATATTCACCAAAGTTGCACATTGTAAATCCGCTAAAGAGATTTGGGACAAACTTCAAAAAATTTATGAAGGAGATTCAAAAGTCAAAGCAACAAAGCTTCAAACTTACAGAGGTCAGTTCGAACAACTTAAGATGAAGGAACATGACAATATTGCAGCTTACTTTTTACGAGTTGATGAAACAGTAAATGCAATCATAGGATTGGGAGAAGAAATCAAAGAATCTATAATTGTTCAAAAAGTACTAAGATCTCTTCCTATGAGATTTGACCC
>JZKD02S1166496.1:0-12737 GCA_000966675.3 Picea glauca
ATTCATGCGTGTTTCCCGAATAACATAAATGATTAGTCACGTAGCCTCTCACCATTTCCAGTCACGAGTACACAATCCATTATGACCCCATTAAATCTTTGATTTAATCTCCATTNGAAAATGAAAAGCTCATGCTTTCACACGAGCCAGTTGTCAATTGGCGCAATGATGAAAATGTAACCGTCGAAAGCTCATGAAGGTGGTAAGGTATGCACATTCTGGTTATATCTATCCGAAGATTGAGATCCTATTGTCCTTTAAACTGCATTTGTCTTTTCAAAATTAAGACTCGACGATGATACAAAAATTCATGCGTGTTTCCCGAATAACATAAATGATTAGTCACGTAGCCTCTCACCATTTCCAGTCACGAGTACACAATCCATTATGACCCCATTAAATCTCTGATTTAATCTCCATTCATTATCAATTTGAATTTGGGATTTATTGAGATAGTCTTGAGCCCGTGATTTCATCAAAACAAACACATATCCAGAGATCATAATCCCATTTCTCGTGGTGATCGTCGAGCGCAGTTAGGGTCCAGAAAATCTCTCTCAAGCCAATTGTCATACCAAATCAAGCCAGGTCAAGTCATCAGGGAAGTTCAAAACCCATCTTGTTTCAGTTTAAATGAATATCCCACCAAAACTCTAAATTTTTGGCATGTTTTCAGTCAGTTCGTTGCCTAAACTCGGTTAGCATTTGAGATTTGTGATTCGAACTCTATGTTACCCTATCCCGATTGCTCTTCTATGAGTCATACTCTCTATCATCCTAAATCATAGAGTCTTTGTCTCCCTGGCACGAAGTTTTTCTTTAATCATAGGTACAGTTAGTGTTTACTAATGCCGAAAACAGGGCCAGTGCTAAGGGCTGAATTGGATGGAGTTTGGTACCTTGAAGCACATCCTGAGGTGGTCGAGTTCTTCAAGAAGACTAGAGTCTATACATATTGTGAAAAACTAGTAGATTTTCATCAACAGGTATTCAAGGCTTTTGCTATCTTGTATGATGGAAAAACAACAACAGTGGGAAAGGAGCAGTTTGTGGTTGATGAGGAAGCCATAACTGAGTTCACAGGTCTTCGCAGAACAGGTGATTGTTGGTTCAAATCAACGATACCTTCAAACATTGAGTTTAGGTCCTACCTACAGCCTCTGCACAAAGATCTTTCATGGAAAAAAGACATACCAATGTCTTATCTGGAACCTAAATGGAAATCTCTCTTGAAGGCTATCTTTGTCTATATCACCTGTGTAGGTAGATACAACAGAGTCATGTTATACCACTTCAATATTTTAAATCATTTCACAGGGAGATCTCCCATCAATTTACCATTTTACTTGCACAAAGCCCTCACGAAAATATCTAAATAGGTCAAGGCCAAGCCCACTAAGGTGGCAAGCAGATTGTCTCATCAAGGAATCATTACTCTCATTGTCAAAGATTCATTGAAGAAAAGGCAGGTAGATTGGAACTATTTCCTCTTCTGGAATGAATTCCAGACTGATGGGCAACAGCAGGAGAAGGGTAAAAAGGCTGCCACTAAGAAGACTATTACTCCTAAAAGTAGTCATAGAAAATGGAAGGGTATATCACCACCAAGAGATCCAATAGAATCATCCTCTGTTAAAAATAAAAGAATCAAAATAAAGTTACAGTTTGAGGGTGAGCAGCCCAAGGACCCTGCTGCAGGAAGTAATCCTTTAAACCTACCCTATAGTGATTCAGATCCAGAAAAAGAGTTAGCAGAGACACGGGGTAATGTACAGGCTGGACAAGTTGCGGACGATTGTTCCAATGTACCTTCACCAACTCTTCCAGAGGCACACAGTCCACCAGTGGAAAAAGCCTCTTCAAGTAAGCCTAAAGCATCTAGGGCACGGAAAATCAATAAACTCCTGCAACAAGTCTATAAAATGGAAGTCTTGGAAAGAGTTATTAAAATGGCTAATAAAGACTTGACTGAAATAAATGCAGATCTTTTCAAAATAAACCAAACCCTCAAAGAAAAGCATGACAAGATCAAAGACAGGAACAAGGTATCGATAATGGAGAACATGAAGCTGTACAGACAGCTTAGAATTCTGAGGTTGAAATTAAAAGAGTCTCAATCGAAAACATAGAAGAAAACCGGTTTGGAGACTCTAGATAACTTAGCTACAACCATGGTAGATACACCAAAACCTTCCACACAACCAGTTGAAGTTCGCAGATCTGCACAAACAAGGGCTGCATTGTCCAAAAAACCTTGAACATTCAACAAAGAATCAAGGTAATCATTTTTGCAAATTTCGAAGTTTTCTCAAAGATGAAGTTTCGGTGGCTTAGGAGAACAGGACGACTATTCATTAACCACTGGAAATAGAGATTTCGGTAGTTAATTCACTCAAGAACCTTCTAGGTTAACCACCGAAAGCCTGTCACTGCCAGAATGACTGAATTTTTGCACAGATCGAATTTCTTTGAGTTGGAATGGTTTGAAACCTCTTCGAATGGACATTTGATGAATTGTCAGGTCGGATCCAATAACTATTTTTGATGGATAAGGAAAAGAAGAGGTGTTTCAAACATTTTTGGTACCTTTGACAAAGGCAGAAAATTAGGATGCTTACTCACCTCAACAAATTCGAATTGGTATCTCTTGGAAGAGTCATCACTCAGCCTTGGAAGGCTATTATGCACTGCACCATTACTCTACAAGAGACGAAGACCATGAAATCTGGGATTGACCTCATTTTTGGGGATTATTCCATATATTTTGCAAACTAAATTTTGACTTTCTATCTTTAGCATATTTGATCCATGCTTTCAAGATCTCAAAACTGCATTGTAAAGCTATAAATCTAAAGGTAGAATAGGAATTAAGGGTTCGACTTTGGAGACTTTTTTCATATTATGTACTCAAACTTCTCGTTTTCATATTAAGTAATACAAACTTCTTTTGCCATAACTTGTTCAGATTTCACTTTCTTATCTATTATGTACTTGCACCTGGATATTATATTCATGTTGTTATGCTTGTTTATGCCCTATAACTGTCATCTTATCATTGCATTCATAAGTTAAACTTTGCAAGTATTATTGTGATTATTGTAATTGGCCATTCATATATGCTTTATATGTGATTCTGCTTATATAATAGTTATTTCTCCATACATCCATTTACTTGTAAACTCTCTGAACATTTGTGGTTGAAAGTCTTGTCCATCTAAATGTGTTCATGCATGTTTTGAGTGAGAAATGATTCAGTCTCTGACTTGATCCAAACCCACACATTTTATTGAGAAAACAGTTACCAAAAGATTAAGTTACCAGGCATCTCTGACTTACAACCTAGGAGATTTTCCTGGAGTGATAACAAATTGGCGCCGTTGCCGGGGAGAGGAGATTGAAGCTCAACTTCCTTGGGAGATGACAAGATCTAGCTTTGATGATAGACAAAGCTTGGACATCATTTAGTTGTAATTATCTATCTGGCGACTCCATGAAGGACAGATTCAGTGGCGACTCCACAATAATCAAATGTCAAAAGCGTTTGCAGCTCTTTTGGCTTGGAGGCTTGCACCTCTTGACTTCTCAACAGTTCCTGGTTTCCCACATCCAGTTCCTTCTATAGATATTTGGGGAGATCACCTTCCAAGATTTGCAGAAAAGAAAAAAGACAATCCTTCAGATCATCTCATCAGATTTCCTCAATGCATGGTTCAGCTAAATATTCACGATGAAGATGTGCTCATGAAGATGTTTATGTATTCGTTGGAAGGTGATGCTCACGAATGGTATAAATCCTTGCCTTCTTCTAGTATATATTATTTAAAAGAATTTCATACAACTTTTCATCATCGATGTAAAAGGTATTTTGCTTGGGAAATTCTTCTTGAATATTGCTGTGATGAATTTGAAAAACATGTTCAGCAAGAAGTAGTTTCTTCTTCTGTTTGTCCAAATAAAGATTATGTTTTTGAGGAAGAGCTTCCTGATACAATTAATTGTGAAGATTGTATAACTGTAGATGCATCAAGCCTTGTTTCTGATGCACCTGTTTCCCTTAATTTGCATGAGGGAACAATTATATAAGATAATTGTTCTCAAATTTTTGAAGATTCTTCTTATGACATGTTTCCAGCTATGACTGAAAAGAAGGAGCTGAAAACTTCCTATTTTTCTTTACAAGATACAGGGGTTTTTTGTTCACTAGTTTTTGATGAGTATGCAGATGGAGTAGAGAAGATATCTATATCAACTAATGTTGATCTAAGTAGTCAGCCCATATATGAAAGCTATATTGAAGAGCCTCTTTCTTTTCTCATCAAGAAACAACCTCATGTTCAAATCAGCCATTCCATGTTTGTAGAAAACATTGAACATGATGGATTTAACCTAGCTGCAAATTTCAGGTCCTCTTGTCGGTTTACAACACCTCATAAACAAAAAATTGAAATCTTTCATGAAGAAGATATCAATCAAGAAAGGGTTAGAAGTGAAATCAACCCTTTGTTGTTTTTGGAATTGCAGAAACCTGTTTATAAGCAGATACATACATTAGAAATTGAAGAAATTCTCGAACAACAAGCAGAGGTAACTATGTTTGGTTGTCAAACTATTTCTTCTTTCTATGATCCAATGTCCATTTATATGGAATCATATTTCTCAGAAGATTTCAGTCTTTCCATTTTCGGAATTAAAGTAGATGATGATTGTGAGTATATGCTGCAAATTCAAATTTTGCTGCAAGTTATGAATTCCCCTTTGATTTTGGTCTGCATTGAAAGACCTTTTGTAACTAGTTTGATGTTAGCATGACTTCATTGGAAKCATGATGTCACATAATGATCCAGTTGTAACTGGTTAGAAGTAGGAGTAGATAGAGAATGATTTCGTCATCAAGCATGGTTGAAGATTCTTTTCAGTTTGYCAGCTTGCAACAATTATTTGTTTTCAGTAATATATGTTCCGGGTTTGAATAAATATTGCAGAGGTCTAGTGACAACATTTGAGACTCCATGCCCAATGGAAACACTAGCAGATAATTTTTAGTTTTCTTTTCAGGAAAGGCATTGGTTCTTTGGTTCTTGAAACCTCACATGGAGGCGTTCATCCCCAATAGGATCCAGTGTTATCTCCTCAAATAAATTGGTGGAAATTTTTCTTTTGAGGTGATAGGTTGTGGTCCAAAATTTATTCCTAAATTTTTGTAGCTAGGTTAGAGAGTCTATTTTCTGTAAATAAGCTCAGAAAGAACTTTTGATTTGGTTTGGTCAAGCAAAAGAAAGAATCTCAGGTTTCGGTGGTTTAGGCGAGCCTGAAATGCGCTCATTAACCACCGAAAGCCTTTGTTCCCGGTAGTTAAGAGGAAAAAGAAAAAGTGCGGTTAACTACTGAAAAGATTTCAACGGGAAAATGAAAAGCTCATGCTTTCACACGAGCCAGTTGTCAATTGGCGCAATGATGAAAATGTAACCGTCGAAAGCTCATGAAGGTGGTAAGGTATGCACATTCTGGTTATATCTATCCGAAGATTGAGATCCTATTGTCCTTTAAACTGCATTTGTCTTTTCAAAATTAAGACTCGACGATGATACAAAAATTCATGCGTGTTTCCCGAATAACATAAATGATTAGTCACGTAGCCTCTCACCATTTCCAGTCACGAGTACACAATCCATTATGACCCCATTAAATCTCTGATTTAATCTCCATTCATTATCAATTTGAATTTGGGATTTATTGAGATAGTCTTGAGCCCGTGATTTCATCAAAACAAACACATATCCAGAGATCATAATCCCATTTCTCGTGGTGATCGTCGAGCGCAGTTAGGGTCCAGAAAATCTCTCTCAAGCCAATTGTCATACCAAATCAAGCCAGGTCAAGTCATCAGGGAAGTTCAAAACCCATCTTGTTTCAGTTTAAATGAATATCCCACCAAAACTCTAAATTTTTGGCATGTTTTCAGTCAGTTCGTTGCCTAAACTCGGTTAGCATTTGAGATTTGTGATTCGAACTCTATGTTACCCTATCCCGATTGCTCTTCTATGAGTCATACTCTCTATCATCCTAAATCATAGAGTCTTTGTCTCCCTGGCACGAAGTTTTTCTTTAATCATAGGTACAGTTAGTGTTTACTAATGCCGAAAACAGGGCCAGTGCTAAGGGCTGAATTGGATGGAGTTTGGTACCTTGAAGCACATCCTGAGGTGGTCGAGTTCTTCAAGAAGACTAGAGTCTATACATATTGTGAAAAACTAGTAGATTTTCATCAACAGGTATTCAAGGCTTTTGCTATCTTGTATGATGGAAAAACAACAACAGTGGGAAAGGAGCAGTTTGTGGTTGATGAGGAAGCCATAACTGAGTTCACAGGTCTTCGCAGAACAGGTGATTGTTGGTTCAAATCAACGATACCTTCAAACATTGAGTTTAGGTCCTACCTACAGCCTCTGCACAAAGATCTTTCATGGAAAAAAGACATACCAATGTCTTATCTGGAACCTAAATGGAAATCTCTCTTGAAGGCTATCTTTGTCTATATCACCTGTGTAGGTAGATACAACAGAGTCATGTTATACCACTTCAAGCTTTTAAATCATTTCACAGGGAGATCTCCCATCAATTTACCATTTTACTTGAACAAAGCCCTCACGAAAATGTCTAAATAGGTCAAGGCCAAGCCCACTAAGGTGGCAAGCAGATTGTCTCATCAAGGACTCATTACTCTCATTGTCAAAGATTCATCGAAGAAAAGGCAGGTAGATTGGAACTATTTCCTCTTCTGGAATGAATTCCAGACTGATTGGCAACAGCAGGAGAAGGGTAAAAATGTTGCCACTAAGAAGACTATTACTCCTAAAAGTAGTCATAGAAAATGGAAGGGTATATCACCACCAAGAGATCCGATAGAATCATCCTCTGTTAAAAATAAAAGAATCAAAATAAAGTTACAGTTTGAGGGTGAGCAACCCAAGGACCCTGCTGCAGGAAGTAATCCTTTAAACCTACCCTATAGTGATTCAGATCCAGAAAAAGAGTTAGCAGAGACACGGTGTAATGTACAGGCTGGACAAGTTGTGGACGATTGTTCCAATGTACCTTCACCAACTCTTCCAGATGCACACAGTCCACCAGTGGAAAAAGCCTCTTCAAGTAAGCCTAAAGCATCTAGGGCACGGAAAATCAATAAACTCCTGCAACAAGTCTATAAAATGGAAGTCTTGGAAAGAGTTATTAAAATGGCTAATAAAGACTTGACTGAAATAAATGAATATCTTTTCAAAATAAACCAAACCCTCAAAGAAAAGAATGACAAGATCAAAGACAGGAACAAGGTATCGATAAGGGAGAACATGAAGCTGTACAGACAGCTTAGAATTCTGAGGTTGAAATTAAAAGAGTCTCAATCGACAACACAGAAGAAAACCGGTTTGGAGACTCTAGATAACTTAGCTACAACCATGGTAGATACACCAAAACCTTCCACACAACTAGTTGAAGTTCGCATATCTGCACAAACAAGGGCTGCATCGTCCAAAAAACCTTGAACATTCAACAAAGAATCAAGGTAATCATTTTTGCAAATTTTGAAGTTTTCTCAAAGATGAAGTTTCGGTGGCTTAGGAGAACAGGACGACTATTCATTAACCACTGGAAAGAGAGATTTCGGTAGTTAATTCACTCAAGAGCCTTCTAGGTTAACCACCGAAAGCCTGTCACTGCCAGAATGACTGAATTTTTGCACAGATCGAAGTTTTTTGAGTTGGAATGGTTTGAAACCTCTCCGAATGGACATTTGATGAATTGTCAGGTCGGATCCAATAGCTATTTTTGATGGATAAGGAAAAGAAGAGGTGTTTCAAACATTTTTGGTACCTTTGACAAAGGCAGAAAATCAGGATGCTTACTCACCTCAACAAATTCGAATTGGTATCTCTTGGAAGAGTCATCACTTAGCCTTGGAAGGATATTCTACACTGCACCATTACTCCACAAGAGATGAAGACCATGAAATCTGGGATTGACCTCATTTTTGGGGATTATTCCATATCTTTTATAAACTAAATTTTGACTTTATATCTTTAGCATATTTGATCCATGCTTTTAGGATCTCAAAACTGCATTGTAAAGCTATAAAGCTAAAGGTAGAATATGAATTAAGGGTTCGACTTTGGAGACTTTTTTCATATTATGTACTCAAACTTCTCATTTTCATATTAAGTAATACAAGCTTCTTTTGCCATAACTTGTTCAGATTTCACTTTCTTATCTATTCTGTACTTGCACCTGGATATTATATTCATGTTGTTATGCTTGTTTATGCCCGATAATTGTCATCTTATCATTGCATTCATAAATTAAACTTTGCAAGTATTCTTGTGATTATTGTAATTGGCCATTCATATATGATTTATATGTGATTATGTTGATATAATAGTTATTTCTCCATACATCCATTTACTTGTAAACTCTCTGAATATTTGTGGTTGAAATCCTTGTCCATCTAAATGTGTTCATGCATGTTTTGAGTGAGAAATGATTCAGTCATCCGACTTGATCCAAACCCACACTTTTTATTGAGAAAACAGTTACCAAAAGATTAAGTTACATTTTTGGAAGAGTCATCACTCAGCCTTGGAAGGCTATTATGCACTGCACCATTACTCTACAAGAGATGAAGACCATGAAATCTGGGATTGACCTCATTTTTGGGGATTATTCCATATATTTTGCAAACTAAATTTTGACTTTCTATCTTTAGCATATTTGATCCATGCTTTCAAGATCTCAAAACTGCATTGTAAAGCTATAAATCTAAAGGTAGAATAGGAATTAAGGGTTCGACTTTGGAGACTTTTTTCATATTATGTACTCAAACTTCTCGTTTTCATATTAAGTAATACAAACTTCTTTTGCCATAACTTGTTCAGATTTCACTTTCTTATCTATTATGTACTTGCACCTGGATATTATATTCATGTTGTTATGCTTGTTTATGCCCTATAACTGTCATCTTATCATTGCATTCATAAGTTAAACTTTGCAAGTATTATTGTGATTATTGTAATTGGCCATTCATATATGCTTTATATGTGATTCTGTTGATATAATAGTTATTTCTCCATACAACCATTTACTTGTAAACTCTCTGAAAATTTGTGGTTGAATGTCTTGTCCATCTAAATGTGTTCATGCATGTTTTGAGTGAGAAATGATTCAGTCTCCGACTTGATCCAAACCCACACATTTTATTGAGAAAACAGTTACCAAAAGATTAAGTTACCAGGCATCTCTGACTTACAACCTAGGAGAGTTTCCTGGAGTGATAACAGATTGACGTCGTTGCCGGGGAGAGGAGATTGAAGCTCAAATTCCTTGGGAGATGACAAGATCCAGTTTTGATGATAGACAAATCTTGGACATCATTTAGTTGTAATTATCTATCTGGCGACTCCATGAAGGACAGATTCAGTGGCGACTCCACAATAATCAAATGTCAAAAGCGTTTGCAGCTCTTTTGGCTTGGAGGTTTGCACCTCTTGACTTCTCAACAGTTCCTGGTTTCTCACATCCAGTTCCTTCTATAGATATTTGGGGATATCACCTTCCAAGATTTACAGAAAAGAAAGAAGACAATCCTTCAGATCATCTCATCAGATTTCATCAATGCATGGTTCAGCTAAATATTCACGATGAAGATGTGCTCATGAAGATGTTTATGTATTCATTGGAAGGTGATGCTCGCGAATGGTATAAATCCTTGCCTTCTTCTAGTATATATTCTTTAAAAGAATTTCATACAACTTTTCATCATCGATGTAAAAGGTATTTTGCTTGGGAAATTATTCTTGAATATTGCTGTGATAAATTTGAAAAACATGTTCAGCAAGAAGTAGTTTCTTCTTCTATTTGTCCAAATGAAGATTATGTTTTTGAGGAAGAGCTTCCTGATACAATTAATTGTGAAGATTGTATAACTGTAGATGCATCAAGCCTTGTTTCTGATGCACCTGTTTCCCTTAATTTGCATGAAGGAACAATTATATAAGATAATTTTTCTCAAATTTTTGAAGATTCTTCTTATGACATGTTTCCAGCTATGACTGAAAAGGAGCTGAAAACTTCCTATTTTTCTTTACAAGATACAGGGGTTTTTTGTTCACCAGTTTTTGATGAGTATGCAGATGGAGTAGAAAAGATATCTATATCAACTAATGTTGATCTAAGTAGTCAGCCCATATATGAAAGATATATTGAAGAGCCTCTTTCTTTTCTCATCAAGAAACAACCTCATGTTCAAATCAGCCATTCCATGTTTGTAGAAAACATTGAACATGATGGATTTAACCTAGCTGCAAATTTCAGGTCCTCTTGTCGGTTTACAGCACCTCATAAACAAAAAATTGAAATCTTTCACGAAGAAGATATCAATCAAGAAAGGGTTAGAAGTGAAATCAGCCCTTTGTTGTTTTCAGAATTGCAGAAACCTGTTTATAAGCAGATACATACATTAGAAATTGAAGAAATTCTTGAACAACAAGCATAGGTAACTATGTTTGGTTGTCAAACTATTTCTTCTTTCTATGATCCAATGTCCATTTATATGGAATCATATTTCTCAGAAGATTTCAGTCTTTCCATTTTCGGAATTAAAGCAGATGATGATTGTGAGTATATGCTGCAAATTCAAATTTTGCTGCAAGTTATGAATTCCCCTTTGATTTTGGTCTGCATTGAAAGACCTTTTGTAACTAGTTTGATGTTAGCATGACTTCATTGGAATCATGATGTCACATAATGATCCAGTTGTAACTGGTTAGAAGTAGGAGTAGATAGAGAATGATTTCGTCATCAAGCATGGTTGAAGATTCTTTTCAGTTTGTCAGCTTGCAACAATTATTTGTTTTCAGTAATATATGTTCCGGGTTTGAATAAATATTGCAGAGGTCTAGTGACAACATTTGAGACTCCATGCCCAATGGAAACACTAGCAGATAATTTTTAGTTTTCTTTTCAGGAAAGGCATTGGTTCTTTGGTTCTTGAAACCTCACATGGAGGCGTTCATCCCCAATAGGATCCAGTGTTATCTCCTCAAATAAATTGGTGGAAATTTTTCTTTTGAGGTGATAGGTTGTGGTCCAAAATTTATTCCTAAATTTTTGTAGCTAGGTTAGAGAGTCTATTTTCTGTAAATAAGCTCAGAAAGAACTTTTGATTTGGTTTGGTCAAACAAAAGACATAATCTCAGGTTTCGGTGGTTTAGGCAAGCCTGAAACGCGCTCATTAACCACTGAAAGCCTTTTTTCCCGGTAGTTAAGAGGGAAAAGCAAAAGTGCGGTTAACTAACGAAATGATTTCAACGGGAAAATGAAAAGCCCTTGCTTTCGCACGAGCCAGTTGTCAATTGGCGCAATGATGAAAACGTAACCGTCGAAATCTCATGAAGGCGGTAAGGTATGCACGTTCTGGTTATATCTATCTGAAGATTGAGATCCTGTTGTCCTTTCAACTGCATTTGTATTTTCAAAATTAAGACTCGGCGATGATACAGAAATTCATGCATGTTTCCCGACTAACAGAAATGATTAGTCACGTAGCCTCTCACCATTTCCAGTCACGAGTACACAATCCATTATGACCTCGTTAAATCTATGATTTAATCTCCATTCATTATCACTTTGAATTTGGGAGTTATTGAGATAGTCTTGAGCCCGTGATTTCATCAAAACAAACACATATCCAGAGATCATAATCTCGTTTCTCGTGGTGATTGTCAAGCACAGTTAGGGTCTAGCAAATCGCTCTCAATCCAATTGTCATACCAAATCAAGCCAGGTCGAGTCATTAGGTAAGTTCAAAACCCTTCTTGTTTCAGTTTAAATGAATGTCTCACTGAAACTATGAATTTTCGGCATGTTTTCAGTCAGTTTGTTGCCTAAAATCGGTTAGCATTTGATCTTTGTGATCCGAACTCTGTGTTACCCTATCCTGATTTCTCTTCTATGAGTCATACTCTATGTCATCCTAAATCATAGAGTCTTTTTCTCCCTGGCACAAAGTTTTTCTTTAATCATAGGTACAGTTAGCGTTTACTAATGCCAAAAGCAGGGCCAGTGCTAAGAGATGAATTGGACGGAGTTTGGTACCTTGAGGCGCACCCTGAGGTGGCCGAGTTCTTCAAGAAGACTGGAGTATATACATATTGTGAAAAACTGGCAGATTTTCATCAACAGGTATCTGAGGCTTTTGCTAGCTCGTATGATGGAAGAACAACAACAGTGGGAAAGGAGCAGTTTGTGGTTGATGAGGCCGCCATAGCTGAGTTCACAGGTCTTCCCAGAACAAGTGATTGTTGGTTCAAATCAACGGTACCTTCAAACATTGAGTTTATGTCCTACCTACAGCCTCTGCACAAAGATCTTACATGGAAAAAAGACATACCAATGTCTTATCTGGAACCTAAATGGAAATCTCTCTTGAAGGCTATCTTTGTCTATATCACCTATGAAGGTAGATATGACAGAGTCATGTTCTACCACTTCAAGCTTTTAAATAATTTCACAGGGAGATATCCCATCAATTTACCATTTTACTTGCAGAAAGACCTCACGAAAATGTCTAAACAGGTCAAGGCCAAGCCCACTAAGGTGGCAAGCAGATTGTCTCATCAAGGACTCATTACTCTCATTGTCAAAGAGTCATTGAAGAAAAGGCAGGTAGATTGGAACTATTTCCTCTT
>JZKD02S1166518.1:28186-53499 GCA_000966675.3 Picea glauca
CCCTCATTTCTATATCATTATAATATTGACACAATGTGTTTTGAATAATTTAATTACATTTGTTGTATAACTTTATCTAATTCTTTAACTATAAATTAATTTTAAATCTAATTAGAGAAATAAACAATTTAGCTATTTTAAAGACATGTTTCTATTTTTTCCAATTTATTTAAAATATTTCACATTTATGATTTTTTTTTTTGAATGTGTTACTCTCTTAGCCCTTTTTCTTCATTTCAAAGGTGATCACCCACATAGTCTCCTTAACCATTATCATGATAGAATCTATAAGCATTCTAGGTTGGGCGTTGGATGCACACAATGGGAAAGTCGAATGCTACTGAAGCCACATGTGGATGTAATGGATGTGGAAGTTGTAGTTTCATTTCGGGAGAAATCTACCCTTCTCATCATGAAAAAAGCCATAGGTATGGCAAGGTATGCAAATCCAAATCTCCCATAGGAGAAACCTCGATTTATTGATCTCTATATCATCAGAATACATGAGAGAGTCCTCAATTTATGTGATTGAGGAGGCCCCAAAAAATGATATGATTGGCTTGGAAGTTTAGAGGTGAATTTATGTGAGCTTATCTAATGTGTTTTAAGATAGCTATGGTTTCAAAATACACACCAATACAATAGATGGTTAAAAACAACACACTAACAACCCCCATAAGAGAAATGTAGGGAGGAAGAAAGAAGAACAAAGATGGGTCCCGACAACAAGGCCTGATAAGGTACCCATGTACAAACTCACATAACTAGAGAAAAGAAGAAATACTTGTAGGAAAAAACTTATCCCCAAAGTAAAATACATAAAATGTGAAGGTTGGAGAACTCAAGATGACGGCCCGAGGACAACTTCCTTTACCCCAAGAACTGATCGTAATTGAAGAAAATAAGGAGATGCCAAGGGTTTAGTGAATATGTCCGCAATATTCTCTTTTGTAGGCATGCACTACAAGAAAAGAACACCATCATGAATGAGATTCTGAATGAAATGCATGTGGAGTGCAATGTTATTTGTCCTTTTATGCTCAACTGGGTTATGAGAGATGTGAATAGAACTCTGATTATCAAACCAAAGAGTAGTGGGATGATCCTATGAAATGCCAATATATGTCAACAGTTGTCAATGACAAAGGAATTTTTTACAGGAAAGAACAACAACACGATAATTAACGTCTACAGATGATAATGCAATTGTTTATTTTTATTTTCAAGACCAAGAAATAGGAGCACACCCAAAGAAATAAAAAAAATCTTGAAGTGAACTTTCGATCATCAACATAACCAACCCAATCAGAATCAATGAAACCCTCAAGCTAAGAAGCACCCGAGGTGTACTGAATGTCAAACTTGGTGGAGCCTTGAATATACTTGAGAATGCATTTAGCTTCTTTCTAGTGACTCTCATGAGGACCCTGAGAGAACTAAGATACATGGCCAACTACAAAAGACATGGCAGGATGTGTATGATTCAAATAAAGTAGACTCTGAATCAATTATCTATACAATGATAGATCGAATCAGGGTGAAGATAGGTTGGTAGTAAGAGTGACACTTGACTGGAATAGAGTAGGTGTCGATTTACAGTCGACCATGCCAGAGCACTAAATTAATTCAAGGGAATACTTCTGCTAAAAAATAACTATTCCTTATGAATACTGAATAACCTATAGATGAATAAAGTAGTGTAGAAAACAAAGATATATCATATCAAACTGTTCCATTAATGCTTGTTGAACATTTTGAATGATGGATGGAGAACTCCCTATGATAATTAATTCATCCATGTACAAAACCAGAATCATGAGATCAATGCCATGTCTTCTAGTTTAAATAGTAGGATTATAATGACAATGATGGAACCCTGAAGTGATCAGAAAACTATCCATTTTCTCAAACCAATATTAGGTATATTTTTGAGACCATACAATGAACGTTGAATCTTGCATACAAGAGAGGTGTCTTGCACAAAACCAAAAGGTTTCTCCATGTATATCTCCTCTTTTAAATCCCCATGCAAAAAGGGGCTCTTCACATCAATCTGGAAAACTAACCGGCCTTGAGAGGCAGCAAGAGAAAGCATAAGATGTATGGAATTCATTGTGGCAACAAGGGAAAAAGTATCAGAATAATAAATCCCTTAAACTTGTGAAAATTTCTTGGCCACTAGACATGCCTTATGTTTGTCAACAAAACCATCAACAACATATTTGGTTCTATAGACACATTTGCAATGAACTATTTTTCATCCCTTAGGAAGAGGGACGAGATCCCATGTGTGATTCTTCATCAAAGAAGAATACTCCTCTGTCATGGAAGCTTCCCATTCATTTTTCCCAACAACATCATAGAATTGTTGGGGATATTTTGAAATGGCATGATTGAAAAGAGAGATACCTTTGGTTTGTGGTTGAATGTTGCAAGGAGTAGAAGAAAAATAGTTGAAATATGATGGATCATAACCATACTGATCAAGTATATTTCGCTCTGGACAGATCCTCTTCAATTGTTTTTCATGTGCAGTATTGTCAACTATTCTTGGTGGATTTTCGACTGGATCAATTTCCTCATCTGGAACTATCTAATATTCCTCGTCTTCTTGTTCTTAAAAAAAAATATTGTCATCATGATCTGTACTATCATCACAATCTATGGAGAGAGTAGGGTCAAAAGAGTTTTTTAAATGCTCATCAAAATGAAGATCCCTATGAAACAAAACATTATTAGTAATATGAAAAAATAACCTATATGATTTCATGTCTTCACAATTGCCAAAAAATATTAGCGGTTGGATCTTCTTCTCCATATCTTTGCATTTTTCATTTGGAATTAATTCCCATGCCACACTGCCAAATACTTTGAAAGTAGAGATATTGGGCTTAACATAACTCCAAGCTTCCTCTAGAGTCATATGCAACACTGCTTTGTGAGGCATCCGATTTTGAATTTAATTGGTACAGTCCATTGCTTCAAATGAGAAGGAAAATGACATGTTCTGAAAATGAATCATGTAGTTCGCCATTTGTTTCAATGTTTTGTTCTTCCTTTCAACAATTCCATTTTGTTGAGGGGTGTACGGTGTTATCACATATGATGAACTATAGTTATGAATGCCATAACATCATCAAGCATATCTAAAGGGTCATATGCAAAGGGAGGGTTTATCATTTTATATCTTCTTTTCCTTTTGTAAAGAAGGCGATGTAGATTGGTTCAGCTTGCTTGAAATTGTAACTGGCGATGTAGATTGTTTCACTGTAAACTCTATGAAGAGATAAGTGGTGGAAGGTTAAAGGGTTGATAGGATTTGTTCTCTGCAACACGGAGTGGGCTTTAATTTCAGGTATTNCCCTCATTTCTATATCATTATAATATTGACACAATGTGTTTTGAATAATTTAATTACATTTGTTGTATAACTTTATCTAATTCTTTAACTATAAATTAATTTTAAATCTAATTAGAGAAATAAACAATTTAGCTATTTTAAAGACATGTTTCTATTTTTTCCAATTTATTTAAAATATTTCACATTTATGATTTTTTTTTTTGAATGTGTTACTCTCTTAGCCCTTTTTCTTCATTTCAAAGGTGATCACCCACATAGTCTCCTTAACCATTATCATGATAGAATCTATAAGCATTCTAGGTTGGGCGTTGGATGCACACAATGGGAAAGTCGAATGCTACTGAAGCCACATGTGGATGTAATGGATGTGGAAGTTGTAGTTTCATTTCGGGAGAAATCTACCCTTCTCATCATGAAAAAAGCCATAGGTATGGCAAGGTATGCAAATCCAAATCTCCCATAGGAGAAACCTCGATTTATTGATCTCTATATCATCAGAATACATGAGAGAGTCCTCAATTTATGTGATTGAGGAGGCCCCAAAAAATGATATGATTGGCTTGGAAGTTTAGAGGTGAATTTATGTGAGCTTATCTAATGTGTTTTAAGATAGCTATGGTTTCAAAATACACACCAATACAATAGATGGTTAAAAACAACACACTAACAACCCCCATAAGAGAAATGTAGGGAGGAAGAAAGAAGAACAAAGATGGGTCCCGACAACAAGGCCTGATAAGGTACCCATGTACAAACTCACATAACTAGAGAAAAGAAGAAATACTTGTAGGAAAAAACTTATCCCCAAAGTAAAATACATAAAATGTGAAGGTTGGAGAACTCAAGATGACGGCCCGAGGACAACTTCCTTTACCCCAAGAACTGATCGTAATTGAAGAAAATAAGGAGATGCCAAGGGTTTAGTGAATATGTCCGCAATATTCTCTTTTGTAGGCATGCACTACAAGAAAAGAACACCATCATGAATGAGATTCTGAATGAAATGCATGTGGAGTGCAATGTTATTTGTCCTTTTATGCTCAACTGGGTTATGAGAGATGTGAATAGAACTCTGATTATCAAACCAAAGAGTAGTGGGATGATCCTATGAAATGCCAATATATGTCAACAGTTGTCAATGACAAAGGAATTTTTTACAGGAAAGAACAACAACACGATAATTAACGTCTACAGATGATAATGCAATTGTTTATTTTTATTTTCAAGACCAAGAAATAGGAGCACACCCAAAGAAATAAAAAAAATCTTGAAGTGAACTTTCGATCATCAACATAACCAACCCAATCAGAATCAATGAAACCCTCAAGCTAAGAAGCACCCGAGGTGTACTGAATGTCAAACTTGGTGGAGCCTTGAATATACTTGAGAATGCATTTAGCTTCTTTCTAGTGACTCTCATGAGGACCCTGAGAGAACTAAGATACATGGCCAACTACAAAAGACATGGCAGGATGTGTATGATTCAAATAAAGTAGACTCTGAATCAATTATCTATACAATGATAGATCGAATCAGGGTGAAGATAGGTTGGTAGTAAGAGTGACACTTGACTGGAATAGAGTAGGTGTCGATTTACAGTCGACCATGCCAGAGCACTAAATTAATTCAAGGGAATACTTCTGCTAAAAAATAACTATTCCTTATGAATACTGAATAACCTATAGATGAATAAAGTAGTGTAGAAAACAAAGATATATCATATCAAACTGTTCCATTAATGCTTGTTGAACATTTTGAATGATGGATGGAGAACTCCCTATGATAATTAATTCATCCATGTACAAAACCAGAATCATGAGATCAATGCCATGTCTTCTAGTTTAAATAGTAGGATTATAATGACAATGATGGAACCCTGAAGTGATCAGAAAACTATCCATTTTCTCAAACCAAGATCAGGTATATTTTTGAGACCATACAATGAATGTTAAATCTTGCATACAAGAGAAGTGTCTTGCACAAAACCAAAAGGTTTCTCCATGTATATCTCCTCTTTTAAATCCCCATGCAAAAAGGGGCTCTTCACATCAATCTAGAAAACTAATCGGCCTTGAGAGGCAGCAAGAGAAAGCATAAGATGTATGGAATTCATTGTGGCAACAAGGGAAAAAGTATGAGAATAATCAATCCCTTAAACCTGTGAAAATTCCTTGGCCACTAGACATCCCTTATGTTTGTCAACAAAACCATCAACAACATATTTGGTTCTATAGACCCATTTGCAATGAACTATTTTTCATCCCTTAGGAAGAGGGACGAGATCCCATGTGTGATTCTTCATCAAAGAAGAATACTCCTCTGTCATTGAATCTTCCCATTCATTTTTCCCAAAAAAATCATAGAATTGTTGGGGATATTTTGAAATGGCATGATTGAAAAGAGAGATACCTTTGGTTTGTGGCTGAATGTTGCAAGGAGTAGAAGAAAAATAGTTGAAATATGATGGATCATAACCATACTGATCAAGTATATTTCGCTCTCGACAGATCCTCTTCAATTGTTTTTCATGTGCAGTATTGTCAACTATTCTTGGTGGATTTTTGACTGGATCAATTTCCTCATCTGGAACTGTCTAATATTCCTCATCTTCTTGTTCTTAAAAAAAAATATTGTCATCATGATCTGTACTATCATCACAATCTATGGAGAGAGTAGGGTCAGAAGAGTTTTTTAAATGCTCATCAAAATGAAGATCCCTATGAAACAAAACATTATTAGTAATACGAAAAAATAACCTATATGATTTCATGTCTTCACAATTGCCAAAAAATATTAGCGGTTGGATATTCTTCTCCATATCTTTGCGTTTTTCATTTAGAATTAATTCCCATGCCACACTGCCAAATACTTTGAAAGTAGAGATATTGGGCTTAACATAACTCCAAGCTTCCTCTAGAGTCATATGCAACACTGCTTTGTGAGGCATCCGATTCTGAATTTAATTGGTACAGTCCATTGCTTCAAATGAGAAGGAAAATGACATGTTCTGAAAATGAATCATGTAGTTCGCCATTTGTTTCAATGTTTTGTTCTTCCTTTCAACAATTCCATTTTGTTGAGGGGTGTACGGTGTTAGAACATATGATGAACTATAGTTATGAATGCCATAACATCATCAAGCATATCTAAAGGGTCATATGAAAAGGGAGGGTTTATCATTTTATATCTTCTTTTCCTTTTGTAAAGAAGGCGATGTAGACTGGTTCATCTTGCTTGAAATTGTAACTGGGGATGTAGATTGTTTCAATGTAAACTCTATGAAGAGATAAGTGGTGGAAGGTTAAAGGGTTGATAGGATTTGTTCTCTGCAACATGGAGTGGGCTTTGATTTCACTTATTTGTTTCATGTTTTACCTAAAATCGTATTGTCAAAACCCTACTCACTGCAAAACCGAGTTGTTGCAAACTCCAAATTCGTTGCAAACTGCGCTATTAATCCTTTGTCTTACAAATTTGCTAAAACCCAAGTTGACCTCACTTTCACTCGGGTTTGAAAAATATTACCTCACTCAACATTATATTCCTCTCCTTACCTATGAAATTTCAAAGCTTTTTGATGAAACCTTGGACTAAAAATGCGTTGTTGCAAACCCTTTGTTTTACACAGTCACTTGGAAGTTTTTCTATTGGAGGTTTCTTTCAGTTTTAGGTTGTTGTATTTATCTCCATTTATCAGTTTTAGTCTTTTTCAGTTTTTTCATTGTTTCTTTAAGCAAAAATACTTTTTCCAACAAACCCTTATTCTTATCAATCAATCAACAAAACCTAAATTGTCAAGTTTCCATCAGTTACTGTGGTAGAAGTTGTTATGAGAGGGTAGTTTTGATTTAGTTGTCACAGATACTCACCAAAGGAAGAAGTGCAACCATTAAAAGAGCATATGTGCCACCAATTTCTTTTTTCAATAGTATATCGTTTTTGTCATGTTTCCTCATATATGTTGGTTCACAACTCTTAATAACTTTTTTCTCTTATGATGTTCTGATTCTGTTCACTTGTTGTTTTTGGGAGTCATCTTACATGGCTCAGAGATTATACAAGGCATCAACAGAGGTTTGAATCTTGTCTCCATTATTTTGACATCAATTGGAGTGATTAAAAGACAAAATGATAGCTACAGGAAAGTTCGTAGCACATTTTGTAGAGGTGTTGGGAACTGCTAAATTGAAACAATTTAGAACAAATTAGTACATAACATAATCATAATTTCATCATAACTTTTAAATTTCGATCTGGGTTCTTCTAAAATGTTTTTTGGAGATGAATCATAATATCATTGACTTCCTGACCAAAAATTAGCCCGACCTAGTTCGACATTTGGGTGAAAAGTTGAAAACATCACCTATAAGAAAGTTTTCAGTGAATCCTAAAATTGTGTTGCAAACTCTAGCAATCTGATAAACCCAAGTTGTAGGAGTGTTTCCACCTATATGAGGTGGTTTGAATAGTTTATTAGGAGGTATTCTGACATGAAGAACATGTGTTCTATCACCAGATCAAGCAACATGACCTGTTTCAGAAGGAATTTATCAAAATAGACTAGATCCAAAAAATCCCCCCTATAACTATACCATGGTTCTAAGTAAATACAGAGCAAGGAATCCCCAAAATTAAATCTAATTTATACACTACCCAAAACATTCCAAAATAGATGAACATAAATCAATGAAAGAATAAGTCAAAAAATGTCCCTATAATCCATGATTTGGTGTTGACCTCCTCAAGATTTTGTAGCTCCCAAGGTTGCAAATCTCCTCCCAAATATGACCTGCATCCAGAACTAGGAAAACAGGGATAAAAAAATTCTTTTTCTATTCATCAATTAGGGTTAGATATAATTTTTTATGTATAAATAAAAGAAAAGACATAAAAACCATCATTTGGGATAAGGATAATAGATTCTTTTATTCAACACTCAAAGGTTGGAAATTACACCCTTTGCAGGTCGACTCTCCGTGAACCTGGTCTGGAATCCCCTTAAAAATTCACCAAGTGCACATTCCAAATGCCTTCTCTCACAATCTATTGTTCACCTCAAGGGAAAGGAATGGATTGTATGGGAGAAAATAGGCTAGAGAGGGAATGTTGAGGCAATAACTCACAAAAAGATGGAAATACTTGGGAAGGGAAGGAAAGGGAATTTGCACAGAGTTTCATTGTTATAATGCTTGATTTTGGAATGAGAACCCAAGACCTCCTTTTATATGATCAAAGTATAGTTATTCATCTTGGGGATGGGATATAGCAGGTGAAATGGTTGGAAAACCTCCAATATCCTATTAATTCCATTGAATTCCTTATAAATTTTTAATTTTTGCAACTTTTGGAGGTATACATGGGTTTTTTAGTGTGTGAATAGCATATGTATGTGGGATTTTTAGCATGAAAAAAACGTATGTACACAGACAGTAGTGTATCTAGGCGTGTACATGCTCCAAAAAATGTTTTTTTAAATAGTGTTCCTCATCAACTATTTGAAAAATTGTGCAAGCAAGAAAACCAATTACATATATGCATAGGTAGGCAATTTTAGGGCTATAAAATATTCCCCCTAATGTGTGAGGTCATAAGAGAAACTGATGGCCGAAATACATTACAATATATTTATCAGCACGGAGTCGAGTGAGCCTAGGACTAGAGCTCGGGAGGTTCTATTTGCAAAACAACAATTGTCTCTCTGAATCGAGCATACCCATGCTCACGATGAACTAAATCATGTCCTCCAATCAAGTACACTGCAGATCCATGTCATGTAAATGTATAAAGTGTAGCCACGAGTAATACATAATGGATCTACATCTCAAAATCAGTCAAAGATATATAAGTACAATATGCATCTTCAAGAATCTATTGATGCCTTCAGCATGAGATGAAGAATCCATAGCTCAAGCAACAACTTCAATATTTTCAAAACTCAGGTAGGAGTACATGGGCGTGTGAGACGCACTACTCTGAGGTCTTTGACAAACTATTAGGAAAATATTGGAGGATATCGATGAGCAGGCAGATAATTTCGACGATTTTATATCAGGACTTGACTGGATTCATGGGATGGAGGACTCATGGAAGTCAAGAGACAAACTACATAAAGGATGACTTAGGTTGGAGAAAACTTCCCTTGGAAAAAAGAATGAAAGATGATCAGACTCAGGAAGCATAACATTGGCATAAGTCTGAGATACAGGAGGCACCATGAACTCTCCATATGTTTGGAAGAGTAACCAAACAAAGGAGGAGATAGTTCTATGTAGCGAGAACAAGTTCCTAAGGTCATACTATATCCCAATGCTTGATGAATAGAAAAAAAAATGTTCTTTGTCCAAGGGCGACTATCTTTTTTGCCAAAAAATAAATGTATATTTCCCGTCCCCTCTTTTTGGACTATTTGATTTTTTTGTCTTTTTTCAATTTTTTAACGATCTTGAAAAAGAATAAAATATTTCTACATTATAAAGAATGAATGAGTGTCACGAGAAAGAAAACTAATTTGAAGCACATGGAACATATTGATTCTCAAGGAAAGGAGACATGTGCAGGATAAGGACACTTGGGGAAAATTCCTCCATGGGTCAAGGTGTCATATTGTAGAGGCAAAAAGTGTTGCAAGGCTTGCATATAAGGAATTCTTCAAAGGTTCAGTTGAGAGAAACATGGAGCCATCATTAAGCCAAATACGCAAAGATGAGACCCTCAATGTGATTGAGCATGACACAATAAGACTCCTTCGATGTAAATTTTATGAGCCTAGAGAAGGTAAGCTCGGTGTTTTTTTCACGTTTTAGAGAGTCTGAAAAAAAACAAAAAGAAGAATCCAAGGACTATGTTTTTTGAAATTAGTCCAATCGGTTCAAAAAGGGTTAAACTTGCACCCAAAAAGATGTCTTTTCAAAACCGTTTTAACGAGTGTGACAAAGACAAGATTACTTGGCTATATTTTCAATTTTAAGACATCTGAAAAGAAATTAACTATGGACTGACAACCTTTTTTTGAGTTTAGTCTCCTTAGCCAAAAAATGTATAAAATTACCTAACAAGAACTCTCCCAACGAGAAAAATCTCCCGAGGCATACTTTTTTACGCAATAATCTACTGGCTAGAGAAAGGGTTAAACTCATGCCAAGTAGATGTTCTTCTAGACCAATTTAAAAAGTGTGAAGTAACAACGTCACTCGACGATCTTTTCAATTTTAGGGAGTCTGAAAAGAGCTTAACTATGGACTTCGGGGGGGTTACTTTTGTGTAAGTAATAACCAAGGCCCAAAAAAGAGAACCAAAACCAAGGACAATGTTCCTTTTTAAAAAATTTAGTCCCTCGGACCCAAAAAAGTGTTAAACTTACACCTAAGAATACTCTTCTAGCGAACTAAAATTCCTAGAGCATACCTTTATTCCTAAAATTATCCATCCATACCGAAAAAGGGGTAAAATACAACCAGACAGATGTGGCTTCAAATTTGAGTTTTGGCGAGCGTGAAGGGAAATAAGATTTCTCGAAAATATTTTCAATTTTAGAGAGTCTGAAAAGGGATTAAAGAAGACCCCAGGGGGATACTTTTCTCAAGTAATCCATACGATATCGAAAATAATAAATACATTCGTGTTGGATGTTGCTTTCAAAATTTAAAGCAAGACTGAAAGATAAAAAAACCTGCTCATTAGGGAGTACAATGGGTAAAGGCCAAAAAAATATGAAGAAGAATGAGGCTTCAACACAAATTCATGGCAGAACTAAACGAGTCTCCCAAGCCTATAGACAAGACTCACAACATGGACAAAAAAATGTAGGAAAGGATCTACCTAGGGCATACATGGAGAGGAAGGCTCTACCACCTAATTACGACACTTCTAAAGCAGCTAAGAAGGTTCTGTGTTGAACTTCGGTGGGATCAATACTAAGGCTGAACTAACCAAGAAATGAATAATGCAAAAATGCAAGTAGGTAAAATCTAACCTATATGCCAGTTTTGAGGTCAATACTTGTCAGAACGGATCGATACAATGAACAAAAGTCAAAGAAAAATATCTCCAAGAGCCTGTATATAAGGCTAATAACACTCAACTAGAAGTTAATAGATCCAATATAGATAGAAACTTCGGAAAATAAGACGTGTTATTGAATACAAAACTTGAAAACAACAAACCTAGATTGTACAATATGTACAAGATGATGCAAAGCCTTGTGGCTCATGCATAGTACTGGTTTAGGCAGAGTCCACTACTAGGATCTGACCAAGAGTCTCTTCGATAGTCAACGTGGAATGTCTCCCAAAAGTGAAGAAAGCAAAAACCAAGGTGTAATTATTCCCATGCTATAGAAACGGTAGTCATGGCTTCAAGGATAGCCTCATCCAAAGGAAATTAAAAATCTAAGAAATCACGCAAATGAGGAGGGTCAACAATCCCAAAGGGAGAAGCAAGCTAACCATATTCCATATGATGATGAAGGTTCTGGCCAGGACAAGCATAGTCTATTAGCGAAAAATCACAAGCACGAGGGATTGAGGATCTAAAAATAGTGAGATCAGACTTAGAAGGATACTCAAGATCACTTAGACAAAGAGGGGGAAGCAAGGGCTCCCGTGCCCCTATTGGATAAACCAACATATCAATTCCTGAGACCAAGTCTTGAGAAGGAAAACATGATTGCATAGGTTCCTACTTAGAAGCAATTTAACATCGAGGATAAAAAGTGACATAATTAAGTTGTGGCGGGGTAGAGTCTACACAAATAGTAGGAACATATAAAGGGGCATCTTGAACTAACGTCGGATTAGGATGGTGATTATCAGATCCCATATGGTTGATAGTGACAATGATTCCATTATGAGGGAAAAGCATCACCTAGGAGAGCATAGACACCAAATCATTCATAGCATATAAATAATCACGTCTGAGAATCATATTAAAATCCAATGGGCCTTGCACCACTATAACATCAACAAGGATAGTCTTCCCACCTAAAAATATAGGTAACTCAGGAAGAATCCCCAAATACTCACTAAGACATCTATCAAAATCCAACAAATGATGTGAAGTAGAAAGAATCTTGAGAGAACCCAAAGATTTATAAGTCGAGGAGGATAAAATACTTGCGGAGGCTCCTTCATCTATGAGACATCGGTAAAAAAAAATTGAATTACCTTCAACCTTTATTTGAAAAGGTACAAAAGAAGTAAGGTGAGGCTCAACAAGGTCGTTCCAATCAAAGGAAACTAGCCTAGGAATTAGAGTAGGTGTGATCGAAGTGAGAAGAATGTCCCTTCAATCTGAAAGTACTGAGTTGGAAATGATAAAAACATAGTCGGTAGACACATCACTCCCCAAGAGAAGAGTGGGATCAACCAAATATTGCATCAACGTGACCATTTTGGTAGATTCAACACTCTCTAATAGGAGATTGGGATCATCTGAAGTTTGCATCGATGTGACCACTTTCTCAACCATTGGTTGAATAGGATGCGAGACAACATGGTCAAAAGGCACATCACTCCCCAAAAAGGGAGTGGGATTGACTGAAGATTGCATCGACACGACCACTTTCTCAACCCCTAGCTGAATAGGATGTGAGAAAACCTCACAAGACTCGAAATCAGAAGATCTTTCAAATAGGGACCATAATATTCGTACCTCTATAAGGCCAGGTCATAAATGAGTAAGGTGATCTCCCTTGAAAATCCTACAAGGGAACTTAGGCTTACGTCCTATCCATTTAGGTTTCTCAATAGACTCAATGCCCCCAACATGACTAGCAGTGGATGGTTTCTCATCTCCAACATGACTTGCATAGGTTGGTGATTTTTCAATAACATGACTCGTAGAGGCTACAGACCTATTGCCAGTATGACTAGCAGTGACTAGATTCTTTCTCCCAAAATGACTTCTAGAGGCTAGGTGGTTTCCCCCAGCATGACTTGCAGAGGCTGGGTGTTGGTATTCAACATGACTTGCAGAGGTTGATGACCTATTTCCAACATGACTCATATAGGTTGGTGATTTCTTCTTCCTATTCTTCCTCTTTTTATTTCGTTTAGAATTTTGGTTACTAGTAGCTATACTTTCACCAAAGAAGTCAAAGGGAGGAGGAGAAGACTTTGTTGATGAAGGAACATCAACATGATTCCCATGACATAAGGTTCTTAACTGAGAAGCATCAAGAKCATTTGGGACATTTGGAATGGTACCCAACCAAACCGGTAGTCTCACATTCAACCCATGAATGTAGAAAGTGGCCATCAAAGGGACACCAACGTTTACAAAGAAAGGAAAAGGAAAAGAATCCCCTTGAGAAGGGGTTTCATGGTTGGTATAATTAGTAACTTTAGCCATGAATATATTATGCATAGTTTATCCCCTTGGGGGATCGTTTGTGTCCGTAAAAGTCTCACAAACTGACTCTAGCAAACGAGTGGTATAAAAGACAATGCCTATAAAGAGGCATCTCTACGTTTCTAAGTGGAAGACCGAAAAGTACTCATGACCAACAGAGTGAGCGATATACCACTTTAGGTCAGAGGACCAAATAAATGAATGAATAACACAATATGGAAAACTAAGGAGCACATAACACACACTAAAAGTTCCTAAACGATAAATCAAGCAATCGACTAACTAGTGGGAAGGAGAGTTACGCCAATCGACACTAGAAGGACTAATTGGTGTAAGTGAAACTAGAACACGGAAGAACTCTTCGGGTATACTCTATGAATAATGATCCAATGTTCACCCTAGGTATCACGTTATACCCCTACAGTCACCAATGTAAGTCCATAAAAATTGGCAACTAGGTTGCCAACTCGTGGCCAATCACCAAGTGGGTATAGTCGACAGTCGGGATGATAGTAATGAGAAGGATAACAAGTCTGAAGTGCTTCAAGGGTGTTGAAATTAATTGGTCGAGAAGACAACTAAGGATATCGAACGGATTCTAGGTCCACGAAGCTCCATAGGAAAATGATATCAGTATTGTTTCTAAGAGAGACCCTCAATATACAATCCCCACTACATTTAGTTCGACTTTGGAGGGATTATCTCCTCTACCTTTCCTCATGCGAACTCATGTTTATCCCCTTTGTTAGAAGGAGGTCCCGACTAACTCTTACGATGCTATACTTAAAACACTCCCTATCTGAGAATCCAATGTTTTTTTTAAATGGCCTTGGGGAGTTTCCTCTTCACAATTAATTCAAGGCCCTAAAATACTAGACTAGTCATTGAACCCTACAAACAAAAAATCTAATATATTTTAAGTTAACCATTAATTGTAAGGCTTGATTTACACAAAGGATGTGGTCATGCAACTAATGGTGTTTCAGACTCTTGCAAAAAATTAAACTTATATGAACACTAGAAAAGAAGGATTTTTTTTCTTATTTTTCTTTTGATATGCTTTCAAGATGAGAAGAAAACACAACCCTGTCCTAATTATTTTTTCTTTTTCAAATAAAAATGCAAAGAAAATGCAAAGAAAGAAAGAGACCTAACTATCGTAAAATATACATATATATTTTATATTTTATTCCAATCCAAGAAGAACTACCAAAATATGTTAAAAGAAACTAATTAATATATGATTCATGGCCCCTCAAAATGAATACATGATTCAAAATGAAACTCACTTTCCTTAAAAATTCAAGCTAAAAATAAGCCAAAAAAGCTAGGAAACATAGAGATAAAAGAGGATTTATTTTTCTTCAAAGCCAAGACAGGATAAAATGAGAAGAGAATGCAAGATTGATAGAGACCCTAAGCCAATTGCGCAAACTAAGGGATTCAATCAAGAAACCAAAAGGAGGATATAAAATTTGAAAGTTCACTCTAAACCTCTAGGGTAAACAAAATGAAACTAAGACACAAGTTAACAATGAATCTTCAACCCAATATAAGGACAAAAACAAAGACTCTGGGAGACTCAAGAAAGTCCTAAGAAGCATAAAATTCTATCAGGAAAGAGACATACCTCTCTTTGTTAAAAAACACTTCCAAGATACAGAGATGTGGGTTGTTGAATCAACAAGATTTGTATGTACGTGGATTGTCTACTGTGCAGGGTGCATATGTATGCGCATACACCTCTCAAACTTTTCAAAAAATAAAAATTCTAGTCAGATTGATAGGGCAGGGAAAGCTGGTATGCACCTTGGAGGTGATGAGAAGCCCTTTAAAGAATCATATAAATTGACTTAAACTCAAAAGTAAATCAAGAAGCCAACTAAAAAAAACAAAAATCCTCCCTCCAAAACCCTAGAGAGAGTCCCCAATGGAGTCTCTAGTTATGCTAGTAGGAAAACCCTCTTATAACTATACCAGGGTTCTAAGTATAGACAAAGCATTGAATCCCCAAAATTCAATCTAATTTCTAGACTATCCCAAACATTCCAAAATAGATGAACATAAATCAATGAAAGACTAAGTCATAAAATGTACCTTTAATCCAGTGTTTGGTGCTGACCTCCTTAAGATTTTGTAGCTCCCAAGGCTGCAAGTCTCCTCCCAAAGTTTCCCTGCATCCACAACTAGGAAAAAAATGATACAAACATTCTATTTATATTCATCAAGTAGGGTTATATATAAACTATTATGTATAAATCAAAGAAAATACATAAAAACCATCATTTGGGACAGGGAAAAGAGATTATTTTATTCAATACTCAAAGATTGTAAATTACAACCTTTCCAAGTCGACGCTCCGTGAACCTTGTTCGAGTTCCTCTTAAAAATGCTCCAAGTGCACCTTCTAAATGCCTTCTCTGATAACCTATTGATCACCTCAAGGGAAGGGAATGGATTGTATGGGAGAAAATGGGTTAGAGAGGGAATGTGGAGGCAATAACTCACAAAAGGCTGCAAATACTTGGGTGATCTAGGAGGGTATTCACAATGGACACATTTCCAGTTCAAATACTGCCAAATTTGTGTAGTCAACAAAGAGATCACATTGATCTTTCTGATGCATTTCGAATGAATTCAATTGGACTTAACATGATAGAGATATGTCTTTTTGATATTTAGGGGGAAAATGGCATTTGTAAAATGTTTAATACATGAGATAGGGTTCTCATAATTATGTATTTTTCATTATTTAAAATGGATTATTTGGTACAAAGACATGTTGTCTTTCAATCCCTAGTATCAGGGAGATTCCTAAGGAGAGTTGAGATCTTCATGGATGGTTGAGAGATATTCTCAAACCAATCCCTTGAGATATCCCAAGATCCTAATTTAGGGGATCTTGAGAGATATTATCTCCATGAAAATATTAATGTGGTTGAGATGGAAATGTTATATAAACCCTTATTGGGGGTCAAGAAGGGGAGGAGAGAAATGAAAAATCTTGTGGAAATCTCATTGAGAGCTTATTGATTCAAAGGATGTCTTTGTAAAGGAGAAATAGGTTGTAGGCTTGTTTATGTATCCCTTTTGAAGAAGAATCAACAAAGAATATTTGTGGGATTCATGAATCTAGAGACGTAGCCAGGGGGTCTAGTGAAATCCATTATCATATTGTTGTCAATGTTGTATGTGTGATTTTGATGCATTCTCCCTTGGTTAAGTAGATTTTTTATTTATAAACATACACAATATTCTGACAATTTAATGTGATTATTTTCTTAATGAAGCATGGTTAATTAATCAAATTTCCCTTATTCACATGCAATTTTGTCATTAAAAGATCTTATTTTGAAGATTTGTGTGTAAGAAGATTTCTCACCACATTTTCATATCAAGGGGTACCATAGCAAGTCTGACCAGTTTTGCAGATTGTGAATATCACCATGGGCAAAGGAACGAAGAAATTCTGGCTTAAAGAGTTGGAAGAGACAAATCACAACATTCAAGCTGAAAATGTAGAGTTGAGGAGACTTTTGTAGGTTGCATAAGAATAGAAGCAAGAGCTTCAAGAGAGGCCTCATCTTCATGGATAAGTCCTTAACATAATTATTGAATAATTGCAACTTGAATTTCAAACCAAGGATTATCTCTTGGCTAAGTTGCATCTTGGTGAGTGAATGGAAGACAAAGAGCCTTCTAACGTAAATGCACAAACTCAAACTGACCTATGCATTGAGAGTATTTACTCATGTTCACTTTCATCTCAGTATGATAATAATGTTGGCATGAAGCTTCTCACTAAAATGGGATACAAAGGAGGTGGACTTGGAATTAATGGCCAAGGAGTCACTCAACCATTAGAGATGGTACAAAGACCACCATTTGCAGGTTTGGGTTATGGAAAGGTAGAGATTGGAGAGTGCTCAAAGACTGCTAAAGCAAGAGCCACTTCTACATAATTGGATTCCAATAGAGGAGACAAAGCAACTAGTCCTCATCGGATTTGCAATAAAGATAAACCAGGAAGGTATAAAAGTCATTCAAATTCTTTTCTTGAATATAAGAAAACTGATTTATGCATTAGATATCCTAACCATGATGTAGCCAAGAATCAAATGAAGAAATTTTGTGTTAAGAAGACAGATTTTTCCAAGGGAAGTGAGACAAAGCAGAACCCACACCTTCCAAGTCCTCCTGTCAGGAATGCACAGTTGAATGGAAATAAAATGAATTTTTGTAGTTACTGCAAAATCAATGGCCATTGGGAGAAGAAGTACTAGAAGTTACATCCCGAAATTCACCACAAACCAAGAAGCAGGTAGATTGTGAAATATCCCTTGAAGAAGGAGGCTCCTTTAACCATTGTAAAAGCACGATTATAGGAAGAAAGTGCTTGGTGCCGGTTGGGTAAGCAGTTGAGGATATTTCTGCAAACTATAATTCTGTTGTTTTCCAAGTTTCTAATTTACATGGGGACAAATATCATCCTTAATGAATAAAATGGTCAGAATATTTATGTTTTGGATTCTAGAACCAACTCTACCAGGTTGAAGAGTTCGACAAGATGATTCCAATGGTGCTTGAATCACATCGAACGAACTCTGTATGAGGATGAATCCTTACAAGAATATCGTTCCACTACTACATGGGAAACATCAAAATGGATTATGTATCATGTTCTTCATATGATTACACTCTTTTTAAATTTCCATAAATAAGAAAGAGTATACGGGTGGAACTATGCCAACGATATCTGCCAGGGAACTTTATTTCATGATTAAGGCAAAGCCTAGGGATCTCGTTTTTAAGGGACGCCATTGTGAATTGACCCACTTCGATGTTCGATTTGATATCCCTATTCTTTTCATTGTGATGAATGTCATTCTACTATGCGAAGAAACCACCATCATGGATTGTATAATTTCATTGAGGGGGACCACGGTTTCCACGAATAGAAATTCGTTGTTGGCCATAACAACAATAGAAATAACCGGATACGATCTTTACTGATCTTGCATATATCAAAGAATTACTACTACAGAGAGTATTGTAGGCCCTTGACCAAGTTTTTAGGAACACTTGGTCATATTTGACCAATTTTGGGACTTTGACAGCTTGTCAAAGATGGAGCGCAACGCGAAGCGGAAATCATGGAAGCTAGACCCATTTTTGGGTCCTTTTTGGGTTTTTGGGGAAACTATAATGGGATTGGGATGTCGGCCCATGGGTTTACCCATGTTTAGGCCTATTTTTTATGTATATATAGATGTCTAGGCCATATAGAGAAGTAGTGGATGATATATCTATGTGATCTAGGCTAAGTGCCAAGGGTTGAATCTGTGTGATCAAGGCTTTGTGAATTTTGTGTAAGACTTGCAGAGCCAAGTGAAAGTCCCTGTGAGAGACTGTAGAAGGATTTTTGTTGTAGTGCAAGGAAGAAGGATCTAGTGAGATGTGCAGATATTCTGTCCTATGCCAAGAGGGATTCAGATGGCTCTGTGATGTAACCTGATTAACTGAAGCTAATAAAGAAGAAGACTTTGTAAACGTAGCCCCAGGCTGGGGGTGAACCATGGTAAATCTGTGTGTTGTGCTCTATGCCTCGACCTGATGTGTTTGTCTCTTGCTTTTCTAAGTTCTTTGATGTGTTTAGATAGATCTATTTATGCTTTGTGCTTATGAGATATGAATGAATGTTAGATCTGGTATGTAAGATTCTTAATGCTTGATCTGTTGAATCTAATCTATCTTGTTGTGGCTAAGTGCTACATTATCTTAGATCTAAGTACATACTGCGATTCTCTATTCTATCTGTGAAGTATCATGAGGGTTGAATATTGATGAGTAATCTATGTTAGGTGATTGCTAAGTGTTATAATTACGGATCTGTGTCCCAGCTAAGGTTGCAGACACCTGAGTATTGCAACCACCCATGCCTGTACCTCGGGTGAGACTTCATCTGCTTCATAGGTGTTGCCGAAAGGGCTGGTAGCTAGGGTTTTGTTGGTGCATTGTTGTAGAATTGAAACCTAGGTCTACCCCTGTGCCAACAAGTGGTTCTGTTGCCAGGACCTGAAACTGTGATTGCTGGGAACTGAGCAGAAGAATCTTTGTGCAAAGATACATCCTGAAATTGTGAAAGCTCTGTGCATAGATTTATGCCCTAGTGCACAGTGATCCACTTGATCTGAAAAACTCTGTGTTGAAGAAGGAAGGAAAAATCTGAAGGAAAGAAGTCAGATCTATAAGAAAAGAGGTTGATACTGAAGAAAATAAGTAAGATATGTAAGCTCTGTCCTCCAATAAAGGTAAGAATAGTTAAAATTTCTTAGATTTGGAATCTTTGTGCCTTGTAAAAGTAAAAGAAGTGAAATTTTTTATTTCTAAAGTATGGATTTAGGTATGCTTGATAGATTTTGTCCTATCTTTAAAACTAGGGCATTATTAGATGAAAGAAAGTTTGATATGAATATATGTGATAAAAATAATGAAAGATATGCTATACCTATGCATAGAAAAAAAAATTGGACTAACCAAGGGATTGAGGATCATAGAAAGAAATTTTTGCAGGCTAGCCATTATGAACCTAGAAAGCAGTACAAGAAAAGTTGGGGATCATTGAAGAGAAAGAGAGGAGTAACTATTTGTTACAATTGCAGAAGACCATGAGATATTTCTAAGGAATTCCCTAGGAGAAACCCTAGTTACCTCTGTTGTAAGGCTATGGACCATGAAGTACTAGATTTCCCTAGAATGATTGCTAGACTTGAAAAGCTGAATATGGGGCAAGCAAACCTTAAAGGAGATCAAGAGACTAAGATTATAGAAGAACCCCAGAAAGAATTAGAGATTATGTTGCTGAAAATGAAAGAAACCATGGATGAACATAAAGATGCCTGCTTGTCAGAGATATTCAAAGAAAAGGAGAAAATTGAAGTAAGAATAGGAGACTTCAACATTGACTGTGCTTTGGATGAGGGAACACAGATGAACATTATGACATAAAGTACTTGGGAAACCCTAGAAAGGCCTGCTATGGTTCCTTCACTAGGAAAAATAGGGTTGTTTAAAGGAAAAATGGTAACCCTATGTGGCAGGATTACCTAGATAGCTATGAGTACCCATGGAGCTTCGACAGAGGAAGAATTTGAAGTTATTAAATTTATTGAGGACTATGCCCCATTTCCAGCTTAGTTAGGAAAGATCTAGATTGAAAAAGACCAGATCCGAAGAAAAGAAGAAAATGTAACCCTAGAAAAGAAGAAGAAAGAACTCATGGAATTTATGACTAGAAGGATTGCCTACTTGATGGAAGAACAAGAGAACATATCTAAGATATTGAACACCAGGGAAATGGATGTCGAAGCTATAAGAGAATTAGTGGAACCACATAAGATCGAAATACCTAATCCATATGATGAAGCAGTATTACCCTTGGATATGAAGAAAGAATCTCAGCATCGCGAAGTAACTATGTCGAGAGAAGATAAGAATCAAAATGAAAAAAGGATGATCGAGACAAAGCTCACTGGGAAGAAGGCTAGGAAGCTAAGTGAGAAGAGAAGCAAGATCAAAAAGCTACAAAAGACTCCAGAGGAAAATTCACAGAAGGAGAAATCACAGGAATTGAGCTTTGTCGGGATATCAGAACAACGACATATGGCACTTCGCCATGGCGAAGAAATATATCCATTGAATCGATATACCCGTTTGACTTCTACCCTGAATGGACATAAAATAATTAAAGGATCACCACCAGAACATTGGACCATGCCATAATGAATGGATCAACGTTCATGGAAGCTTCATACTCGTTGCAAGCAGACCGTTGATGAATTTCCTATTTAGCTCATCACGCCTTCCCCGAAGAACACTTTTGCCAACTGAAAAATAGAAGCCCACAGAACTAGTGATTGTCTATAGTGATCATTGCAAGCAGATTGTTTATCCTAGTGCAGTATTTTGAGATCATCGTGACCCCAATTACCTTTCTTGAGCGCGTATGTCCGACGATCTCACCGAAATTGAGAAATCTGTCAGAGAGGTCCTTCTCGATTTAATGACTGAGAGAGTCATGTTGGAAAGAAGAATGTCCACCAGAGTCCAAGCATCATCGAAGGGAGGACTACAAGCCTCCTCGTCGATTTCTCGAGAAAGAACATCTCGAGCCGGTGCAGAGAGAAGAACTAAGCATAAGGATGACATAGCCAACATGAAGTTAGTGCCATCCATCCTACAAGCTTACATACCCACTCTGACCAGTGAGATTAACAGGGATAGTGTCCCTAGAGACTTTGAATACACCCTAGTCACTGCATATGTACCGAAAGGAGTACGCACCTACTGTGCAGATCAAGACAAGGTTACATCATTGAAGTTTTGCGACTTCAACTTGGGGGACCGTAAATATTACAGCATGCTTGCCCCGTATAAGTACTTGATGAGAACTAAGGGAAATAATTCAAAGCTTATCCGTTAGCAGTGGACGATGAACCTCGCACAGTCTACTTTGCTAAATGTTATGAAAATACCTCACTTTGGCAAACACCAGGAGGTGAATGCTTGTGTAAAATTCTTGCTAGCAAGTTACCACGGAGGATACCTGTGGTTTGATCCAGAGCTAATCATTAGGATCACCGAGCTTAACATGCAGGGCCCCGCTCCCCATGAGTACTATCTTGGAAAGACCGCAGACCACGCTCTTACGCAGAAGATCAAATAATCCTATGGCGATGTTGAGAAAGACACAAGGGGCTACAAGGTAGCATCTATTAAAAGTGGCTCATTGCGCCTCACATGCCAACTGGTCACAGGGAAGTTGGTACGCAAGAATCAACCAACACAAGTATTTGTCTTTGTAGTTGACCTCGCAGGAAAGTGAACAACGGGACTACAGATGAACTGGACGAAGTACCTGGTGAATCAACAGGAGATTGACTGCAGAGAAGTCCAGGATCAGGGGCATGAATTCCATTTTAGCTAGCTCCTGATACTGATCACTTTTGTTGCATAGGAGCTACCGGAAGGCGCAACCTTCCTCGACCTTGATCCCTTTGAGCCACTAGCCACAAAGTTCAGTACATTATGTTACTCGAATGACATGATCAAGAAATGGAAATCGAATGTCGTTTTCCACGCATACTATAACCAATTGAAAGTAGCCATAAGGAGTGAACCTCACATAACCCCGAACACTTTACAGATATTCCAACCTCTGATAAAGTTCAGTGCAGACCGCCACTTTATTTACCTAATCCCACGCACTGATGAGCACCAGGAACAACTTCAATCCTATTATAAGATGACAGAAGAAGACCTGGAAAAGATCACCAAGGAATGGTCGGTGAACCTCCTTGTTTCAACAGACCCCACAGAAATGTTAGACATCGACAGCCCTAGAATTGCGCAGGATACACCTAGGCCCAGTAAGACAAAGAAAGCAAAGACAACGAAGAAGACTGAAGAAATCTAGGATCTTGATAGCCTATTTGTAAGGATGGCTTCCATTACACCAGATGAAGAAGGTGATGAGGAAGAAGGTACAAAAACTAGACAACAGAAAGTTGAAGTACCACCAACTACGGTTGAAGAAGACTCATTGAAGAAAAGGAACGTCTCACCTCTGAAATCTTCCTCCAGAGAAAAACCAAGAACCCCTATAACCAAGATGTGAATTGCCCTCACATTGGATAACTTTGATTTCATTGTTGCAATGGTCAATGATGCTTCAAAGGAAATCATAGAGAAGTAGGAGGTGAAGTAGGAACAAATGTATAGCCAAATTGATATCGTGCTCCAAGGAGTACACCAAGCACTCCAGTCTAGCCGAGCAATCTCTATTACACCTCTACCATAAGGAACAACAGAAGTGGGAGATGAATCGATTTATCTCCACAAGATTGTTGATGCAGTCAAAGTACACCTTCAACATTCTCAGGAAGAAAAAACACAGGCCACCCAGGACCTAAATAAAGAACAGGAGGAAATTATTGAACAATGCCAAGCTGTGCAACAAGAGAAGAATGCTCTCCAAGCAAAATTTGAAGAAGACAGAGTGAAGATCCAAAAAGAGAAAGAACAGTTGCTCGCAAAGTAGATAGGAATTGAAGAAACAGTCAATAGAGATTTTTTCTCTGTGAATGACTTAGATAAGGGGGTTGAAGTGCCCATAGAGTGCCAAGTGATGAAGGTACCTGAAGTTATTCAACAACTTCAACAAAGGGTCGTGGAATTAGAGCTTCAGGCCATACCACAGACTTTGCAAGAAGTGCGCGACCAACAAGAATTGAATGCTCAGAGCGTCGTCGAGAAGATTAAAACACTTGCTGCAGAATGTAAACAACTAAGTAGAAGAAACACACAGATATATGAACAACTATCTGAAGAACCAGAGTTGAAGAATCTAGAGTCCCAACTCCAGGAAGAAAAGGAGCACGCAGATACAGTACAGGCACAACTCAAGCTCCTGTCACCCATCGAGAGGATGAAGAGATCCCAGGAAAAATGCGTCGCCCAACAAATTGTTCTTACCATGCAGAACAGAGTGATGGAAGTCACCCAAAAACTCCAATTGAGCCAGGAGGCAGCCTACCTACTGTTTGAAGAAATTGAAGGCCAAGTAACACTACTAGAACAAGTAGTTGTTACAGTCGAACAGCAACTGGAAGGACCTATCAACAAAGCGGTTGTTTAGAAATTCGTTGAGAAAGAAGTAGTAGCACAAAGACAAGTCAAAGAAGCTCGAGCCAAGCTCGAGACCTTTGAGGCAAACTTACCTAGACTTGAGTGACTCGGGACGAGTCACAGGTGAGTGTTGGGGGCTTGTTGGCCCTTGACCAAGTTTTGAGGAACACTTGTTCATATTTGACCATTTTTGGGACTTCGACAACTTGTCAAAGATGGAGAGCAACGCAAAGCATAAATCATGGAAGCTCGACCCCTTTTTGGGTCCTTTTTGGGTTTTGGGGGATAATGTAATGGGATTGGGATGTCGGCCCATGGGTTTACCCATGTTTAGGCCTATTTTGTATGTATATATAGATGTTTAGGCCATATAGAAAAGTAGTGGATGATATATTTATGTGATGTAGGCTAAGTCCCAAGGGTTGAATCTGTTCATCAAGGCTTTATGCATTTTGTGTAAGACTTGTAGAGCCGAGTGAATGTCCCTGTGAGACACTGTAGAAGGCTTTGTGTTGTAGTGCAAGAAAGAAGGATCTAGCGAGATGTGCAGATCTTATGTCCTATGCGAAGAGGGATTTAGATGGATCTATGTTGTAACCTGATTAACTAAATCTAATAAAGAAGAAGACTTTGTGGACGTAGCCCCAGGGTGGGGGTGAACCATGGTAAATCTGTGTGTTGTGCTCTATGCCTCGACCTGATGTGTTTGCCTCTTCCTTTGCTAAGTGCTTTGATGTGTGTATATAGATGTATTTATGCTTTGTGATTTTGAGGTATGAATGAATGTTAGATGCTTAATGCTTGATCTGCCGAATCTAATCTATCTTGTTGTGGCTAAGTGCTGCATTATCTTAGGTCTAAGTACATACTGCGATGCTCTCTGCTATCTGCGAAGTATCATGAGGGTTGAATATTGATG
>JZKD02S1166518.1:98608-118964 GCA_000966675.3 Picea glauca
TTTATCCAAGGGCGACTCATAATGCTGCCAACAAAGAAAATACTTTTCCCATCCTCTTTTTGGGGTATATTTGATTTTTTTTTTTTTTTTGTTCTTTTCGTTGATTTTGAAAAAAAAAGAAATGAACATAATTGAAAATATATATTTACAATCTATTTAAAATACTTAAAACATTAAACATTAGGTTTATCACCCAATAACTTCCCTCTAATAAAACATAGAAAGGATGTTATGGCTCATTATCCACTTATGTAGGTGAAAATCCTTATCTAGGATAAATGAGTCTATATTGATATACTTAAAAAATATGCTTATCTTAGAGAAATGAAGCCAACAATAGAAACAAAAGAAGTGTTAGAAACCTAATGTGTTTAAGCAGTGTGTCACTCTTTCCCCTTTAAACAAATAAACAATACATTATTTATAAAATCATGAAAGACTAATAAAAAAACCCCAAACAAAACTATAGATAAATCAAATAAAGTGTCTTTATTTATGATCCAAATCCCAGATAAATCAAATAATGTGTCTTTATTTATGATCCAAGTCCCCTCACTCCATAAGATCACCCCCACTTTGAATTACATGATGAATCTTCCTTTGTGGCGAGGATGAAGATTGAGCAAAGCACATCTAGAGACAAAATCAAAAGAACCACAATATGTAATTCATATATCCAACAAGGGGATATCCAAGCTATTCAAGATGAAATTAGAAAGTACAACATTGTCCAACAAGTGAAGTGTATTTATTTAGAGAACAAATTTGAGATCCTAAGGGCGTTGAGGGTGGATGGAGATCACTAAATTCCAAGAGAGATGAAAATTTGATATTTTTTTGTTTTGTTAGATATATCTATTTGGGACATTTAAAATGTGCAAGGGAAGGAAAATAATACAATGTGTATAGCTGATGTAGGAAGAAAGAAAATAAATAAATAAATAAATAAATAAAATAAGTGTTGTAGGGAGGGATCTCAAGCATTAAGGATTTTTTACACCACTATGAGTAGAGAAATAGTCCAAACTCTATATTAAAATGTAAGTAGAAGAATGAGGAAGAGTTTCCATTGACATAAATTGGAAAAGAGACTCTAAGTTTCTTACAAAAAATATTTATAATGACCTCTAGGGATATGAGACTATATAAGTCTTTGTACGATCTTATAGTAGTATATCAAGCATTTCTAAATTATGTTGTTGGTTTTACCATCTAAATTTCCAAGGTAAATAATTGTCTCATATTGTCAAATTCTATGTGGATTCATTTAATCCGTGTGTGATCAAATTTATCTCATTCATTGGTTAAATAATTGTTTGAGAATGATTAGCACATATAGACATTTAACTCTCTACTCTTTGTCACCAAAGAAATAGTTTCCGAGAAATACTAATGGTTTTTTATTGCTCAGTCATCTACAATAATTGGTTTAATTTGATGTTTATTTCTTGTGGTTTTGTTGTGAAACAAAGCAACATTATGGTATTGTGATTATTTTTTTTATTAAAGTTTTTTCCATGTCTCATTCATTGGGAAAATCCCCACACATAACAATGTGTTAATTTACATAGTGGTATTTTATGTATAATATTTTTATTATGTATGGTTGTCATTATGTTACAAGTAAAGTGCATAAGATATGTCATGCCTAGTATCCATTTTGTTAATTGATCATTGTCTACAACAAATGGTTCCTTTGGAGTGTATTATGATTTGATGATTTGTCGTGGGAATGCATGAGTAATGAATATTGGCTCAAAATCATGTTGTGTGAATTCATTGTTGTGTTTTGTAGTTCTATTATTTGGTTCAATGATGATATATTATATGGATTCCCATTAATTAATACTTAGACGATGGTTTTGATAATTTAATTGAATAGTTGGATTCAATTTATGCAGTTGAATGTTGTACATAGAAAGCCTAGAGACAACAAGGGAATGTGTCTTCACTATACATTAACCCAATAAGAAATCAAATATGCCCTTACTATAATTTGACCATAAATTGATTACACCACCAAAGGATTGTCAGATGGTGGTAAGAGTTAGTTGTTGAAGTGGTGTGAGTTTCGAGGTGAGAACCACAAGGTGACCACAAGATACAACTTCCATTAATGCATTGCAATTTTTTTATCACTAACCAAACAAATTTTTCCCATGTCTTTTTCCTTAAATAATTATGTATGCCACAATCGACAATTGTCTCAGGCCACCCATCTATGAGTTGGTAAAAATCAACGTTGAATATTTTATGGTTGTTGACCAATGTTTCTATTCTTTTGAATGAGTTCTTAAATTAGTATTGTTATGATTTACCTCTCCCCTCATTCTCTAGACATTGGCTCAATGAAATAAGACAGATGCATTCTTTCTTGAGTTTATTTTTTCTTATTTCCTAACCATTGGGATTCCCCTTAAGCTGCATTTAGTTCAAGTAACTAATTTAGGTCATTCCTTAGTCTCCTAGGCCCCTTTGATGACGATAATATACAAGTTATCCTTTCAACAATTGATTTTATTTTCATCTAGTTTCAAATAAAATTGGGTATAGATCACAACAACTTGAACATAAAACAATTTCTCTCAGGGGGGAATTTAGTCAAGCAAAACCTTAGGAATTTTCTTGAGTTTCACATAGGAAATAAAGAAATATATGTATATTAATTAAAAGGAAAAGTATACTTGGATACTAAATATAATATAGAAAACCTATGTATGATAGAAATTGGGATGCATCAATGTTATTCATTATCATGTAAGATGAGAACAAATATCTTATTTTATTTTCCATAGAGGATTCATGTTGATGAAACAAGTAGGACATAATTACCTCCTTTATGGATCATAAGGTATCAAAAAAATTGAATCTTTACCATGACACAATTTCCATAAATTTGAAGAGAACATAGACTCAACATGGTTATTGAAAAAATAGAAAGGTTGGAAGACTATCAAATCATCATTATGCAGCTTCAAGAATAGAACATGCACATCAAGGAGAAGGTATAGATGTTTTAACAAGAGATATAATAAATGGATAATATCCTTGAGAGGTTAGAAATATTACTTCCACTATTAAAGAATCATTTTTTTGAATATGAAGACACCCTCACTACTTCAATGGAAGGTTTGGATAAGAGTAGAGTTTGGATTACAAAATTTAGAGAAAAGGATATTCATATGGATAAATAGTAGGATGAGGGGATCAATAAAATGATGAATCATCCACTCTAATAATTGGCATCAATGGAGAAAGAATTGGAAAAGATATAGTAAATTTTAAAAGAGAGGAAGGAGGAAAACCGATCCATGTGTATTTTGATCGAAATAAAATGATCTCATATGTTAATGAAAAGGTCTCTATGTGAAAGACATCGACTAGATATTTCCAACGGAACTTGAACAAGCTTAAATGAACGTCATATGAGAAAGATATGGTGTTATGAATTTTTGGAAAAACAAGGAAAAAGAGGTGACAGGGTTGACACATGGCATCACCAGGCATGACATGTGGTAGTACGGACATGAAATATGTCAGTATGGAAATGACACATAGAAGTACAAACTAAAAGGTTGTGGTGCGAATGTTGAAACGACCTATTGACTGGACTATACAAGTGTTGACATGGCATGTAGACTGGACCATATAGATTTTGACATGGAATGTTGACTTGGTTGTACATATGCTGACATGGTATGTACATTGGTTTATACAGATGTAGACATGGCAGGCTTACTAGGTTGTATGGGTGCTAACATGGAAGGTTGATTGGCAGGGTGACATGATATTGATTAGAAAGGTGACGTGGTCCTAGTTGGGATGACATGGTTACATGATCACCGCATGGAACAATAAGGGGTCACCATGTGGAAGGCCTAATTTAACCAAAAAGGGATTATAAACTCTAAGAAGTTCAGGTGGGTGTATTATACCCTCTACCTTGTCACCAACCAACCAACATTCCATCGTTGTACTACTAGTGTTATCTTTTATGGATAACAAGAAATGCTTTATTTAAAGTGTATTTTTTATGTATAAATGCCAAATATGGAGGTATGTGGGTTTGACCCCAAGACCTCCATCAACAAACACATTATTTTAACCAATGTGTGAACCATTTGAAACTTAATATGGTGTGTGATCAAACCATATGTATTATCCACTTACTACAGAAGCCCACAAAATTCAAACGGTCACGGGTTTGACATGTCGATCGGTCCTATACAAACCAAACTCCTTTTCCAATACATCAAGGCTAGTGATTGTGTAATGTAGTGAAACAATTTTTTTTTACGGTGCTGTCATTTTCTCTATATTCTCTTGCATTTAATTTTTGCAAGTAATTTCATAAAGACTTAATATTTGAGCTAATTTAATTGACGTTTTAATTATTTGCAATCAAGTCAATGTATTTTTGGATCACAAAGAAACCTTCTATTGCAACTGAAAAATACAACACCATGACCAATACATGCATGGTAAGTTTATTATTTTTGTACCTTTCCCAAGAAAATTTTGGTGATGTTTAAAAGAATAGAAGAGGAATTTGTTCCAAGTTGCTAATGCATATGTGATACAATAGGTAAGGTCTAGGAATGAGAAGAAAAATAATCCTTAGCCCCATTGGATTTGAATTAAGGTTCAAAAATGAAGGCCTTGGTTTTGAAGGATGAGAGGAAAAGGTCATGAAAACAAAGATCACATTTTTCAAGGAAAAATACATGGAATAATTTCCATGCTCATTATAATAAAGAGTAGTAATGAATGAATGCGGAAACACACATAATTACATCCTTATTGTGGTATATTTCATAAGGGTAATGATGAGAAAATTGCAAATTCTTATACTAAACAAGCACTTAGAAGGCATAGCAGGGTAATCAAGCATAACAAGAAGAATAATAACAAGAGGTATACATTAATTAAGAATTTCCCTAACTTTTATTCCTACAAGAAGAGAATCCATAGAGATAACCATTATTGGTACTTAGAGGCATGCTAATTCAATGGGAATAAAGTTCATCTTAATGAATATTGTTGAAATACGCAACCTACATGCAAGAAACCATATTTCTTTAAAATGAAGAATGGAAATAATACTTCCTCGATCAAATAGTGAAATAAAAAACATATGGAAAGAAATGACATGTCAAGTAGTTTGTACAATTGTGCCAAGAATTTTTTCCACCACTAAAATTTGAGTGGAAATTGAGAAATAAAGTATTGGAGCATTTAGGCGAAGGAGTGTGGAGAGTGAAGATTAAATAGAATGAATAGTTTCTTATGTATCCATTCCAAATAACAGAGGTGGTCTAGAGACTTATACCGACACAGGAGGTTAGCATCCCTCCCTCTCATCATCACCTTATTGCCTAAATTGGTAGAAATTCCATGTTCTTCTTCTCAATACACCACATATTTGGTAACAATGCCTCTCACCAAATCCCTTCTAGAATGGTGTAACAATGTGAGGGTTTCATTAAAGAATGTAGAGTAATTATGACAACAGTCCAACCTACTTGTTCGAACAATAATTGTATTGGGATTTTATTTTCTGCATGTGATATAATTGAAATAGCATTGGAATCCACATGTGGCCCATAATAACCATGTTAATCTTCTAGTTGGAATGTGTTGTTGATTATTTTGGTTGGTTGTCATTTATGTCAACCCTTGAAGAAAGTTCGGTAGCACAAAGGTTTGGTAATGGACCCATGTTTGTTTGATGGATAATGGTATGAGTTTTGATATATTTACAAGTAATATTGTTCCATATGGATAGTACATTCCATGCCATTTCCAGTGGTATGTGGAATGTCACATAACTTCAGACGGTTAGAGAGTAATGGCCATGTGAAGTTGTAGAAAGGTTTGGGTAATGGATCCAAGTTTGTTTGATGGATAATGGTATGAGTTTTGATATATTTTCAGGTAATAATATTCTATATTGGTAGTACATGTCATGTCATTTTTGGTGGTATGTGGAATGCCACATAACTCCTCATGGTTAGAGAGTTATGGCCATGTGAAGTTGGAGAACCCTCATGAGTCATCTAGAAGCCCCAAAAGGTCAAAGTATTCAAAGTGGTTTAAGAGATTTTAGAAGGTAAATATTAAAGTGAAGTGATGAGTGTACTATAATTCAAAGTGAATACAAAATAAATTATTTAAATAATAAAGTTAAAGTGGTTAGAAGTGGGTTAGCCTTAAAATAATGAAAGTGGTTTAAGATGGTTGGAAGCTAACCCCTTGAGGTAAAGTGAATTGATGAGTGTACTATAAGTCAAAGTGGATAAAAAATAAATTATTTAAATAATAAATTTAATGGAGAAATTACTAAGTGGACAAGTCGTTAGAAGTGGGTCAACCCTAAAATAAGGAAAGTGGGTTAGGATGGTTAAAAGGTAACCCCTTGAGGAAGCTACATGAAAGTATAAATAAGAGGGAAGGCTATCTCATTTTAATCACACTTTACAAGATTGAATATCTACAAGTGATTGAGGTAACCAAAGGATATATAAGCCTAATTTCAGAGGGAAGGTGAAGTAAATAAGGCCAAAATTCAAGAGAGGATAAATTATTTTGATGATGTTTTCTAAGGTATGTTATTTACAGGTCTTCTCACCCTTTTCGCAATAATTTTTTTTATACAATGACTCAAACCATAAAATTGGGAGGCCATTGAGGAAACATATTCAAGTAGTTGTGATAAAAATTTCATCTTGTGGGTCGTTGTATATTTGTAGTTACACACCGCGGAAAAATAGGGTTTGTGGCTAGTCCCGAAAATAGTATAAAACAAGTGTTTCAGGTAAAAACGTCACAACTTATTCATAACAGATCCAAATTCAGTAAGACCAAATGTATTGGTTAGATTACAATATGTATTATGTTTTTTACAATTTTCATATCTATACAACAAATATTCTGATCAGGGCATTCTCTACAAGTTCGATCTGTAGAATAATCCAAAATTCAACAAGGCATGCCATTTTTGCTATAAATCCTTTATGAGAGGTTGCAAGTAGTGAAATCAGGAGGAATTGCATAAATGACATGAAAGAACATTGTCTACCATTTTCATATCTTTATTCATTACAGGTACATAGTTATGATTATTGCAAGTTAGGTTTGTTGTCTAATCCAAAATTAGTCATGATAGACTAAAGTAAAGTTTGATAAAAAGATAGTCTCTTGCTTCTAAAGTTAAGGAAGGTTTGCATTCATGTGATCATATACACTAGGTCTATTACATAGATACAAATCATATTTGGATGATGAAATTGATGATGGATTTTGGTTGAGTTATGTTACAGATAGAGATTGTATAACAGTGAGGTTGCAGCACATGGTTTGATGTAATGGTTTATTATATTTGGTTATGGATAGTGTGATGTATTTATAAAGAAATTTTGATGGTTATATTGGTATATGCATTTCATATATGGTTGAGGTACATGTTGGGGACATGGTTGAGACAAGTAGTTGATGAGTTGGCACATACCTGAGGTGTATAGTTGATGATGTTGGTACATATTGATGAGTCATAGTTTATGTGTATTTGATGCATGATTGGTACATATTTGGTGAATGTTTGATGCACTCATTGATGGTACAGGTTGAGATACAGGTTGGTGTAACACTCCCAACCCCTAAATAGCCTTTCTAGGGGTGGGGCATCAAATTTTCGCTTTTCCTGGTTCATTTTTAGTCCTTTACTTAAGCCAAATCCCTCTTAACTAGATTCTCGAAGCTTACATATCTCACTAGGTTATTAAAATAGCTAGAGGGGTCCTCCTCGTGACGTCGGGATGAAAAAATGGGAGCTAAGAAACTGTGTTAGCAAGGTCTCGAAACTTCTGAAATTTCCGGACTTTGCGAGTTCCCAAAAGTGTTGAAAAATTCCTAGATGGTCGAATAATGGAGAAAATCAACGGTGCATGTCCTTTGCTGAGATCCTACAGTTAAGGAGGGGGCTTCGACTATCTACGCACATCACACCTTTTCCAAAATCCCTAAATTACCGAAATGTCTCCACGTGCCCCTATCCCTTCAATGTTTGACGATCAATGGTTCTCGTCGAACATTACTTCTTCCACACTATGCCCAAACTCAAAAAATATCGTTATGTTCGATGATCGACTATCGTTATTCAAATTTTGACCATTAGTGATTGGCGATTTGGGTTGGATGTTCCTATATTGTACCACTCACTAAATCTTCAGAACTTTAAAGTTGTCTAAACTCATAGGGTCTTGATTAGGTCGCCATCCACGTTGTCTAGGAAGGCACGAACCAGGTCTGACACATAGATGGGTCAGGGGCAACACGTGCCCTCACCTAAGATGACATATGTCATGTTCCAAGGGCTCTATGGGGTAGGTGGTGCACATGGATCTAGGTGGCACATGGCTCATTAAGTTTAAATCCATGTCACCCTAAATGACATCACCACACCTCATCACCTCATAATGAAAGGATTCTACATTCCTCAGATCTCACTGTCCATATCCAGTTACATATACTTATAGATATACAAATTTGGTTACCTCTGGGTTTCGACGTTCGGGAGTGTTGCTATGAAAAGTCCTCTTACCTTTCGAAGCATTCAATCTTAGAATTAGAGGGACTAGTGCCATGTGTCCCTGATATATCGACGACTTGAAAAAGGATCCAAAGGATCCCACAATCTACAATTATAGGTCTATCGCAGCTCTGACCTTTGGTGTTTTGGATCTCAATTTAGTTGTCAAGATAGGTACACCCAACTACCTGGGGAATCGCCTATCTCCAAACAATATTGCGGGAAGCCAAGACTCTCGGTTACCTTTGGAAAATATAAAGCTAATGAGATCAGTCATACTCCAAAGTCCCGGAATTTTAAGTCTACAAAGATAAGGGGACATAGATTCCTTATGTTTATCCTAAGGATCCAAGGTATTGGTGATATGGGTCCTTTTGAACGGATGTGGTCCGCTTGTCTTCCAAACGAAGGGACCTCCCCTTTTCAGGGCTTCCACTTAGCTATCCTTCCTGATATTTTACCATGAAATGGTTAAGGACTTGGGTCTAGATGTTTCGATTGCACGACAAGGGGCTTGGAAGAGGAATCCTCTTACGACAAAGAGGTTTAGGTCATCACTATATCTCCCATCTTGTCCATTTTACAAGCTTATGTGTCAGTATGCCTCAGGAGCTAAGCTGAGCATACTGACTATTGGTCAGAAGTGTAAGTTCACAAAGAGAAGGAGGAATATGCATATCATAACCATTCCACACAAAAGTTGTTTATAATTACACATATGCATAAATCAAAGCGTTAATCCATTATTCTAGTTCAATACAAAAAAAAGGGAAAATACTTATCAAAACTAGATAACAAGAAGCGATTTCTTAAAGTGGTGTTCGTTTCCACACAACCATAGGCCCATTTAGTCCAAAAGGATTTACCACTATCCACCCCCGAGCTAGACCATGATGCTTTACAACATAATATTTTCTTCTGTCTCAACAACAATAGGGACAAAGGTTACTCTCCTCCTCCCGCAGGATATTGGCAATGGTTTACATGATATCAAGAAAGGAGGACCAACCTCATTTATCATCTTGTATCTTAACCTTATTAGGCATTCCCTGTGACTAGAATGATTATTTTTCCAGTTCTTCCTTGAACCTGAGATCTTTTCCTCTCGTCTCTACACTCTTCGTAGGTCTCCCTCCACCCACCACACCTTCCTTTCTCACCTCTTTTAGAAAGTTTGTGTGTTTCTCGAATTCCTTGCCTGTGGTCAGGTATGGAAGCATTACAGATGGGTGCATTTCCCCATCCCCCCATTAACTCTTGAGGAGGTCGTCCCACCTACCATCCTGATAGTAATTAATTTCTGGGTCAGAGGACTGTAGTTAAATCTAGTAAGGTATTGGTTTGGTGAAGGTTAATGCAACCATGCCTAGTCCCCTTCACCATCTCTTTTCATAGCATTCTTGGTCTTTCTTAGTTCACCCCCTTTCCAGCAATCATGCAACACTTATCCATTTTTCTAGTTAATAACATAATTTGCATTCATTGACCCTTTATACAAAGGTTCATCAAATCAAACATTCACACATATTAAGTTTTCCATAGTCTCTTGGCCATTATAGTTATATTTATAAACTGGGGGAAACATGGTGTTACAATTCCCTCTCAAAGGAACATCATCCTCAATGTGCTATCTGCCAACATGCTTTGTATATACAGAAGTGAACAAAAATGGATATAAATGTTTCATGGAATCCTCCATTTCCCACGTAGCCTCATCCGGGCCAAAGTGTTTCCATTGCAACTTGACCTGTGCAATGATTTGATTCTTGAGTGGGGTTTCTTTCCTGTCTAGTATGCATTGAGGTTATGGAAGGAATTATCCCTCCATCTCCACCTGGATCACAGACCAATCAATTATATGATTAGAATCATGTACATATTTCTTCAATAATGAAACATGGAAAATAGTATGTGCCTTTAGTGTGGGAGGGAGTGTTATCCTATAGGCTACAAGTCCCACTCTATCTAATACTTCAAAGGGTCCACAATATTGAGGTGCCATATTGGTACAAGATCCCATTCTCAGGGAACTATTTCTGGGCCTAACTCTGAGATAGACATGATTTCTTGTCTTGAACTCTCTACGAATTCTCTTTATGTCGGCGTAATGTTTCTGTCTATCCTGAGCAGTTTTCAAATTTTTCTTTATCTGAATCACTTGTTGTTCCATTTATTTCATCATGTAGGGTCCTATTGTAATTCTATCTATTGGACTACTCCAACTGACGAGAGTCTTTCACTGTCTACCATAGAGGGATTCAGAAGGGCTCATCTTCAATGATTCTTGATAACCATTGTTGTAGGAAAATTCTACTAGTGGCAGGTAGTCCTCCCACTTGTTAGGTTGATTCATTACATGCATTCTTAGCATGTATTCTAATATCTGGTTTACGCTTTCTGTCTGTCCATCAGTTTGAGGGTGATAGGTTGTGCTAAACAACAATTTAGTCTCAAAACCATCCATCAAGGATTTCCAAAAGCTTGAAGTGAATTTCGAGTCTCTATTAGATACAATCTCCCTAGGCATTCCATGTAGTATGAATATCTCCTTAATGAATATGTTGGAAATATCTATTGCCTTGCAACTTGATTTGATAGGAATGAAGTGAGTGGACTTGCTCAACTTGTCCACCACTACCATGATGGCATCATTCTTCCTAAACAATTTTAGTAATCCAGTGATGAAATCCATGGAGATGATCTCCTATTTCCTTTCTGAAATTGGTAGAGGTTGAAACAACCCAGCTGGGTGTTGGTGTTATGCCTTAACTTGTTGGCATTCTAGACATTTATCTAAATATTCAGCTATGTCATTTTCCAATCCAGGCCAACAAAATTGTTTCCTAGTGGCTGTGATAATTTTCTGATATACTGGGTGACTAATATATGGTCTCTTGTGCAGTTTGTCCATTATGAACCTCTTCAAGTCATCACAACTTGGGATATAAAATATTTTTATGTAAGTTAGCAGACCTTTGTCTAGCATCATATATCCTTCATACTTTAGCCTCGTGGTCTCTTTCTATAGATACGATGTCATGGTCTTGAAGAATGCATCTTTTTCTTGTGCATTCCTAAGTCTTTTCCTAACATCTGTTTCACAGGTGCTCACCGATGCCAAGTGAATCATTTTCATTCTTCTGCTAAATGCATCAACCACCCTATTTTCCTTTCCTTTGATGTGTTTGATTTCAAAATCAAATTCACTAAGGATATCCATCCACCTAGCTTGTATAACATTGAGTTTTGGTTGATCAAACAAGTTCCTCAACACACAATGGTCTATCATAAGTATAAATATCCTACCCAGGAGGTAATGCCTCCACATTTAAAAAAAAAATCACTATGGCAACCAACTCTAGATCACAGATCACATACTTGATTTCATGCTCATTCAATTTTTTGGATTCGTAGAAAATTACACATACTTCTTGCATAAGGACTCCTTTGAGTCCTTCCTTGTAGGCATCAGTACACACAAGGAATTTATTATCAAAGTCTGCAATCTTCATCATAAGTGCATGGGTCAGAAGGTGATTCAATTCCTGAAATCTTTCTTCACATTCTGATGTCCAAGTGAATTTAAATCCCTTTTTCTGGAGGGCAGTGAATGGACAACCAATCTTGGAAAATCCTTTTATGAACCTTATATAATATCCTGCTAATCCCATAAAGGATATGATATAAGATACATATTTTGGGGTATGTCATTCCATAATATATTTGATCTTTTCAGGTTCTATTGCCACTCCTTTATAAATAACATGGCCTAAGTAATGCATGTGTTTCTGGAAAAAGTCACACTTACTAAAATTAGTGTAGAGATGATGATCTCTTAGAACTTGAAGTATAAGTTTTAGATGTTCTTCATTCTCCTCTCTATTCTTGGATTATATTAGGATATCTTCAATGAAAATGAATACGAATTTGTCTAGGAATTTGTTGAGTACATTATTCATCAAGCACATAAAAGTGGCAGGAGAATTGGTTAATCCAAATGGAACCACCACAAATTCATATTAACCATATCTGGCCCTAAATGATGTTTTGTGGATGTCTTCATCCTTGATTCATAATTTATGATATCCATACCTCAAGTAAATCTTTGAGAAAATGGGAGCACCCCCTAATTGTTTGAACAAGTCATCGATTTTTGGTAAGGGGTACTATTTATTTATGGTTGTCTTATTAAGTTGTCTATAATCTATGCACATTCGAAGTGTACAATATTTATTCTTATGAAAAAGGACTGGTGCTCCCCATGGAGACACACTAGGCTGGATGTAGCCCTTGTCCATCATTTCCTTTAGCTATAGCTTGAGCTCAACTGGCTCTGGTGTACTGATCCTATAGGGTGTCCTAGACACTGGCACTGCTCTTGGTGAAATCTCTATGGAGAAGTCAATGTATCTTCTCGAAGGTAGACCAAGTACCTCTTTGGGAAACACATCTCTATATTGTCTTAATATGGAGTGGTCCTCTAGGTTTGGTCTTTCATCCTCAACAAAATCCAACACCTGTATTGCATATAGAGGACATCCCTTTATTCAATATTTTTTCATTTGAAGGGATGATATTAGTCTCATTGAGACATGCTTCTGAATTCCTTAGAGGGTTATCTTTCTCCCTTCTTCATTTACATATTATAAGGTTTTATGGTAACAATCCAACTTAGTTTTATATGTAGCTAGCTAGTCCATACCAATCAATAGGTCATAAGATCCTAGGGGATGTATGTTAAGGGTATCTTGGGTGGGAAATCCATCCATAATGAATTGGCAAGCTGGTATGACCTCCGCTATTTTTATTCTGGTGCCAATGACTAGTTGTACCAACCATGGCTTAGCATGTATATGTGGTTGTATTTTACACTTATCAATAGTCTGAGGGGCCACGTAACTCAAATTAGAACCAAGGTCAATTAAAATAGAAATTGTATGGTTGGAGATCATACCTTCCATCTCCACCAATGAAGCTTGGTGGTCAACTTGTTTATTATCCATGAATGCATAAATCAGTGGCATACTCTTAGCCATATCATTGACAGTGGTAGCTTATTGGATTTTGTAAACTCTCCTACTTTTTTGTTGTATGTGTGGACATTCCCTCGCTATACTTTCTTCTCCACAACCTGAACATTTGAAGGGTTCCTTATTTGGGTTATCCTTCTTTCTTGGGGTTGGTCCAAAATTTTTATTTTCACTCTGGGAGGGGAAATTATGCTTATATATACTTCTAGTAGGAAGGCTTATCCTAGATTCTTTCCTATAGTTCTTAAATATTGAGGATTTGAAACCCTTATTATTGAATCTCAAACCGCTCTTCTTGTTCCAATCCTCGCGAGGTTCTGTCTGAATCCCGAACTGTTCAAAATAGTACCTTGCCTTCTGGATAATTTCTTCTAAGGTATTTGGCTAGTTAAACTCAATATTGTTCCGATAGGTATGAGTTAATCCACTGATAAGTCGTTGCACTTTTACCTTTTCATATTTTATGTAGGGTACATACCTCAACAACTCAAGGAATTTATTGATACATTCCTCCATGTTGAGCTGTCCAAGCTTGAGTTCATAGAATTCCTTAGTCTTCTCCTCGAGGTATTTCTCTAAAAAATACTTCTTATTGAATTGTTTATCAAATTGTTTCCATAATAAGTCCTTTTCATGGATTCCTTTCACATTCTTAATATCTTCCCACCAAATGAAATCCTTTCCATTGAAGTTGAAGATGGTTATTCAAGCCTTCAAGTTTTCGGAATAGTCATGAACTGTGAATTACTTCTTTAAACCAAGCACCCAAGGTTCTTCCTCTTCCCCTTTCTTAATATCACCATCGAAAGAGGGTGGTTTTTATTTCTTGAACTCTTTTGGGTCATGACTTTTGGAATCATTTCTCTTCTTCCTTCTCCTTTGAGAATGTGAGCTAGTTTTTCTAATAGAAGATCCCTTTGGGTGTCCCTTGTCTCTAGGTTGGACCTTCTTTGAGGTAATCCTCCTAGTCTGGCCACTTATGGGACCATGTTTTCATATCTTAGGTGGAATTCTTCTTCTCTTCATATGTCATCAGTCCACATGACTAGTTACAGGTCCATGATGTAGTTGTCTCTGTATGTCAAATAAGCTTTGTAGCAAGACTGTGTTAATTTATGTTTGCTTCTCTTATTCCATCATAAATCTGTCATTGGCGACCTTGCAACTTTGTAATTTGGCCATGAGGTTCCTTACAGTTTCATTCATATCTGGAGGGGTCTCCATTTCCCTCCTCTCGTCAGATTCTGCATTTCTATTGTCGGATCCATCCCCCACTTCTTGGCGCGTCACCATCCTTTATGCTTGTAGTTTCCCGCGATTCACTAACCACTTGAGTGATGCCAAAACACTTGTTTTTAGCTAAAAACCTATTAGTTCATGAACAAAACATAGTCATATTTCTTGAATACACACATACATTAGAAGACTTTCATTATTTTCTTCATCAAGGGTTTAACTAGACTCTTTAGGAAAAAGGTAAGGTAGGGTGTCACCCTTAAATTGATTTAAATATGGTTTTTACGCTACTATGCCATGATCCCAAGTAGGCCAAGTGTTGTAACCATGATCTTATACCAATTTCTAACACTCCCAAACCCTAAATAGAATTTTTAGGGGTGGGGCATCAAATTTTGACTTTTCCTGGTTGATTTTTGGTCCTTTACTTAAGCCAAAACCCTCTTAACTATCTTCCCAAATCTTACATCTCTTACTACGTGATTAAACCAGCTAGTGGGGTCCTCCTCGTGACCTCAGGCTGAAAAATCGAGAGCTAAGAGCCTATGTTAAGAAGGTCTTGACACTTTGGAAGTTCCCAGACTTCAAGAGTTCCCAAAAGTGTTGACAAATTCATAGATTATCGAACAACAGAGGAAATCAATGGTCCACATATTCTACTGAGATCCTACGGTTAAGGAGGGGGCTTTGACTATCTATGTGCATCATACCTTTTCCCAAATCCCTGAAGTCCTGAAATTTCTCCACGTTCCCCTAGCCCTTCGACATTCGACGATCGATGATTGTCGTCGAACATTCCTTACTCCACACTATCCCCAAACTCCTGAAATCCCATTATGTTCAACAATCGACTATTGTTATTGGAATGTCAACCTTCGGGGATCGATGATTTGGGTTGGATGTTCCTATATTGTACCACTCACTATATCGTCCAAACTCTAAAGTTGTATAAACTCACAGGGTCTTGATTACATCGCCAGCCACATTGGTTGGGAAGGCACAAACTAGGGCTGACACATAGATGGGTCAGGAATGACATGTGCCCTCACCCAAGATGACACATGTCATGTTTCAAGGGCTCTATTGGGCAGGTGGTGTGCATGGATCATGGTGGCACGTGGCTCGTCAAGTTTAAATCCATGTCACCCTGGATTATGTAACCACACCTTGTCACCTCGAACTGTTAGGATTCTACATTCCTTATATCTAATGGTCAAGATCCAGTCACATAGAATTATAGATCTATAACTTTGGTTACCTCGGGGTTTCGGCTTTCGAGAGTGTTTCTATGCAAAATCCTCTTACCTTCCGAAGCATCCAATATGTGAATTAGAGGGACTAGCACCATGCATCCCCGATATATCTATGACCAAGAAAAGGATCTGAAGGATCCCATGATCTACGGTTCTAGGTCCTTCATAGCTCCAGCATTTGGGGATTTGGATGCCAATTTAGTTTCTGAGATAGGTTCACCCAACCACCCGGAGAACCTCCTATCGTCAGACAATATTACAAGAAGTTAAGTCTCCCACTTACCGTCGGCCAGTATAAGGCTAATGAAATTGCTCATACTCCAATGTCCAAGACTTTTGGAGCTACGAAGCCAAGGGTACATAGCTTTCTTAGGCTTAGCCCAAGGATCCTGCGTATTGGTAATATGTGTCCTTTTGAATGGATCTGGTCTGATCATCTTCCAAATGAAGGGACCTCCCCTTTTTAGGGATTCCACTTAGCTATCCTTCCTAATATTTTACCATGAAATGGTTCAGGATTTGGGTCTGGAAGTTTCGGTCACATGACAAGTAGTATGGACGAGGCATCCTCTTAAGGCAAACAGGTTCAGGTTATCACAATATCTCTGATCTTCGTCCTCTTACAATCTTATGTCCCAAGAAGCCTTAGGATCTAAGTTGGGCATACTGACTATTGGTCAAAAGTGTAAGTTAATAAAGAGAAGGAGGCATACACATATCATAACCATTCCACACATAAGTCATTTATAAATACGCATACACATAAATCCAAGCATTCATCCATTATTTGAGTTCAATACACAAAATAGGGAAAACACTTATCAGAACCAAATAATGTGAAGCGGCTGTTGAAAGGGATGCCCATTTCCACCCAACCATAGGCTTAGTCACTCCAAAAGTATTTACCACTAGCCACCTGTAAGCTAGACCATGATTCTTTGCAACATAATATTTTCTTCTAGCTCGACAACAATAGATACAGAGGTTACTCTCCTCCTCCTGTAGGATATTTGAAATGGTTTACATGATACCAAGAAAGGAGGACCAACCTCGTTTATCATCTTTTATCATAACCTTCTCAGCCATTTCCTGTGACCAGAATGTTTATTTTTACAGTTCTTCCTTGAACCCGAGAGTTTTTCCTCTCATATCTGCACTCTTCACAGGTCTCCCTGCACCCACCACACCTTCCTTTATTTCATATTTCAAGATACCAACAAATCATCTTAAGGAAATGGCTAACGATCTAAACTAGCTTGAGGCATAGTTTGGTCAAGAAGAGAAAGGACTTGAGGAAGAAATAATCTCATTAAAAATTCATCTTGGAGAAGCGAAAAGAATAGAAGAAGTCATGGAGTCTTAGATAATGAAGAACGAAGAAGAGGTTGAGAAGCTTGAAGAAGAGTTTTTCACATTAAGAAGTAAAATCGTCAAGCTCAATAAGAAAATTGAAGAGACATAAACATCCACATCAGTTATAGAGAATGAAGAGAAGCACTCTAGGTTTCTAGAAAAGAAGAATGAAGAAAATAAAATGAGTTATGTAGAATTACTCAAAGGAAAGAATCATGGTCAACTAGAATATAAGAAAACTATTGAATATATATCTTCAAGAATACCATCCATGTTCAAGACACAAAGAAGTTTCAATTATGATCATGATCAGTCAAGGAATAAATTCAGAAGGACTACACCACAAAGAAAATCATTCACTCCTAGGTATGCAAATTTATTTTCTGGTCATCATTTTTATTGTACTAATTTTGGACATAAGGTTTCATATTGCAAGGATTATAAAATAAATGTTCAAGCAAGAAGTTCCTATGTGGTCCCACATAACATTGAATGTTACAAATTTCATAAATATGGACACATACCTAGTGATTGCAGAAGCATGATAGATACTTCCATGAAAGAGAACATTGATATCACATATAAGAAAGTATGGATAAGAAAACAAGTAGAACACATGAAAAAATACTAGGTACTAGAGATCGCAATATTGGCAATAAAACGAGATGAAGAAAATTCTACAAAGAAAAAGAAATATGTCAGATACAGAAAGGTTTGGAAAATAAATGAAAGAAAAGAAGGAAAGGTAAATAAGGAATATGTACAAGAGATTGTGATTTAATGCATTGTAGTGAAATATGAATCCATGGATAGAAAGAAAGAAGTTAGAGATCATAAAGATGATGAATTTACCAATGAACATGATGACGAATCTTCCAATGAAGATGATGATGAATACACATCAGAGAAGGAATTGTTTTGAGCCATATGTCTTAGGGACTCCCAGGTAATATGAATATTAGACAGGGGTGTCTATGTTATAGTTGTGACATACCAAAGAACCATACTTCAAGCATCTTGCAGAGTTTGAGAAGACAAATCCAATGTAGTCAGTTAACAAAAGTACAGTTTGATAGATTAATCAAGACTTCATGATAGTATAGTGACAAATGGGTTATCATTATGGACAGTTGCACAAGTAGAGTCTTGAAAAGTCAGGGGGAGTATCCCTAAGGAAAGTTCATTTAGGGGGAGCAACCACAGATGGAAAGATACATTTTTCATTGATGACAAAGGGGGAGAGATTTATTAGATGCAAAGGTAAATTCTTGGAGAAAGAGCATTGAGGCATGGTTCTAGGGGGAGCAATAGTCACAAGTGGAGAATGAGTGATATGAATTCAATATTCCATCAGAGTGTTTCCATCAATGCCAAAGGGGGATATTATTCATTATTTGGGTTGTTTGTCCTTCATGTCAACCCTTGAAGAAAGTTTGGTAGAAAATTCCAGTAGCACAATGGTTTGGGTAATGGAACCAAGTTTGTTTAATGTATAATGGTATGAGTTTTGATACATTTTCAAGTAATACTAGTCCAAATGGATAGTACATGTCATTCCATTTCTAGTGGTATGTGGAGTGTCACATAACTCCTCACGGTAAGAGAGTTATGGCCATGTGAAGTTGGAGAAAGGTTTGGGTAATGGACCCAAGTTCGTTTGATGGATAATGGTATGAGTTTTGATACATTTTCAGGTAAGAATATTCTAGATGGATATTACATGGAATTCCATTTCTGGTGGTATGTGGAATGTCACATAACTCCTCATGGTTAGAGAGTTATTGTAACATCCCCAAAAATAAATTATTATTGAAGTCTAAAAAATGCTTAAGAATTTATTTCCATTTTTGGTAAATTCGAAATTGGAAAATTATTTCCATTTATGGTAGTTCCGAATTTTGAATTTAGATAATTGTAATTTATTTTTGGTGAATGTTGGACAAATATTGTATTTTCCCAACCAACTCTTTGACTATGACACTTGTAAGAAACAAATATTTTTTATATTTATTGCTGAGAGACAAATGGAACAGCCAGGTTGAAATCAACTGACCATCACTCCATGAGTGGGGAACATGTTGGAACTACCTCGGGGCTTAATGTTACAAGTGGAAAATAAGGAATTTGGTCATTGGCAGCCCCTGAAAATCATGGATTTGTAAATCTGCGAAAATTCCCAAGGGGAAAAGACCTAGGCACAAATTATTTTTCATATATACCATATGGGAGGATGCAGGACATTTCCTAGTATGCTAAGGAGAGGTTATCACTTGCTGTTATGAAAATTGGTTTGTTGAGTGTGAGGCAAGGACAATTTTTCTAATTCGAGAAGAGTACAATAGTTGAGGAGGAGTTATGGAGTTTTCCCTCATGGATTCATGGTCAGGCTAGGGGATGAATGAAACAAGTGCGTTGGTTGTTCCATTCTATGGTTGGGCAGAACTTGGTTGTTCCATTTTTTGTTGCAACATTTTACACATATATGTACATCTACTCTTCCCTAGTTGAATTTTTTTTTGATTAAATAGTTGATAGCATACATTTTACTTATTCTCAATGAATTCGCTACTATTGTATGTCTAATATAATGCATCTAGTTATGATGTTGGAAGGAAATAAAGAATGGAAAAACTTTTACAGTTAACTTGATTTAGTAAAACTTGAATTGTGTATGTTAGTTGTTAGGTGAGAGTTTGCACATTCAAGCGAAATACTCTCTGAACTGCATTTATGAATGCAGAATTAAGTATGAATATGTTAAAGACTTGTTATAGTTTCCTTCTTTCTATACGTACATACCTATAAGAATTCTATGTATATTTTTAGAAGTTACAGTAAATCTACATAGAGTAACATGATTTCCATAATAATCATTAACTATACTTTAGATATAGAGT
>JZKD02S1166518.1:119280-147549 GCA_000966675.3 Picea glauca
TATACATTATGCAGGTATATACGGATAATCACTCAAAAATATCAACTGTACAACTACCCAATGAAGTATTGATTGACTTTTTAGAGTAGAAATCTATATGAACACATGTTGCTCCCATTACAAATTATTTTGAGTTATGTAAATATCTAATACACAAAAAAATTTATTTGACCATTATAGAAATGTTCTCATGAAAGACAATTGTATTTATTATAGAAGAAGGTTATAGTTGCTCTGCTTTTAATAACCTTATAAACAAATGTACAAGAGACATAAATGGCTAATCAACACACTACCTATTACAAAGTGTGCATAAGATGAGTCTTTAAACTGTATATACAGTATATGTGAGTGAAACTTTGGAATAGTGAAATTCATAGTCCATACGAGGTTTTCCCCTTCTCTTATTTCCACCAAGGATTGAATTTACAAGTAGATCAACTACCCTTGGAAGCCTAGTGTAACATTATCATATCAAGAAAACCTTACTATGAAACTCTGTACCATAGTGGATGGAACCTGGAAACTAAGTCTACAAATATGGATGTCGGAACTTGAATACCTTTTTCAAGTCTGACAATAACTGGGTCCCTTGAGCGCGAAGATCTCGATCCTGCAATAGATTATGGGAATCATTAAACGGAATGATGAGGAAGAAAAGGATTAATATAAACGAATTTATATTCAAAACCTAGTAAATAACGAAATTCAAACATGAGAAATAAGTCACATACAGGATAAATCAATGAAATTTAATATTGAATAATTAACATAGGATTTTTACTTAGCTTGCGGTTGATGTGGGAGCCTTTCCCATCAACATTGCTGAGCAAACAGATCCCCAACCCGAAGGGGAGAAGTGGATCCAAAGAAGGATGATGGGTACCCTTGAAAGGAAACAAGGGCCTCATCATTAGATATTGGTAACCAAATCTCTAACCAAATATCTTAGAAAATCAATATACAAGAAGCAAATATTAAATCCGGAATTATAAATAATGTACAGTATAAACCGTACTCCATGGGAATTGCACAAATTCAAATCACAAAACAATGCTAGGAGTTTCTCTACCCTCATACTTACCAAAAATATTACAGGTCGATGACAAAGAACAAAGAAACCATAACAAAGTTTTGGATACCTAAATCTTTGTTCTTTTCTTTCATACGAAATGAGGGTTTTTAGACCAGTTAATTACTAGATTTCCAGAACGGAGAATAATGTTAAAATTTGCTAAGGTTTTCAATATCTGAGATGATTTACATAGTGGGAATCGTAAACTTGTACCTATGCTTGTATAGGCACGAACATGGTGAATAGAATAATCCTTGATTAAAATAAACCATATACAACAGTCAAGAAATCCTCACCTCCGATACAGATTTGACCTAAGATTTCACAACCTTGAATCTGAGTATGCAAGTCTAAACCAAATTAGAATCTACATAGAACCTAGTAGGGGACAACCAAGAATAATTTGAAGTAACGAAGAGAAAATACCTTACCTTGATGGAGAACCCTCACAAAGAAAATTATGGGTTACAAAGGAACACTAGCATTGGATTTCTTTAGGAGAAACTATAATAAAAGTTAATCATTAGTTTTGTAATGACAGGTATTCCACGAGCATCTCCCAAACAAATAATAGGTTACACCTTATGGTAACGACCGAGGGTATTGTTGGTTGACAAAACCCTAATATATTTGGAACTATCCCCAAATCAGTAACTAGAAATCGCCTATGTAGAAAAATTTCCGAGAGTTAAGTTTTAATGAGAAGGGAAATATTTAAAGCAAACGACAGGGAAAGAAACAAAATAAAATTGGATTTAGAGAAGGGTTGGTACTGTGAGATAACTAGGGAGTTTCAGATCCTTAAGAAAAGTTGTAAACCTTAACCGAAAACGGGAGGGACGAACCAATATGATAATCTACCTAGAAAAACAACAACCAGTTATGATACTAATGGAATGTCTGAGTGCATGTTTTTCTTACCTGTTCAGTGCAGTAGGAACATAGGACACATGGAGCCTCCCCTACCAGTGCTCAGGATGGGACTACCACTGGACGGATATCATGTAGGGAAAAAACACCTGACATACTCCATAGGAAAATTTTACAATGACCTACCTCAGTATTGTCAGAGTGGTTTTAGTGAAGGATACAGATTAGTACCATACCATGTGAGATGAAGGAGGTGGTCAACCTGCATTGTTCATAGTGGCCAATAGGTAAATCTTGAGGTACTGTTGTAGGCGACCATTAATGGGTTAGATAGAAAACTTAAATCCACGTTTGACACCCTTGTTTCGACTTCATGCTAATTTATTTTAGAGTATGAAATGCAGTTAATAAGGGTTATGACCATACCCTCAAATCACATCACCTCTCGTCCATTCGAAGGTGTTACCTTACATGCCTGTACTGTATTACCAATTTGGATGGGTAACAATTTTGTTGGGTCAATCGTAATAATGCCCAACTGGTGGTCAGATGACTAACAGGTCGTTAACGTTAACACTTTTGGAAGACACAACAGGTTAATGATAATCGGGAGCTTAATTCCAACCAATTTTCACAAGGCCTAGTATCAATCTAACTAAAATAAATGTAAAATCCCGTTGTATTAAAGCCTGTAATTCTATGGTTGAAGAAACATGCTTTCAAAACTCAAAACTGCATAGACCCTATAGGATACGAGCTGTGACCATACTTAAGGGTGATGGTATTTTTCTCGTGGGGTCTCCTTTGTTTTCTAATGCGAATGTTTATGTATAAAGTGGATATAACACTGAAGGCCTTATATTTAATATAAATGATAATAACATAGTTACCAACTTAACGAGAACTCTACAGATTTCTCGTATTTTGGGGGGTCCAAATTTTTACCCCATTTTTAAAAATGGTGCTACCGGTAGCACCTCTCTCCCTTTTTAGGTGGTTTTTTCGATATTTTAAATTTTTCAATCCACAATGTTTACACATTTTTTTTTAAATGCTTATTTTTCATCTATTTTCATTTTTTTCATTTCTTTTTTTATTCAATGGTGTTTTTAGTCATTTTTCCATGCTTCTTTAAATCTTAAAAATATTTTTTATCATTTACTTTTTTGAAGTTACTATTTTTCATATAATTGTGTCTTCTTAATTAATTTATTATTCCATATTTTTAAAGTATAGTGGAAAACACCATTCTTAACACATTTTTTACCTTTACTTCAATACATGGAAAATAATTGTAGTTAAATAACACTATTTTTTAATATTTAACAAAAAAATATAATTCAAATTTTTTTATATAAGTTAAAAACTAAGAAAAATAAGAAAAATAGAAAAACTCAAATTAAAAATAAATAAATAAACAAATTTAGATAATAAAAAATATCAAAGAGAAACTTAAAAAACCTAAAGAGGAAAAAAAAAAACAAATATATAAACTAAGCTAAATCTAGAAAAAAAAAAAAGGTAAAAAACCAAATTTATGGCCTAAAAACTTTAGAAAAGTTTAAAAACACAAAGAACAATTAAGAATATATATTAGAAAAAAAAACAAATTAACACACTTAAACTACAAAATTTAATACAAAATTAGAAAAAAATAAAAATTAAAACTTAAAAATAACATAAAATTACAAAAAAAAATATTTGTTTTATTAAAAAACTTAAAAATATGTAAAATTTTATGAAAAAACAAACAAATTAAAAAAAACATATGCACCAGTGATGGGAGGAGGCCATGGGGGGTGATGTCAGGTATCACCCCAGCCCCCAGGGGCTAAGCCTTAGCCCCGTGGGACCAAGGTTTATCCCCTAGGGGTTGGGGTGATGTCGGGCATCACCCTAGCCCCCAGGGGCTAAACCTTGGTCCAACAGGTCTTAGGCTTAGCCCCCAGGGGCTGGGGTGATGCTCGAAATCACCCAAACAACACCCACGACACTCAACCAACATGGGTGTCATGGGTGTCATGGGGGGTGATTTTGGGCATCGCCCTAGCCCCCAGTGGCTAAGCTCTGATCCGACGGGGCCAAGGCTTAGCCCATGGATGCTAAGGTGATGTCAGGAATTGCCCCATCTCCCAGGGGCTAAGCCTTATCCCCATGGGACTAAGGTTTATCCCATGGGGGTTGGAGTGATACCCGACATCACCCCATCCCCCACGGGCTAAACCTTGCCCCCCTGGGACCAGTGCTTAGCCCATGGGGGTTGGGGTGATGGTCGACATCAACCCAGCCCCCATGGGCTAGGACATGGCCCTGTGGGACCAAGGCTTATCCATGGGGGCTGGGGTGATGTTGAGAATCGCCCCCCATGACACCCCAATAATATGTAGGTTTGTAATTTTTTTTTTGTTTTAATTTTAGCTAAAATTTTATGTTATTTCAATTGCAAAATTGCATTTTATTTTTTTTCTTTTAAATGTTATTAAATTTGTTTATATTTGTTTTTTCTATTTTTTTACTTTAGTTTCAATTAAAATTGATAGTTTTTGTATTTTCAAATTGCTTTTAATTTTCTTTTTATTTTTATTTTTTTTAATATTTTTAAAAGTTTATTTTAAAATTGGTTTTAAAATTTTCTTTTTATTATTTGGTTATTGATTTTATTAAAATTGTTTTGTTTTCATTTAAATATTGTTTTTAAAATATATTTTTTTGAACTTTTTGTCTTTTATTTTAATTTTAAAGTTTTAGTTCTATATTTTTTAATATTTTTTATTTTAGATATTTTTTTATTGAATTTTGTTATTTTTTTTTCCTTTTTAAAGTATTTTTTTGTTTATTTTTATTTTAAATTACATTTTAAAGGTTTTTTTAATGATTCTTTTGTAAAAATATATATAATTATGTTTTTAAATTATTGTTTTTAGGAAAAATTTATTTATTTATTGTTATTTTTCTTTTTCACATTGTTTTTTTTAACATCTTTTTTATTTTTTAAATTGAATTTATAATATACTTTTTTAAATGTGGTTTTTGGTCATTTAAAAAAATATTTATTTGTGAAGATTTTGTTCTTTCTATTTATTTCTTTTTTAATGTAAATTAAAAAAATAAAAAATAAATTTTGTAAATAAATTTTCAAGGGACCATTTGGAGTCCAATTTTGGGTTGTTTATTTCAATAGGGTTTTTTTGTCAATATCACAATTTCTATTAGGTCGCAAATAACTATGATTTTCACGTTTAGGAAAAAACATTTTTTTTTACGTAGCATCACTTTTTGATTTAGGTGTTGATTTTAAGGTTTTTCTGAGGTACTGTATGAGTTTCAAATGCCATGTTCGAAAAATGTTGTAATTTTGACTACGTTTAAAAAAATGGTACTACCGGTAGCACCACTTTTTGATTTGGGGGTTGATTTTCATGTTTTTTACACAAAATTATGGGCTTTAAGGGCTAGAGTTGTTGTTTTGAGGTCACAGATCTCGTTAAGTTGGTAACTATGTTTAATACCTACGGGAAAGTTTTTAATGCTAGTATGTATAGAAATGCCAATAGTATACGGCTAGCAGGTTTTTACTAACCTTTATTAACCATTAAATATATGAGAGACTAGGGTATAACAAAGTTTACCCTAACCATTATGTATAGAATTTTATGTGTAGTGTGAAATAAATCAGAAAGAAAATTAGTTAGTTATAGTGGCAATTAGTTGTATTGATAATTGATAAAGACATAACCTTGCGAAATAATTAATGCCGACAATTACCTATTTACATTAACTGTAAGTCTTTCGTGGTAAGTTGTCTGAAAGACAAGGAGTTTAATGTCCCTAATAATTTCTTTTAATTTGGTAAATTTGGGGAACATTACAGTTATGGCCATGTGAAGTTGGAGAAACCTCATGAGTCATCTAGAAGCCCCAAAAGGTCCAAGTAGTCAAAGTGGTTTAAGATTGATTATAAGGTAAATAATAAAGAGAAGTAATGAGTGTACTATAAATGAAAGTGAATAAAAGATAAATTATTTAAATAATAAAGTTAATGGATTAATTACTAAGTGGAAAAGTGGTTAGAAGTGGGTTGGCCCTAAAATAAGGAAAGTGGTTTAAGATGGTTAGAAGGTAATGCCTTGGGGTAAAGTGAAGCGATGAGTGTACTATAAGTCAAATTGGATACAAAATAAATTATTGAAATAATAAATTTAATGGATAAATTGCTAAGTGGACAAGTGGTTATAAGTTGGTTAACCCTAAAACAAGGAAAGTGGGTTAAGATGGTTAAATGGTAACCCCTTGAAGAAGCTACATGAAAGTATAAATAAGAGGCAATGATCTCTCATTTTAATCACACTTGAGAATATTGAATATATATACAAGTGATTGAGGTAACCAAAGTATATCTAAGCCTAATTTCAGAGGGAAGGTGAAGTAAAGAAGGTCAAAATTAAAGAGAGGATAAATTCTTTTGATGATGCTTTCTAAGGTATGTTATTTACAGGTCATCTCACCATTTTTACAATAACGTTTTTTCTAGAATGATTCACACCATGAAATTGGTAGGACATTGAGCAAATATGTCCAAGTAGTTGTGATGACAATTTCAGCTTATGGGTCGTTTTATTTTTGGAGTTACTCTCCGTGGAAAATAGGGTTTGTGGCTAGTCCAGAAACTAGTCTAAAACAGGTGTTTCTGGTAAAAACATCATAACTTCTTCATAACAGATCCAAATTTAGTAAGACCAAATTTATTTCTTAGAGTACAGTTTGTGGTATTTTTTGTACCATTTTCAGATCTAGACAACAAAAAATTCTTCCGGGGCATTCTCTACAAGTTCGATCTCTAGAATAAGCTAGAATTCAACAATGTATGTCATTTTTTCTATAAATCATTTTCTGAGAGGTTCCAATTAGTGAAATCCAAAGGAATTGCATTGAAGACACTGAAGAACATTGTGTACCATTTTTAAGATCTTTATTCGTTACAGGTACATAGTTATGATTACTACAAGTTAGGGTTGTTGACTAATCCAAAATTAGTCATGTTAGACTAAAGTAAAGTTTGATAAAATTCTAGTCTCTTGTTGTTAAAGTTAAGGAAGGTTTGTAGGTATGTGATTATATATAGTAGGTCTATTACAAAGTTACAAATCATAATTGGATGATGAAATTTATGAGGTATTTTGGTTGAGGTATGTTACAGATAGAGGTTGTATAACAGTGAGGTTGTGGCACATGGTTTGATGTAATGGTTTATGGTATTTGGTATTTGGTTATGGATATTGTGATGTATTTATAGAGAAATTTTGATGGTTATATTGGTATATGAATTTGGTATATGATTGGGGTACATGTTGGGTACATGGTTGAGACAAGTAGTTGATGAGTTGGAACATACATGAGGTGTATAGTTCATGATGTTGGTACATCTTGATAAGTGATAGTTTATGTTAATTTGATGAATGATTGGTACATATTTGGTACATGGTTAATACACTAGTTGATGGTACAGGTTGGTGCATGGTTGATGCACTTGTTTATGGTACAGGTTGATTACAGGTTGAGGTACAAGTTGGTGCATGGTTGATGCACTTGTTTATGGTATAGGCTAATTACAGGCTGGTTGCTACAGGTTGGTGCATGGTTGATGCACTTGTTTATGGTACAGGTTGATTACAGGTTGATTGGTATAGGTTTACAATAGTATATCTCATAGTGATAGTGCGGAAGTGGTTCCATCATTCTACTTATATTTGAGGGTGGTTGGATGAGGCACATACTGGTGGTTGTATCCACCTTTCGGTTGTAGCCGGAGAACATAGGGGGTTGTATCCTCCTTCTGTTTGTAGCCACAAAATTGGGGAGTTTGAAATTCCCTCAGGTTGATGCCTGGGAACATAGGGGGTTTTAGTCTCCTTCTGGTTTTAGCTAGAGAATTGGGGAGTTGGAACTTCCCTCGGGTTGTAGCCTTAGAAACTAGGGGGTTGGAGCCTCCTTCTAGTTGTGGCTGGTAAACAAAGGAAGTTTGGTTCTTCCATTGAATGTAATTCTTAAAGACATACAAGAAAAATAATTATGTGGTTTTCTCCTTCTTTGGGTTTCAACATAAAACATTGGTGTACTATGTATGTGTATGATTTCTCATTTGTTCATTGTTTATTTACTCTGCAACAATTGGATGATAATTCTAGATTGATATAACACTTGCATTTTATAGTGAAAAATGATTAAATTTCTCTATTACTGATTTACCCCCCTCTCAGTAATCTAACATGTGTAGAGACTAATTATTCCATGATACAAACCACACATAGGGTAAAAAATCACATATTAATTCCACATTATGTTTTTCATAGATTCCAAGTCAACATCCTAGCCAAGATATGCCTTGACCACAAAATAACTCCTTATTATACCCATCACGGGGCCTAACATATAACAATGGCATGTAGCTTGGGTGTTGATTAAAATTCATACACATGAAAAGTACAATTTAAATTATCAAGTACGAAAGTGTTGATTGAAATTCATACATACATACATACATACATTTTTTTTCTTACTACTTGAGTTACTCTTTTATATATTTTGTAGTATTTACCATATTCAAGCTTGAAATACCATGTATTGTTGATGTATTATGCAACATTTTAATTATTGTTGCATCCTTTTATCATCATCATAAGTATTTTAGAATCCACATTAGTGTCATTGTAACATCTCATTTTTGTTCTATGATTACATTTATTGTATCTTGAATGTCCTTCCTATCATATTTTACATCATAATGCATCTTACTAGGGTGTTAGGGTCTCCTCAATGTCTTACTAGAGTCTTAATAACATCCTAGTGGCATTACTTTTTCATCCTAGGTGTCACATATTCTTTTTAATTATGTTGTATTTGCATCCTCTCTTTTGAGTTTATGTTGTTGGGCCAAATTACCAATGTGTCCTTGAATGGCCATAGGACATGAGTTGAAACTCTAACCAAGCCTCAGATGGATGAGTTGTCGGCTGTGTTGGAATTATGACACTATATTACATCTTCATGGACCCCTATAATATGATCTCATTGCCCATAAAATGGTTTATTGGAGGATCTCCAAAACTAGGGTTTTTCTTAGTAAGGGATAATGTGGGTAGAAATATCATGTGGTACTTGGAGAAACCCACTTTTGGGAGCTTACACAACTCAATTATGTTTCTCAGTTTCGATTTTATGCTACAAGACCAAATTCACGATGTGTTTGTAAATCACCTTAGGAGGCAAGTTCAAAATCACAATAAAACTCTAACCATGCCTCATATGGAAAAAAATGGTTGTGATAGATTACTAACACCATATTTCAACCACCAGAACTCCTCTCCTCTCATTTATTTCCCTCAAGTATTCTTTCTTCCAGGATCTCAAAAAATATGGTTTTTCTTAGAAGGACAATGCAATTTTTACACTAGGGATCAATTTTGAAAAACACCAAATGCATTCTCAAATGGGCCTTGAAAAAACACACTTGCAGGAGCTTGTGAAAATCAATTATTTTCCTTGGTTTCAATTCAATCCCCCTAAACAAAATAACCAATATGCCCCTAAATGGCATGAGGAGGTGATTTAAAACTTGACATAAAAATCTAATTGGGCCTCACATGGATAAACCATCAATTGTGTTGGAATCCTAACACCATATTACACCTAGGGACACCTGTCTCCTAGGAGTTTATTGCCTAAAAAATGATTTCTTTGACGATCTCCAATAAAAGGGTTTTGCTCACTAAGGGACAATGGAATTTTTGTAGTAGGGGTTGATTTTGAAAAAAAACAAGCTCGAGTGATTGTGAGTAGCATGGTCATGTGGGCCTTGGAGTAAAAACCATATTTGATCCTACAAAACTTAATTATTATTCTCGATTTTGATTTTTTTCCCCTGAACCAGATTCCAAATGTGTCCTTGAATGACTTCAGTAGACAAGTTGAAACTCGCCATAAAAATATATCCACGTCTATTATGGATGAACCATTGGTTGTGTTTGACTCTTTAGACCATATTACGCATAGGGGGACTCCTCCCCTGATATTTCTTTGGCCAAAAAATGATTTGTTGGATGATATTTGGAACTAGGGTTTTGATTAGTAAGGGACAATGTAATTATTTGACTAGGGGTTGATTTTGAAAAACCTTGTCTCAAGTGAATCTGGGTCATATGTTCATGTGGGCCTTAGACATACACACTTATGGGATATTTCGAAACACAATTATGTTGATCTTATTGGATTTTTTTCCCTTGGAACAACCTCCTAATTTGTCCCTAAATGGCTGCAAGATGCAAGTTACAACTCTCCATAAAACTCCAAACAGGGCTCAAATGGATGGTTTGTCATTTTTGTTGGTCCCTTGACACAATATTATAGCTAGGAGAACCCCTCCCATATTATTTAGTTTCCCATAAAATTATTTCTCGGGCGATCTTTGGAACTAGGGGTTTTCTAAGTAGTGGTCGAATTTGGAAAAACCTAGATTGGGAGATTATGGGTATCATTTTCACATGGGCCTTGTCCAATCACACTTGTGGGATCTTATGGAAATCAATTATGTTTCTTATTTTTGAGTTTTTTTCCCTCAACAAATTCCCATTGTGTCCATAAATGTCTTTAGGAGGCCATTAAAATCTAACCAGACCACAAATGGATGAACCATTAGCTCCATTGAACTCCTAAAATAGAATTGAATCTAGGGAAACCCTACCCTAGGATTCTATTTCCCATAAAATTCATTTTTGGATGATCTCTGGAACTAGGGTTTTTCTTAGTAAGGGATAATTCAATTTTTACACTAGTGGTCAATTTTGAGAAACCCTGGCTTGATTGATTGTGGGTAGAATGGTGACACGGGCCTTGGAAAAACACACTTGAGGGATATTATGGAACTCAATTATGATTCTTGGTTTGGATACCCCCCCCCCTCTCGGGACAAAATTCCCAATATGTCCATGAATGGCTTTAGGAGGTGAGTTGCAACTCACCAGAAAACTCTAAATGAGCCTCATATCGATGCACTGTCAGTTATTGTGGACTCTTGAAACATGATTATAGATAGGGTAACTCCTATACTATGATTTCATTACCCAAAAAATGGTTTTTTGGTTAATCTGTGGAACTCGTAGAGTTTTTCTTAGTGAGGGAGAATGCAATTTTTGCACTATGGGTTGATTTTGAGAAATATTGTCTTAGGTTATGGTGGGTAGCATGGTCATGTGATATTTGTCCAAAACCAATTGTGAGAGAGTACATAACTCAATTATATTGCTCAATTTGGATTTTTTGCACCTAGACCAAATAACAATGTATCCTAGAAACTTCTCATATCACTTTAAGATTCAAACACCAAATCATTGAAAATGCATGATTTCTCCTCACTGATATGATAATATTATGCTACATATGTAATATAGTTGTTGTTTTTATATAGTATATTTATGAAATAAAAATGTAATGTTGTTGTGTTTCTATAGGTCGTGGTATCATACAGTGTCGAACCATGTATACCTGGTATGGATATATCACCCTCTTCATAGGTATCATGTGTTGAGTTAAATCTTGTTTAAATGTCAATTTTTTTATACTGTTTTGGTTGAGTTTCACATTTTTGTACTAATAAAAAAATTATAAATAAGTATGTATGTCATTTCATTCAATTCTAGGTCACCTATACCGCCACCATCCCATTCACTACCACTACTAACATTCCCCCCGTCATTTTACCCTCTCTACAAGACATGTATGTTCCTTGGTAAATCATCCTTAGCTCTTGGGATGTTAATTTCCACCCCCAAGTTTTTATCCATCCCTCATTCAACCCATGGGGGTTTATCACCACCGACCCTTGCCACCTTTACCATCCCATGTGTTCATAGTGGTTTCACCCATAGGCCACCAACCAATCATCCCTGTTGGAACTTGAATTGTTTCATCCATTGAGGTTGTACCAATTTACTCTCACATATCACCCCATCCATCATCTACTGTGGATAACATAGTCCATGAAACATACGATGTTGCCTTGGAGAATCTTGTATATCCAAGTGCTCCATGTGGTAGTGAATCTTCATTGTTTCCTGAGTTTTCATGATGAGATTGTTCATTGCTGATTTTTTTATGTATCATGAATGGAATTGATTTTATTAATTTTTGTTTAAATTTCATGCTTTGATTCTTGTAACTACTCCAAGGTTTCATAACTAACAGATTAGGTTCATGGAGGAGGAAAAAACCCTTGCAAATATTAATATTATTTGTGGTGATTTTTCTTAACTTAAATCATAAACTATCATTTTTTAAGTTGATTAATTCATTGTGGAAAAAAACATATAATAAATTTTCTTCAGTGTCTAGTCTCTATAGATATGAACCACACCTAGATACAAAACAACTAAAGGTCGTTCTTCTAGTAAGAGTATAAAGATCAAATTTTTTGATGCACATGAAAGTTGTGAGGGTGTCAATGGTCAATGAGTGATCAATTAGTGTCGTTTGGTATCTAGAGCACCATATGCAATTCTCCCATGTTTGGGCACTTACTTCCATTTTGTTAAAAATGTACAATTGAGATGATCATATATATATATATATATCATGGCACATGTTCTATGAATTGAAGTGTTTGTTGATTTGATGTTTATGAATGATTACGATGATGATTATGTTGTTTTTATTGATGATGATGATCACATACCTTATGCATATGCAAACTAAAAACATAAAAAGTATCAACTCATCTAATTAATATCATCACATTAATCGATTTTCCATTGGGTCTCCCTACTTGGACAAAAGACATTCATTGATATATGTTAAACCAATTATGTTCAAAATAATTTTGTATCTTGATGCAGTTTATATCTTGAATATGTAACATTGAACATTAGATAAGTCACCTAACATAAGGAAATGGGACACAAAGGATAATATATTGTTACCTCATAATGTTCCTGACTTGGCTAGTCTAGGAAACATTGCTAATGTGTGTGTAGGATTAATCATTTACAACATATAAATGATCATACAAATAACAAATGTGACAAAGGAATGCAAAGTTTATAATATGATATATCTGTGGATTACAAAATGGACAAATGCGGTTGAATAAAATGACAATAATCGACTAGATCAACAGACAAAGGATATTAGCTAGAACATAAATAATAAACTAAAAGAAAATACCTAGAATATGGGAGCACTGCAGAATCAATGGATGCATTGGGACTATGGAAGCTATGACGGTAACTATTGAAAGTATGGAATGTTTTCCCTGGGAGTTGTACTTCTCAGAATGGCCTGAAAACTATCCCAAATGATGTTCCCTTCTCTAGTCCTCAGTAATGGTAACTGTCAGACCCTTCTGCTGGTGAGTTTGGACCTCGGATTGATCCCCCTGGGGGAATGCACCCCTCTTTCTCTAAAAAAAATGTTTCCTAGTGATTCCACCATCAGAAATGGATCAGATGTGTCTAAAAATGACCGCCTTGGTATACTAGGAAATGCTTTGGAAGGGTTTTCCTGAATATGGCCCAATGCTCGCTCTGGAATCCCTAATGTATCCACCAAAAGTGTCGCACATCCATGTCTAGAAAATGTGCCCCATTTGATTCCTCCACTGGAATCTGAAGAGGAACCAGGCAAAAGATGCACCTTGACTTACTCTCAAATGTGTCGGAGGGAAATCTCAAAATTCTCCCTGGATGGGATAAGTCGACTAAAAACGCTCTTAGAAGTTGTGCCCTCACTCTTGATGAATGTGCCCTTGTTGCTGAACAGTGTTTAATTGTTGTTGAAGAATGATGGAAGACCTGAATGATCTCCCTAGTGACTAGGGTGTGTCTCTCAACACCAAAATCAGCCAACTAGTGTCCTCCTGCTAGAATCCACTAAATTGTTTCTCTTGAGATGTGCCTCTTCTCCTCAATGACAAGTCATAATCTGCATAATGATGAATTAGGTCGTTGACCCTTCATTTATAGCTTTCCAAAACCCTAAATCATGTACAGAACCTAATTCATTATTCACTTCCAAAACCCTAAATCACTTCTGAAACCCTAATTCACTGTTGACTTCTATTTTTATCTCATAATGACTTAAAAGAACTTTTAACCCTTTTTAGTTCAATGTCACTTTCTGAATATAACACATGTGACTGGAGTGACCTCTAGTAACCCTGTTTACCCCTCTTTGACCCTAGCTATAGTCTAACAGGGTAGTTTAGACCATTAAGCCTCCTCTGTGAAGCTCCTATTTGGAAAGGGACATTATAGTCCTCCCTTCCCGAAATTGCTTATGCTCAAGCAATACCATTCCAAGGTGCTGCAAAACCTACTCACTCTCCCAAGTAGATTCCTTTACTAGAAGCCCTCTCCATCTGATCAAACACTCTCTCATAACCTTGCTCCTCATTTTCCTCTCCCGGAACTCCAAAACCTCTTCCATAACTAACTCCAACTGTCCCTTCTCATCTAAAGGATGAAGCACCTCTAATGTGCTAATGAATTGTCCCACTTCCTTTTTTAGGCAAGACATCTGGAACACGTTATGGATTTTTCTCCCCTATGGAAGCTCTAGATCGTAAACAACCTCACCTACTCGACGCATGATCCTATAAGGACCATAAAATCTGGGCTTGAGCTTCTCGGCCGCAATATTCTTCAGAGATGATTGTTTGTAGGTTTGGAGTCTCAAGAAAACCAAATATCCAACCTCAAAGTTGTTCTCTATCTTGTTCCTGTCTGCACTTATCTTTTGTCGGTTTTGCGTCTTCTACAGGTTGTCTTTCAACAACCTAAGAATATCCTGACTCTCTATGACCTAATCCTTGGCCTTGGGATCTCTTCTCTCCTCGAAGACCAAGTCTACCAAAGTGGGAGCATCATATCCATACAATTCTCAAAAGGGTGTCATACCAATGGATATGTGGAAGGTGGTGCTGTAGCAATTTTCTCCTAAATGTAAACACTTTACCCATGTTCTATGTTGTCCTCCTACATAGTTCCTCAAATACCCTTCAACCCACTTGTTGACAATATCTGTCTACCCATCTGTTTGAGGGTGATATCTGGTGCTAGGTGTCAACTCTATCCCCACCAACCGAACCAAATCTCTCCAAAATTTTCCTATGAATTGACTATCCCTATCACTAACGATGTTCTTCGACAACCCATGAAGTCTGAAGACCTCCTTGAAGAAAAGCTCGGCTACCTAAAATATGTTGTACTCTATCGGTATGGCATAGAAGTGAGAAAACTTGGTCTATATGTCGACCACTACATAGATACAGTCCTTACCCTAGACCTTGGGTAGACCTGTGATGAACTCCATAGATATACTCTCCCATTTCTGCTTTGGAATGGGGAGTGGATGAAGTAGCCCTGCTAGAAGAGCATGCTCTGACTTGTTTTGATGGCAAGTCACACACTCACTGATGTGTCTGATAACATCTTGTTTGAGGCCCTTCCATGAGAACCTCTCTCTGATCTGTCTATAAGTTTTGAAAAACCCCTGATGGCCTACTAGAGGTGAATCATGAACTGCAGTGAGGATTTTCTTCTTGAGCACTGAATCTGGCACCAAGTAGACTCTATCCTTATAAAATATGACATCGTCAATGACCCTATACCGATCATACTGTATCTATCCATCCATCACCTCAAAAGTGAACTTTTTCTTGGAATATTCCACTAACAAACGAGATTTCCAATCTGCTGAAATATCCATCAAAGAACATGCCACAAGTCTCTTCAATAGTGCATCGACCACAATGTTCTTCTTCCCCTTGATATACTCTATGTCAAAGTCGAATGCTTGTACCTCTGTCACCCATTTCTGTTGGCGCTCACTAAGGTCCTTATGCTCAAGGAAATACTTCAAACTGTTGTGATTGGTCTTGACCACGAAATTTTGCCCACCAAATATTGTCTGAACTTGGTCAAGGCATGCATGATTGCCAACATTTACTTGTCATAAATGAATTACAACCTCTCAGGTTGACTAATATTCCATCTTTCAAATACAATGGGGTTTCCTCCCTGCATCAAAACTGCATCGATCCCTTCGTTGGATGCGTCACACTCTAGTACAAATGGCAAGATGATGTCTGCTAGTTCCAACACTAGACTAGCACCCATGAATTCCTTCATGTGATCAAAGGCTTCCTATGATTTCTCGGTCCATATGAAGGCCCCATGCTTGGTAAGATCTATCAGTGGTGCTCCAATCTAAGAAAAAACGTGGACGAACTGCCTAGAATAGTTGTACAACCCAAAGAAGCTCCTCAATTCTATCACATTCCTGGGTGTCGGCTAATCCAGAATGGACCTGATCTTCTCCTGGTGCACCTATACCCCCTGTGCACTGATGATGTGGCCTAAGAAAAGAAGTTCTATCATATCGAACTCGCACTTGGACTCTTTGGCATATAATGACTGTGCCTCCATGATGCTCAATACCTCATCAAGGTCCCTCATATGGTCTTGCCATGACTAACTATAGATCAATATGTCATAGAAGAAAACCTAGACTCATTTCCTTAACAGATCCCTGAATATATGGTTCATGCAAGATTGGAATGTAGCGGGTGCATTGGATAGCCCAAATGGCATAACCAGGAACTCGAAGTGTCCAAAATGACATCGAAATGCCGTCTTCTCTATGTCATGCTCTTGGATGTTGATATGATGATATCCAGAGGGTAGATCAAATTTTCAGAAGAAAACTACCCCATGCAGTTCATCCATCAACTCATTAGTGCGTGGGATAGGGTGCCAATTCTTGATGGTTTTATTGTTAAAGGCTTGATAATCAATGCACATTCTCATGGTGTCATGCTTCTTTAGAACTAAGACAACTAAGGAAGAAAATGGGTTATTTCTCGATTTGATGTGTCCCATTTCCAACAATTCCTTGATTGCCTTCTCTATTTCATCCTTGAACCTCCTAGGATGACGATAGGGGGGGGTGATCATAGGTTTTCCCCCCTCCTCCAACTAAATGGTGTGATCAAACCCATTTTCAAGTGGTCTCCTTCGTGGAATTGCCTCAAGGACCTGTTGATGTCATCCCAATAAATTCTTGATCTCTTTATGGTATTGTAGTTGACCCTATGAATCCTTCTGAGTAGTGATCAAGCATTATGTGGCATATTCTACCTCCCCATGTTTGAATATCCTCTCCATCCTCTTGGCTGAAATTTTCCTGGGTGCTCCTATCAACATACCTCTTAGGAAAACCTTATTCCCATCCTAATCTCTGAATCCCATATCCAAGGTTTGGTAGTTGGTGGTGATTTTTCCCAAGGTAATCATCCACTGAACTCCTAACACCACATTTGTGTCCAATAGGTCAACCACATAAAATATGTCTCTCACTATGTAGTTTCCTAACTTCATCTCTATGTTTGTAACTTTGTCTAGACACTCCACTATGTGACCATCTGCTACTGAAACATAAAACCCCTCAAATTCCTCTGTCTGAAGTGCACGTCTTGATAGTAGTGAAGCGTCAATGAAGTTTTGGGTGGCCCCATCATCTATCAGGGTGATTTATTGTTGCCCCTAAATAGTCCCTTTTATCCAGAGGGTATCATACCTGGGAACACTAGAAAGGGTCACTATGACTCCTCCCTTTGTTGGTTTCCTCCTGTTATCCTACTTAGGTGATTGTAGGACTATTGGAGGATGGGCTCCTACCGATGTTGTTGGGCTATGGGGAGACTACTCCTCTACCTGTTTTGAATCCTCCTCTGAGCTAGTGGATACATTGTCCTGCTCCTCCTCCTCACTGTCCACACTATCTACTACCACCTCAATATAATGAATCTCTTCCTTAACCATGAACCAATGGCCTGGGACCCAAGGGTATCTGCAGTTGAAGCAAAGCTTCTTCCTCATAAGCTCTCTCCTAGTCTCATAATCCAACTTCTCCTTTCCATTCCATTCTCTCTGGAATGGATTCCTATCTTTATCCTTCTGGGGTACGAAGGGTTTGGAAAAGGTTTTAGTCTTTGTCATTGAGTCTTCCAAATATCAAGTGCGAAGGATGGCATCCTGTAAGGTGCGAGGCCTATATGCCTTCACCCATCCTATTAAAGGATCTGTGAGTCCCTCTGTGAGTAGCATGATCATCTTGGGCTCTGATATATCTGTCACGACCAAAGATACCCACTGAAACTCAATGATCAATGCCTCTATTGTGCCAGTTTGTCTCAACTAGGCTAGATCCCTAAAGTGGATATTGGGATCCCTCCTGTCAAACCTGTCCATGAGCCTCCCTGTGAAATCCCTATAGGAAGTGATACGAATGTGACCCAATGTCACCAATCCATGATACCACCACTCGTGTGCCTCACCCTCTAAGTGTAATGTTGCAAAACTGATGGCCTTTGTCTCGGTCATCTGGTTGAGCTTGTAGTATGTGTGTAGCTTCTGTACCCAATCTCGGGCAGTGCATTTGGATGATCCGTCGAAAGAAGGTATGGTGAGTTTACCAAATTTTCGTATGAAATCCATGTTATGCCCCTGCTATTGTTGCGGTCCTCCTCTCTATAGCTCTCTGGGGTAGTTCCTGAGTCTGAGTCCACAATACTCAACTAGGGTCATGTCCTGATGGAATTCACGACCCAATGTTTCTTACTCCCTCCTATAATATACGGTGTCCTTAGTATGAGTGGGTGGCCTCTATGCTATTGGTGGTGGTGTTGTTGTTAGGTTATGAAAAATGTATAAATATCTTTCGTTTTCCCACATTTCATGATATCATCTTGATTGAGTTTTTTGTTATTTAGGAGAAAATAGAATAGAAAATGAATAATATAGTCTTTAGCATTATTGTTGAAGTTATATTACATATATCCTAAAATATGATTGGAATTGTCTGGTTTTATTACAGGATTGGTTAAATATTGTCAATCCCAAGATAGAAAAGGAAATCTTGAAGATGCGCAAGCTATTGGAGGTTGAGGACTGTATGGCGCAAGGAAGTTTTGAGGATGGTTGAGTTTCTTATATTGTAACTTTATAATAGTAAATCAATCCTGAGGATCTCTCAATCCTCAGGATAGCTTAATTTACCCAGATTGTTGTAATATAGAAAGGGTAAATAGATCCTAAAATGATATAGAAGAATTGCACCCAAGACGTCAGAACTTAGAATTGCTCTGTGTTAGCAATTTTGTAAACGTTGTACCAGCTATGAAATCAATAAAAGATTTGAGTGGTTTTACCATTTCTATATACTGAATTTCAAATAGCAGTGCTTCTAAGGACCAAGGGCCCAGTTTGAATGAACTACTGTTTGACTTGTAATTGTATCAGTTCAATTTTTTTTTTGTGATTTGAGTCTCTTTTACAATAGTTAAATGAATGCATAAGTGTGTTGATGATTTCATATCAATTGCAAGAGATAGATATTTCCTGAAGCATTAGATGATTGTTGTTCACACTTGATGTTTCCTGAGATTTGATGCATGATAGTTCCTCATAAGTTCACTCTTGTTGTTCCTTTTACTTAGTTTACATTTGTTGTTCCTTTCACTTAGTTTACATTTGTTGTTCCTTTCTATTAAAATATAGTTGTTGTTTCTTTCAATAGAATTGTGATTGTTCTCTCTTTTCGATTAGATTACAGTCTCTATTTATTTCCATTGATAGAGTAATTTGCCTTTTTCCTTTCCAGTAATTTGATTCATAATAATAGTCAATTCTGCAAGTCTTTATTTAGATTCAATTATTGCTCTTAAACTGAATTCAATAGATTAATTAATTCCTTTCCATTGCACAACTTTAGATTTCAATTCCTAGAATCTTTAATGAATGTTTGAGGAACTTGATTGTTGATAAACTAAGATTTTCTTTAACTACATGATTTTAGCCTCTACAAGCTATCTGCATAGAATTTTCCAATATTCTTGAGATAAAAGATGAATCCTCAGGTTGATAAATTAATGTTAAAATAAGGCTGTTTTTAGACATCTTTGGAGCTCAACATTTTGGTGTCGTTGTCGGGGAAGAATGTCAAAGGCAGCATAGATTGTGCCTCTGGAGGATGAGGTATTAAATATGGAAGGTAAGAACCTACACAGGTAACAAGTAATATGCTTATGCCAATGCCTACCTCCAGCTGACGCAGTAAGAGGTTGCATAGGTGTTTTTCTTTCTTGATTTTTTTTTTGTGTGTGAAGTGTGTATGACTAAGAAGAAATATCTTGAAAACCCAAAAACCCCACCAAAAATACCAAAGCCCAAGGTTTGGTGCTCCCTGGAAGAATCACTTTCATAGACGACATCATCCAAAAAGAAGAATCTCAAGCTTCAGTTGGACCTAGAAAAGGATATACCTGAATCCCTCAGGTGGAAGTTTCACCAATTGCAACCCACACTGAGATTCATAGAAAAACTAAAGGGATTGAACAAAGATTTTAGAGCACAGATCTTCCACCCCTCAACCCTTTAGAAGAGGGAAAATCTTGTAATCTAGAGGAAGGAGAAGGAGAAACTAGCGGGATATCTAAGATATACCCACCACCAGATATTGAATCTCCTTTGAAAGAAGAAGGAATACCCAAAATCCCAGATAGAGGGAGTGCAATCAAATCCCCTAGAGGATCAGATAACCAACCAATTCAAATAAAATATCCAGATCAAGAAATCCCTGAAGATTTCTGCCATATTTTCGATCAAATGGCACAAACAAATCCACAACGTCCCCATACTTCTACTTTGGAATATATGATAGTTGATCCAATCACCAATGCCCCCATGAAGGAAATTCCCCTACAAAACCTGCCAACCTTTCATGGATTAATCTCAAAATACCTAGGCTCATTCTTATTTGAATTTGACATCCTATGTAGAGGGTATGATTACACCTATGAACCCCCAAAATTTAAATTTTTCCCCTCCACTTTGAAAGGAGCAGCTCTATGCTGGTTTATGGGATTAGGGGGTGGAACTATAAACTCATGGGATGTGATGAAACATGCCTTCTTGAAAAAATATCACGATTATTGTAGAACCATAGACTTAAAAGATGAAATATTTCAAATGACTGCAAAAGAAAATGAATCGTTAGAAGAATATGTTGAGAGATTTCAATATAATTTACAAAGATCACCCTATGTCATGTTACCAGGTGAAGTACTTAAGGAAACTCTAATTAAGGGTATTAAATATGAATGGGTAGAAACATTGAATTTGATGGGGAAGGGTGACATTTATCATGAAACTTATGATGAAATCATCCTATTGTGCATCAAGTGCTCAAGGGGAAGTTCACAGACCAGATCAGGGATGCGTATCCCCCTCACCAGAAATAGAAATATTACTAGCGGGGGTGTTACACGAACTGAAGTTGGTAATCTCTTAGAAAACTTCAAAACATATATTCAGAGCACTTTGACTACACAATTGGATGTATTGCAGGCTAAACAGAAAAAAATAGAAGCAGAACAAATGCTGGCCATATTTTTCCACAGGTGTAGAAGAAAACATGGCCCAAGGCATTGCCCTTTAGATGTGGTTTCGGTTTGCACTATCTGCACTAAAGATCACAACACAGAACAATTCCCATCACTTCCTGGACTGAAGGTTGTTTCTAGAGAAGAAGAAGAAGAAACAAATCCATTATATTTGATGGCTCAGCGTCGTCAATGACAGAATTGGCCTCCAAATACACTACAGGACCCTTCCTCTTTCTTCTCTAGACAGTATAATCAGCAAAAATCTCCTGGTAGCACATGGAAGGTTCAGTTGTTTACTAATCAGAACTAGAAACCCCAGTAATACCCACCTACAAATCCCACTTGGTAAAACCAGCCCACTGGAAATCCTGCCTGGCAGAATCAACCAACTACAATTTCCACTTGGCCTAACTCACAATATCCCACCTCATCCTGGAAAAACTCAAATAACAACATCTACCCTTTATAGTGGCCCAACATGACTACCCAAAACCCAAATTGGAATCAAAATTGGCAGTGCCCCATGGGGATAAACAACCAACCCATGGGGATGGTCCCTCAAACTCAACCTACGTTACAAGCACCACTCCAATTGCCTCAAAATATGCAATCACAATTGCGCCCTCAACTACCATCCCATCCTCACCCAAATCCAAATAGCAGACCGACTCAGCTCGTATAGATTATGGAGAATGGGAAGGATATACCATCTCGGTAGGGTGCAACAAACTACGGTTGAGATCGGGAAGAATAATCTCTCCTGAAGAAAATAACGTCTTTCAAGAGAAGGAGAATGAAAAACAACTAGCAATAACACCTTCGACTGTGTTAATAATAGAAGAAACCAAGTAGGGGGGAAACACAGTCGAATCACAAGATCCTGATAAGGATGTAATGCCCTCCCCTTCATTCCCCAAAATATTGATGATGGAAAAACCGGCCGTATATCCCAACTTCAACATTGTAGGGGAACTCAAGAATTTATATATCAAGATTCCACTCCTGCAATCTCTTCAGGACATCCCAATCTACGCAAAAACAATTAAGGAGCTATGTGGGAGAAATCCCATCAGAAAAATTAAATATCCATCATCAACAGTCCACGTAGTAGGAGCCTTGTCTGATCTAATTTTAGGTAGACAAGAACCGGTCAAATATGCAGATCCGGGGAATCCCATAGTGAAAGTTCAAATCCAAGGCTGTTCTTTTCCCAATACACTACTTGATTTGGGAGCATCCATCAACATCCTGACTATGGAAACCTATAATACCCTTGGTTTTGACTCCTTCGTACCCACCGCAATAATGATGCAGTTGGAAGATCGATCAACAGTTTGACCAGTTGGCACATTACATGATATAGCCATCTCCATCGACTCTTGGGAATATCCAGTGGAATTCCTCATTATCAACCCAAGAAGTGGACTTGAAGGGCATCCATTGATACTAGGTAGGCCATAGCTTGCAACACCAGATGCGTACATAGGATGTCAAGCGGGTAATATGACAATCACTAGAGGGGGTATCGCAAAGAATATTAGTTTATATCCTCTTTCTAAGCCAAGTCCAACTTTCGTATATCAACAATTTCCACCACCACGATACCCAAAGAGGGATTTATGAGCCCCACTTACATAGGAAGAATCCCTTAGACTTAAAATCTAGCTAGAGGATGACGTAATCAGCAGGTTTATCAATAGTCCAGCCACCATGGGCAACCTGACCTACCAGATGCTCCAAGTTGTTCTAGACTATGAAGCACAGGGAGACCTGCTAGAAGAATTAATGGAACAACAAATTCCAACTACATTCGTTCATAACAACAAACCCATCGAGATTGCACCATGGAGGTCTCTAAACATCAATGCCAATTTAGATGAACAACAACAACAAAAACTAATCCAAGTCCTCTTCAAATACCGACAATCTTTTGCATGGGAATATTCTGATATGAAAGTTATTGATCCACAATTCTGCACACACCACATTTATTTTGAAAAATATGCTCGGCCTATCCGACAACCATAGAGAAGATTGAATCCTCACCTCAGGGATATTGTTAAAGAAGAATTACAAAAGTTGTTGGATGTATATTTTATATATCCCATCTCATATAGTTGGTGGGTTTCCCCATTAGTGATCAACCGAAAGAAAAATGGGAAATGGCAAACTTGTGTTGACTACAGGGAACTTAACAAAGCCACTGAAAAATACCACTTCCCTTTACCTTTCATTGATCAGGTCATGGATACTTTGACAGGAAATAAATTATTTTCTTTCCTAGACAGTTTTAGTGGGTACAATTAGATTCAGATTACCCCAGAGATCAAGATAAAACTACATTCACATGCCCCTGGGGCACTTTTTCATACAGAGTATTACCCATTGGACTTTGTAACGCTCCAACCACTTTTCAAAGGACCATTCTAATCATATTCAATGATCTATTCAACGAAGGAATTGAAGTCTATATGGATGATTTCACTCCTTATGGCGACGACTTCGAGCACTGAATAATATGGAGAAAGTACTAGAATGGTGCATTGCGACCAGTTTATGTTTAAGCCACAAAAAATGTCACATGATGATGATAGAAGGTGTGGTACTAGGGAATTATATCTCTGCAGATGGAATTAGAGTAGATCCAACAAAAATAGAGGTAATCCTTAATCTACCTACACCACACAAACAAACTAAGGTACATAGTTTCCTTGGCGCTTCAGGATACTATCTTAGATTTATGGAAAATTTTGCAAGAACCACTGCACCTTTACATGCTTTGAATAGTAATGTAGAGTTTTAGTGGTATGAAAAGTGTGATGTGGAATTTGCAAGACTCGATAAATTGATCTCGACAACACCGGTGTTGAGGGGGCCAAATTGGAAAATACCATTTCACATCTCCACCGATGCATCAGAAATTGCCATAGGCGTCGTCCTCGGACAGGAAGAGGACAAGAAACCCTATGCCATTTATTTTATTAGAAAGAATCTTACGCCGGCTGAACTTAATTATACAGTAACAAAGAAGGAATTTTTAGTTGTTATACATGCCATCAATAAATTTTGTCATTATATAACATGCTATCCGGTTATTTTGTATATTGATCATTTTTCTATCAGATATCTAGGTAATAAACTGATTGTTAATGGATGGGTCACTCAATGGTTTTTACTATTGCAAGAATTTGATATCACCATCAAAGATCGACCCGGGAGAGAAAATCTTGTCCTAGACTTCCTATCCCGCATACCAAAAATAGACGAATCCTTAACAGTCGAAGATCAATTCCCAGACGAGCATCTATTTTTCGTTACAACAAATCCACCTTGGTACACTGATGTGGAAAATTGCCTGGCAGTAGGAAGATTACCGACACATATTTCATCAAGGGAAAGAAAATTGATGGTCTAGCATAGTGCACGATTCGCCTGGATTAGTGGATATCTTTTCCATACAGAAGCTAATCTCTAGATCTGTAGATGCATACGAGATGATGCAATCTATGACATACTAAAGGGTGCACATGATGAGGCCTGTGGTGAGAATTTTTCATATCGTAGGACTGGACAATTTTTTTTGCAAATGGGCTATTATTGGCCCTCAATATTCAGAGACATGAAGAAATATGTCTAGACCTGCGATAGTTGTCAATAGATGGGAAAACCAGGTCAGACTGATGAAATGCCTTTGAAAGAACAAGTAGTTGCAGAAGCATTTGAGATATGGGCACTAGACTTCGTTGGCCCTTTCAATCCAAAGTCACATAAGAAGCCCTATATTCTAGTCGCAATAGAATACATGACTAAATGGGTAGAGGTAGAAGCTTTACCAAATTCAACAGAAGAAGTAGTCATCAAATTTATTTTCAAATTATTCATACTCTATGGACTACCAAGAGAGGTAATTATTGATGGGGGGTCAAAATTTACAACTCATAGAATCACCACCACCCTGGATAATTATCATATTAAACACATAATTACTTCTCTGTACCATCCACGAGAAAATGGGCAAGTAGAAAGCACCAATAAAGTCCTTGAGGCAATCCTAACAAAGACTATCTCAACAAATAGACAGAATTGAGCTTCTGAGCTCCCAAATGCCTTATGGGATTACCGCACAACATGGTGTAATACCACTGGCTACTCTCCTTATCATTTAGTCTATGGAGAACAACCCATATTCCCAATCAAGTTTGAAATCAAGACTCTAAGGATGGCCCAGGAAATCGGACTGGATCTTACAAAAGCACATAAAGAATGCCTTCAACAACTCAGCGAATTGGATGAACCATGCCTTTCTGTTGTAGAGTGCACAATTGTTATTCAACAACAGATGACGGCCTGGCATAACAAGCATATCAAGAAAAAATCATTTAAAAAAGGTGATTGGGTGCTCCTCTGTGATTCCAGATTTCATGATTTTCCAAGAAAATTACAGACACGGTGGCTAGGACCATACAAAATCAATGAGGTCCATGATAATGGTACAATCACGTTAAGCACCATCGACGAGTCCGAATCTCCATTTCAGGTCAATGGACACCGGCTACGACTCTATCATCAGCCACCCTCAAAAGAATCTTTCTACCAAGAAGTAAGTAAGGATCCTACCATTCAAATTTTGGTTGAATGGGAAGGTAATCCAACCACCCCAACTCCATAAATGTTTAATTCTATCGACACTATACATACTGTATAAAAAAAAATTCTATAGATTTTATTTAGTTTTTTTATTATTTTTGATAGTCATTCGATAAAATCAGAACTAGGGAGGATAATTGTAATGAAATCAATTGACACTCTTTTCTGTTCCGAACTCCTGCTTCATCTCATCACCCAAAACCTGTCTTTCACAGAGAAATGAATGTGTCATGATTCAACAGTAGCAATTGAGAAACTATAATGAAATTCATAACATCAACAAACCATCCACTACTTAATTTTGAAATAAACCAACTCATAAATGAATTTAGTTGATGACTAATCAACCTTGGATTCAAGCAAAACACATTTCGAGGTGTCTAAAAATTACCTATTATGATGGTTAAAAACCTAACAATTGTCGTTCCTTTTTGCGCGCCTATTATTCCTTTGAATGGAACAATTGTTGTTCCTTTTGCACACTTGTTGTTCCTTTGAATGAACCAATTGTTGTTCCTTTTGCACGCCTGTTGTTCCTTTGAATGGAACAATTGTTGTTCCTTTTGCACACTTGTTGTTTCTTTGAAAGGAACAATTGTCGTTCCTTTTGCGCGCTTGTTGTTCCTTTGAACAGAACAATTGTTGTTCCTTTTGCGTGCTTGTTGTTCCTTTGAACATAACAATTTTTGTTCCTTTTGCGTGCTTGTTGTTCCTTTGAAAAGAACAATTGTGATTCCTTTTTGTGCGCCTTATGTTCCTTTGAATGGAACAATTGTTGTTCCTTTTGTGCACTTGTTGTTCCTTTGAATGGAACAATTGTTGTTCATTTTGTGTGCCTGTTTTTCCTTTGAATGGAACAATTGTTGTTCCTTTTGCACACCTATTGTTCATTTTACCATTCCTTCCCTACATTGCCGATAAAATGATAAACCATTCCTTTGGGGTACAACTTTCACCAAATAATTTTCACCAACATTATTTCTAATGATTTATCATTATTTTGTGGACTATCTGTTGGCAGCCAATTACATTTTTTCATTTTGCCCTAAAAAGCTGCCTACACCCCTTGTCTTCTAAATGACAAGTCATCGTCGCATTGTGCTTCTAGACATTTGTTTCATTTTTGCGATGATTGCATTTTGGTTTCGCTACAATTTTCACAACTAGAAGTGTGAAAACACCTCTTTCGTTGCTCTGACTGTCGTCATTTTTATTGATTTAACTGAAAAACACTTGACCATTGGTTTATCACACCATTGCAAAAAAGTTTCTTCAAACTATATCCATTCATTTTAATTGCGCAACTTGATTTCTTTGATAAATATTAAGTTATGAGTTATGTTTTGATGTAATAAGGATTATAATTGATTTGATTTTACATATGACATGATTCTTGTTGTTTTGGACTCTTAACTTATCATTTTCATACGGCCATTGGTCGCAATGTTTTTATACCTTGATTATGCTAAAAACATATTGGCAATATCATAAGTTTGGCTTCGTATAGGTGGAAATAGTTTGAGCTTGGCAAAAGCGCTTTGATCAATCTTTTGGATTTTTAATTTTATGGTTTGAACCCTTGATATATATTGTTTTGTTAGTTTGATATCACATGGAACGAGCAATGTTTTCGAACTATCCCTTGGCACGAATGTATTAACATCAGTTTGAAACGTTTGAATTGACATGACTGATCATTAGATTTCATGGTGATTAAACTTAAACACTTGGCGCGTGATTATCACATACGGTGTTGGTTCTGACTCGGATGAATGACACGTTGATATGTTGATTCACCTATTTGTTGGCCGATATGCATGGTTTAAGTGATTATGATTTTAACAGCACTGTACATGGTCATTAATACAATGCGTGGTGGTGGTAATCCCACCACCTTCGCACGCATGCAGTTAATTCCGGTCTCGTCGAGCGATGAAGCTATCAAACCCTATCGTTGATTGACTCTGTGCATTGTTTCGTTTAGCTCGAACCCTACCATGTACAGAAGCCATGGCTCCTATCGTAAGGGAAGAGCCCAATGGGTACCATGCCCTGCTGATGTTTGATGGTGCCTTTAACGACTTGAAAGAGTTCGGGTGGCTTGCTTTTATAAGGAAATTTGATGGTTACAACATCACTGTGGCTCGACAATTTGCATTGTCGTTTGATGGCTGCTGAGCCAAAGTTG
>JZKD02S1166518.1:149929-182251 GCA_000966675.3 Picea glauca
CGGACGGTCGATTTCGCCCTTCAACACTATCTCCCATACCTTATCAAATTGTTTTTTTTTGGATCACTTTCTTCAAAATATCATAAACCTTGTTCATAACCTATAACTACCATAATTTGTTTATTTTTCCTTATACATACAAATACACTTAAATGATATCTCACCTTTATAATTAATAAGGAGTCTATGGCACACTTTAACTTGGCATCCTTACACTTCTTTATGCCATCCCTTACTCTAAAGGAGTAGATGAGCCTCCCTTCATACACTTAAAAAAAAAAAATTCAATAAAATTTCTTTCGTTTGCCATAAATAATATGGGGTCTCATCACGAGCCAACCTACCATGATCATTGGATACTAACGTAAGTGACATTCCCCCTATGGCTACCACACCAGGGCAATGGCCTTTGACGTTTTCTTTTGTCAAAGGACCAGAGGTCTCATCATGAGCTGACTTGTTCACTTAAGTTACACTCTAGTGAGTGGAATTATCATCATTTGGATACCAAACTAGGATAATGGTCTTTTTTCGGGAAAAACTTAAATAAATTAAAAATAAAAATAAAAATAAATAAATAAATAAAACATAAAAAATGAAAATTTTCCAAACGAATAGGCGGTCTCATCACGAGCCAACCTACCACAATCATAGGATAATAACCTAAGTGACATTACCACTATGGCTACCACACCAAGGCAATGGCCTTTGACATTTTCTCATCAAAGGACAAGGGGTCTAATCACGAGCCGACTTGTTCACCTAAGTTACAATCTAGTGAGTGGCATTATCCCCACCCGGCTACCAAACTAGGATAATGATCTTTTTGAAATAGACGATTGAAATAATTATCAAGGATACATGATCATCTAAGGGTTAAAAGGCAACCGTGTCGAGGCTATGGACGCATGTTGGAAATAGTGGCTCTACCTGTGGTATGGAAGTTTACCTTAAACACCAAGTTTTTGCGTGTCTCTAGATTTCCTTCACTCAATCGTGAGGTTATCATTTCGGTTGTATTCAATAAAACGAGAAAGTAACAACATTATTATATGTGGGATATTATTTAAATGAATAGATTCAATTTATTCGGCATATGTATCCCTAAAGCATTCTTTTGAGTATAGGTATATTTCAATTCCACAAAAGAGGACTAACGTTTAATGATTACCATTAAAATATGTTCTTTGAAAATTAATCATTGCTCCCCATTGGTGGTAGTAGTACAATTATTACCCCTCACCATCAATACCTACACTCGGTACTTTCCCCTACACTAATGGTCAAGGTCAACCTTTATGTTAATGAGGGGAGTGGATGCTCGGCACACTTCTTGATAAAGATAGTAATGATTGTAATAAATACCCACATTTGTAAACACTTGATGTCTCTGATATTTTCTATTTTCGGTAATTTTTCCTCCGAGCTAGTCTAACCAACTCTGCTACCAGGAACGAAAGTCGTCCACATTTTCTCCAAAAATGGGTGGCAGAGGTGTGTGCAGGGAGCCAAATTTACTATAGGTTATAGAGAAAGCAAGAGACATCCTGCACCGGCTGGGGTGTATGGAGTACTTCAAATGTTTGCAAGGATATGACATGAATGTCACGCTTGAATTATTTCAAAATCTGTAGGAAGAAATCTCTATGGTGCAAGGCATACAAATCTCAGTCACCCCGGAAATCTTAGCAAAGGTCACAAACCTCCCTAACACGACATTTAGTAGAAAGGAAGATACAAAACAATGAAGGAAGTTGTGGAAAATTTCATAGACCCTAGGGAAGAACTGGATAATAAGGGAAAGGGACTTAATCCCAGTACCCTCAGAGAATCGTGGAAGGAACTGGTAGGGATAATTCAGCGGTACATCACCTGTGATGGATGATATGACATAATTCAAGATTTCCACCTCAAATTGTTGGCAACCTTAAAACAACGATTAATACTTAATCTACCTTTCTTTTTGAATTCCATATTACATGAGGTTGCCTTAAGAACACAAAAGTCCAAGGATCATGTTATTGTTATCAGTCACCACAAATTAGTTAAACTGATAACAAATAAAGCACTGAGTCAAACTCGATTATCCTAGGATAATTTGATTGAGGCCAATAGACCTCCACAACTAGATCATCTTGAATTATTCCATGAAAACCCACCATAGGAAATTGAAGATAGACAGGCAGAGGAGACTACCGCCCAAAAAGAAATCCCATCTCCTCAATCTGAAGATGAGGTAGACCCTACCCAAATCAAAGAGGCCCAGACCTCACAAACATAAACATTAATGAAAAAGAGGAAGAGAGAAACAACTGCCCCTAAAACCATCATTCATATAAGGAGAATACGAAGACAAATTTAGGAAACAACTAAAGAAATTCAGGGTACAACAAAACATCCTGAAGAACTTCAGAATTCTGTAGAACAGTCTCCATGGGAGAATGTTAAATAAATTGGGCAAGAAGAACAGACCTCACAAAGGAATGATTATAAAGACAACCAACCGTCATTAGAGAATCTGATAGAACAATTTTTGAAGAGCTATGAGGTAGAAATATCCCAGGTTTTGGGAAGCTTGGGAACCTCAATTGATAGAGGCACAAACAATCCAGAAAAATTCCCAGAACAAGCCTCCTGTTCAAAACCAGATGAATATTTTCTTGATATTGAAATGTCTTTTCCATAGGACACATCACAGGAAGAACCTCATTTTGAAACAAGAATCTCTCTTGGACAGACATAAATTTTGGAAAGAACATAGGAACAACCATCTGCTGGCCAAAAGGAAAAAAATATTGAGACCTCTCATAAACAAAAATCAGCCAACATCCATAAGAAAATTAGAAATTTTAAAAAAGAAAAGAAATTGTTGAAGAAAAGGCTAAGAAGGCTGAAGTATTAAAGCATAAGGTGGTTAAACTCGAGGAAATTATTAAGGAATTGAGGAAACAGTTAGAACAAGAAGATAAGGCCCACAGAAGAAAGAAAAACAAAAGGGACAAAGTGCAAGGAAGAAACCCTCTTCCTAAAGGAGAAATCAGTACAAATTCTGTAGGGATACAGAAACACAACCCGGTATTAGAGGAGATATCTCAACTCCTTGAGTAAAATGATACCATCAAGAGATTGGAGGAAGAACTGATGCAGTCTCAACAAACCATGGTTCAAAACAGAAATGAATTACTGACTATGGCAGAGCACCGTGCATTCCATTCCGAGAAACAGAGTGTTATTATGGACAGGCTGGAAGCATAGCTTACACAGGCCCATCAAGAATTAACTCAATACAGGGAAGAGATGGACGCTATGGAAGAATACCAAGCATCCCAATCTCAAGCACAGGGTGTCACCATAGATAAACTAAAGGTAGATCTAGGACAAGCCCAGGGAGCATTGGCTCAAGACCAAGATGAGATGGTCCCTAGGGTTGAACATCAAAATATTTTTAAACAACTAAAAGACATGATAGAAACAGAGAGTGAGACCTATGATGCACTCACTAGAGCCCAAGGGAAGGTAAAAAAGGTACAAACCAAATTTGAAAAAGATTTGGAGCAAATGAAAGAAATCTGTGATGTCTAATTTGATAATATTAATTGTAGAGACCCTGCCACCAATTACACATTATTATTGTTGGAACGTTATCTTTTATTGAGAGTGAAGGCCATCATAGAAAGTAAACCTATTTCATTTTCCACTGTACCTAGGTTTATTTCATGTTTCAGAGAGCAAGACGAAAAGGTAAAATACTTTTTGTGTGAGTTGTACTTTCATAATCTCATTCTGTAAGAAGAAAGGGAAGATAACCCTAGCCCATTCATAGGTGACATACAGTTTCAGGAATTTCTTTCATTTACTCAGAACCAAGTCAGATGGGGTAAAGATCATAAAACCTTCCTATAGAGGGAAACTCAAATAGATCTCTGGGTTAGGGGAGAGCATCCAAAGTCTTTTCCAGCCATTATGTGACATAAAATGTCTATGAAAAGAGGGAGGGGGTCGTAGACTCCTTATCCCCTATCCATCTATAGGTTATACATTTAGGTATCACTCATTTTAGATATCTTAAGGAAGAATCTCGTGTTACTTCTAAACCGAGATGGGATGCATCCTCCAGTGAAGTAAAGAGTAGGGAACCCTTTGGGTACAAGAATTTCTTTGCAGCTACCTTCAGAATAGAAAGGTATTCTATATTTCTCCAAGAGGAAGGACCTTCTTGGATTGGGTGCAGATATAATACCCCTATCATCTGGTTTCCTCCAAAAAGTTACCAAAAAGATTATCAAATTAACAACAAAAGGGAGGATGATGCTTTTGGAGAGGTCAAAAGAAACAATGGGTTTAGGAGGCTTGGTGAACCAACCTTTCCACCTTACAACATTACTTCTTTACATGTAAGATCTCATCTTGCATGAGGACATGCACGAAGGTAAGCTGGGGGATATGTTAGGTTATGAAAAAGGTATAAATATCTTCCTTTTTCCCACATTTCATGATATCATCTTGATTGACTTTTCAGTTATTTAGGAGAAAATAGAATAGAAAATGAATAATATACTCTTTAGCGTTATTGTTGAAGTTAGATTACATAGATCCTAAATTATGATTGGAATTGTCTGGTTTTATTACAAGATTGGTTAAATATTGTCAAACCCAAGATAGCAAAGGAAATCTTGAAGATGCGCAAGCTATTGGACGTTGAGGATTGTGTGGCGCAAGGCAGTTTTGAAGATGATTGAGTTTCTTATATTTTAACTTTATAATAGTAAAGAAATCCTGAGGATCTCTCGATCCTCAGGATAGCTTAATTTACCCATATTGTTGTAATATATAAAGGGTATATAGATCCTGAAAAGACATAGAAGAATTTCACCCAAGAACTCAGAACTTAGAATTGCTCTGTGTTAGCAGTTTTTGTAAATGTTGTACCAACTATGAAATCAATAAAATATTTGAGTGGTTTTACCATTTCTATATACTGAATTTCAAATAGGAGCACTTCTAAGGACCAAGGGCCCAATCTGAAGGAGCTATTGTTCGACCTGTAATTGTATCAGTTCAATTTTTGTTTTTTGATTCGATTCTCTTTTACAGTAGTTAAATGAATGCATAAGTGTGTTGATGATTTCATGTCAATTGCAAGAGATAGATATTTTCTGAAGCATTAGATGATTGTTGTTCCAATTCCTATTACTGAGATTTGATGTGTGATAGTTCCTCATAAGTTCACACTTGTTTTTCCTTTTACTTAGTTTACATTTGTTGTTCCTTTCACTTAGTTTACATTTTCTATTCCTTTCTGTTAAAATATAGTTGTTGTTTATTTCAATAGAAGTATGATTGTTGTCTCTTTTTGACTAGATTACAGTCTCCATTTCTTTCCATAGATAGAGTAATTCACCTTTTTTGTTTCCAACAACTTGATTCATAATAATAGTCAATTCTGAAAGTCTTTATTTAGATTCAATTATTTCTCTTAAAATGAATTCAATAGATTAATTAGTTCCTTTCCATTGCACATCTTTAGATTTCAATTCCTAGAATCTTTAATGAATGTTTGAGGAACTTAATTCTTGACAAACTCAGATTTGCTTTAACTACACAATGTTAGCCTCTACAAGCTATCTGCATAGACTTTGTCGATATTCTTGAGATAAAATACTAATCCTCGAGTTGAAAAATTAATGTTAAACTAAGGTTGTTTTTAGACATGTTTAGAGATCAACAACTGCTACTGGGGGTGCCCTCTAGAAACTAGGAAACAAGGGTATGGGAATCCTACTCACAGAGGTGTATGTGTGAGACACTGATTAGGTCTATTGCCTTCTCCTAAGTTCCCCTATGCTGCATGTGGGACTTGTGTGTCTCGGGTGCCTACTCTATCCAATCTATCAACCACCTATGCCAAGGACTAGGACATGATCTGTTGACTAGATAACATATCGTTGATAACCTACATGAAAGTTGTCTTTGGATCTATGAGGGCCTTTCCACTGCCCTCTGGTCTCTCGTATCTGTCTCCTAGCATCCTCTCAGCCTCGCGCTCAGACTCACGCTCTGCCCTTCTCTTTACTTCTCCGTGTGCCTCTTCCTCTTCCTCTGAGCTAGGAGGAAAAGGGGAAAATTCATGCCTATGCCTTCTTTCATTATGCCTGATGTAAGTGACATATTCATCACCTATGTTTTCATGGCCCTCTGGGTCTTCTGTTGCACACATTGTCTTTAGTCACAAGCTAGAAGGACTAAATCTCTGATACCACTGTAATGTTCCTGACTTGGATAGTCTAGGAAATGTTTCTAATGTGTGTGTAGGATTAATCATTTACATAATATAAATGATCATACAAATAACAAATGCGACAAAGGACTGCGAATTTTATATTATGATATCTCTATGGATTACAAAATGGCTGAATACTGTTGAATCAACTAACAATACTCGACTAGATCAATAGACAAAGGATCTTATCCAGAATAGAAATAAGAAACTAAAAGATAGTACCTGAAATATGGGAGCACTACGGAATCAATGGATGCAGTAGAAGTATGGCAGCTTTGACGATAATTTTTGGAAGTATGGAAAGTTATCCCTGGGAGATGTACTTCTTGGAATGGCCTGTAAACTATCCCAAATGATGCGTCTTGCTCTAGTCCTCAGTACTGGTAATTGTCAGACCCTTATTCTCATGAGTTTGGACCCCGGATGGATCCCCCTAGGGGAATGCGCCCCTCTTTCTCTAGTAAAATGCATCCTAGTGATTCCACCATCAGAATTGGATGAGATGTGTCTCAAAATGACTTCCTTGGTCTATTAGGAAATGGGTCGAAAGGGTTTCCCTGAATATGGCCTGATGCTCGCTCTGGAACCCCAAATGTATCTGCCAAAAGTGTCGCTCATCCAAGTCTGAAAATGCACCCTAATTGATTCCTTCGTCGGAATCTGACGAGGAAACAGAAAAAATATGTGCCTTTCCTTCCTATCACATGCATTGGAGGGAAATCTTAGAATTCTCACTGGATGGGATAAGTTGACTAAAAACCCTCTTAGAAGTTGTGCCCTCACTCTGGATGAATGCGCCCTTATTGCTGAACACTCTGTAACTATTGTTGAAGAATGATGGAAGACCTGAATGATCTCCTCGGTGACTAAGGTGTGTCTCTCAACACCAAAATCAACCAATTGGTGTCGTCCTCCTGGAATCCACTGAACTATCTCTCCTAAGATGGGCCTCTTCTCCTCAATGACAAGTCATAATCTGCATAATGATGAATTAGGTCTCTCACCCTTCCTTTATAGCTTTTCAAAACCCTAAATCATGTTGAAACCTTAATTCACTGTTGACTTCCAAAACTCTAAATCACCGTTGAAACCCTAATTCATTGTTAACTTCTATTTTTAGCTCATAATGACTTAAAAGCGCTATTAACCCTTTTTAGCTCAATGTCACTTTTCAAATATAACACATGTGACTGGAGTGACCTCTAGTAACCCTGTTTACACCTCTTTGGCCCTGGCTATATTCTAACGGGGCAGTTTATACCATTAAGCCTCATTTCTAGAGCTCCTATTTGGAAAGGGACATTACATACCTTTATGGAAATTAGACCAAATGAACCATAATTCAATAATCTTCACGATGATTTTTTTTTCTTCATTGCACATGTATGATTCAGTTTTGGGATACCCACATAAATTATCTCCAACAATGATCCCAAACTTATTTCCAACTCATCATAATCTCACTTCCTTTTTTATCTTTTCCTCCACTATTATAAAAAATATAAACAATTAGTCAAGGGTTATGGATGTAAATTGTAATGACATTGGGAGCTTATAAGTAAGAATAATTACAAATGAGTTGATGAATGTCAATTTTGAAGAAAAAACAATATACATTGAGCAAGCCCATGAGAATCTAGTCATCTCTCTTTTTTCATGTTCACATATTCCATCTTATTAATAGTATCGAGCATTTTGATTCATAGTTATTTTATTTCATTCATAATGCTATGTGTTTTCCTCTTAAAAATCATGACATGGTTATATCCTTGGCATCTAATATAATTACTATTAAATAGCATATTAGTGGTCCTCTCAACCATTTAATTTGTAATTCATGGAAATCCGATTAATACAATAGTTAATGGGAACAAAAAATATAACTAATAATTGAATGTAAATATCTCAAAAATCCATCAATCATGTACAAGTTTGGTCAAGCTCATCATAAAGATGATGCATCTAGATTTTATTTGTTTCTCATAATACTATTTGATGATTATGTTTAGGATTAAAATATTTATTAATCTTGGTAAAATATTGAAATTTGTTGCAATATCATGTGAAATACCCACACCAAATCTACTCAACTACTCAAAATTGTTACAAGAATTCATTTCCTATCAAATTCCATCTACTTTCATATTTAATCAAGTCAAATAGAAGTTTCGTGATCTATTGGATAATTCCATGGATTCTACTTCTTCAACAAAGAAATATGATATAATGTGGACCAACACTTCTCATCACTAACACAATGGAGACCAAGCTCATTAGAGGTAATGATTGATCCATGCATATGCTTTTGTTCCATTTTAGACATGTTCAAAGTTTTAGTGCAACATAATAGTGTTATTAGTAAACCTCAATACTTGTTGCATTGTCCTTATGCACAATGCACCATTGATCTATGCTAATGAACTAATATTCGACAAAAACGACATGAGAGACACCAAAAAACATTCGTAAAATAATACCTTACAAACCCAGAGTACACCTTGATTGATTTGCAAGGTCCAATGCTTGTCTCCTCGAATCAAGAATGCATGAAGGATGACACTATCACATGAATTTCCTCCAATTTTGTGATGCAATGCATTGTATAAATATGCATGTGCATGGATTTGTATTGAAATTAATTGAATATAATCCCATGCAATAGAACCATGTTTGATTCATCAACATTAACTTACCATGAATATCACTCATTAAAACTAATGAATGGTTTTCCATGCAATCGAAAAAGGATCCTTCAACATTATCTCTTGAAGACAAAACTTTCTTTCAATATGATCTCTTGAATTTTTTAAAATTCTATGGAAAAAAAACCTAAGTGATTTGTGGCCATGAAACTCATCATTCATTAATTATCAACTTTATGAATTGATCCTAGCTCTAACAACTTTTAAAAAATGTTTGCAATTACCCTAAGAACAATTAAAATGTTAATTTAAGGAGGCCTTCACAAGAACCCCTAGTTATTTTCTTGTTATTTTTAGAAAAAAAGGCATAACTCATAACCACACTCTTATGATACCACCCTTTTTATATACTTGCATTATCAACACATGGAAGCACTTACATGCTTTCGTCAAGATTAAGCATTCATTATTTAAGCGCACAATAGCTAGAACGTTCCCTCACATGGTTGAGTGTAACACTATTGTAAGTCATTTACATTCATGCCTCTAGTAACTAGGTTGTGAATGTGCTTGAACCAAGTTAATGACATTTCCCCAAATTAATTAAAATATTGAATAAAAACTTGAAAGGTACAATAAAAGGCATAATTTATGACGAAGAATCTAGCTTATGATGCATTTGAGTATGGAACTAACATGAATAAAAGAAAATGTGTAACCATTGATTTAATGATACCAACATGGTACGAATCATGCATCATGCAAATTGAAAATAAGATAAACAACACTTTCCATTGGAGAAGCTGGTCTAAATTTTAGAAAGAAGTCCTCATTTTTTAGACAGAGTGCTAGTTGAGGTCTCAATAGGTTCATAAGGAGGAAATTCTTCCACTTATATCTTGAATGTACAATATCTGTTGAATATTAATATCTTGTTTGAGTAAAAGTGAATTAATCAACATTTTGATCATTGTAAAGATTAAGGTTTTCCATGCTCATGAAATGCAACAAAATTATCTTACATCCTCTTCATACATGATGCACGCTTTATCTTGCTTCTCATAGCTTTTATTTTTCATGTTTGAAGGCATTCCCTTCACGATTGAAATAGACTCCATGAAAATTTTCTATTGCTCCACCCAATTTTCATTAAGGGCAAATTTTCATGAAAGGAAATTTTCTTTTAGATGATAGTGGAATTATTGTTTATAGTATTCCCAAAGTGGCATAGCGGGACTCTCAGCCGTGGAATTAGGACACTCGGCTGCAGATGCCCATGGAGAAAGCCACAAGTCACAAAACATTCGACCTATTAATATTGGGAAAAATCCATGCCGATGCTTTTAATCTTGTGAGAAGTTCATATTAGTGCTTTTATTTTACAATCAATAATATATTGCCATGTTTTACGGTCAATAATATATTGCTATGTGGCTATGGTGAATACATTTTTCCTTCACATTAAAATTATGAAGGGTAAGTAAAAAATTATATCTTAAAAAGTGTAAAGCTATAATAATAATAATAATTTATTTTTAAGATTATGAAAAATAAATCAATTAATAATTAATATATAAAATTTTATATTTTTTATAATAATAATAATAATAATTTATTTTTAAAATCAATTAGTAATTGATATATGAAATTCTATATTTGTGAGATAAAGGATCTTCTATTTTAATATTAAAGTCTAAAAATATGTAATACCATAAATATTGTTTACTCCTATCAAAACTATTCCATTACAAAATTCCCGCCAAAAAAATTACATTTATGTTACTGCTTAGGCTGATTATGGTACTGCTTAGGCAGAGAATAAAAATTGCATTGGTTGAATTTTGAAATGCTCAAAGCGATTCGATTTCTATATTCCTGCTTCTGCAGGGAATAAAAATTACATTAATTGAATTTTGATGTCTCCAAAAACAAAGCATCTAACTAGCTTAATGTTTTGCTTTGATATAAGCATCCATCACAACCGGTGGTGTTATCAACTACATCGTATGCTCCTCGACCTAAGTACTGAGTGTCAATATAAGATAATTAAAGTATTTAAGATAATTAAAGTATTGCCAACTATGTTTTGGTTGAAGGTTAAGTGAATCTCCCCGACTTCAACTTCAACTCGTTATTTGTGAGTATTTGATAAGTTGCGAGTAAGTTTTACTTTGTTTGATTATGTAATGTTTGATGTCATATAAGTTTGAGTGGGTTTAATAGTTAAGAATATGTGTTTTCTTTTAAAAAGTTATAAGTTCAAATCCAGAAATAATAAGTGGAATATAGTAAATTATTAAGATATTAAAAATATTTTTATTTTAATATAATTTATATTATTTGAATTAATTTTGAAATTAATAAGATATTTTATTTTTTAATAAAAATTAGAAAAACATCAATATTATGTATTTAATAATGAAATAAATTTAATCCCCGAATTGTGTGTTGATAGATAGGGCTTGGGATTTCCACGTGGAGTGATTAGCCGCCACCTCCAACATTAATACTCCTCCATAAAGAGCACCTCTTGGGAGGGGAAGGAATGTACATGGAAATTGGGAGGTGGGAAGAACCATAACGCCCTCCCACCCATTACCACGACGAAGCAGGACGCACGGAGGATGAGCAAACTTCATGAGTTTAATAGGGATTTTTTGTGAGGAAGATTGTGGCATTTCTAATCGTGATTTCCCTAGGAATGACAGTACGTACATGTTCCCTTGATAAAAACACTTACAACAATGAATGCATTGAGAATGATGGGAATCATTGGGTTGGGGGTTATTTACAGACTATGAAGGTCCATGGGACATCTTCCTAAGTGAAACTTGATCCTTTATATGTTGGTAGGGTGTCTAATGAAGTTATACAGGGAGGTTTCAGTTTCTCAAAGCTCGATCCTTAGTCTTGGGTAGTGGGATCTCCCTCCTCATGGAGGCATGAGTGAAAACTTGTTTCTAGTGGGAAAGAACAAAGGGAATTTTTAAGCTAGAGGAGGTAAGCACGATGTTCTTCTAGGGTTGGAGGTGCAATTAGGAGAGGTAACCATAATATCTCATGGTGTTAGTGCAAGTCATAGAAATACAATCTCTAAAAAAGTAGGGTTTGAACCTACAATGACAATGTGTAACCAAAAGAATGTCGACCATCCAGAGTCAAGCAAGTAATGTACCAAATGTAATGGATTTCAAATACACATGCTCAGAGGAGGAATTCACCTTGAGATATTGTATCCCTCTCTGGCTTGATAGATTCGGGGTTAATATGGATCTATGCTGGTTTAACAAATTAATATTAAAGTATTATAAAATATTAATACTATAAAATATGTTAAAATATATTTAAAAAATACATTATTAATTTTTTCAAAAAGTTATTTTATGTGATGAGCTGAACAAAACTTCGACTCTGCGGCTAGGGTTTTCTGAGGTTGAATTTTTGCGAGTATTTTTATTATTCTCTAAGGTATGGCTTCAAGCTCGGGGGGAGGATCGCCCCCTTCATCATCACCACCTCCTTCTATTATCGTGTTCCGGGCACTAATTTCCTCTTATATGAAGTCTATGAAACACACGTCGTCCCGCTTTGTCAAAAAGATTGACAACATACCCAAGGTACCATTCCATTCCTCCTCTCGAGCGTTTTCTCTATGAATGGATGAGAATGGATTAATAGGATAGCTCATGGCTCTCTGTCCCTCCCCTATGACTATGAGTCAATGGTTGGAGCTGAATTGGAAGAAAAATATTCAAGTTCAAATGTCTTATGCTTTTTGTGGTAAGGGATTTTTTGTCTTTTAATTTGAGAACAAAGGAGACCGGGATCTCATTTTCTGCAGTGGTCCATATTTCATGGGGGAAAGAGGTATGTATTTGAATAAATAGACACATGAATTCAGTCCGAAAAATGATATACCCTATGTGGTCCCAATTTGGGTTCGCCTTCCCTTTCTTCCATTGCATTGTTGGAATAATGAAACACTTCACAACATTGGCAATGAGTTGGGAAAGTTCATTGATCGAACCAAACCACATGAAGGTATCCAAGCCTATGCAATAATTTTTGTAGAAGTAGATATCGAAAAAGGCTTGCCAAAAGCTATTCAACTAAACCTAGATAAATGGACTTATCTCCAGGATGTGGATTATGAAAAACTTCCATTCAAATGTAAATCATGTCATCAATATGGTCATTTCGCAAAGAACTTCCCACAAAATTAGTCATATCCACCTAAAGAAAGGGTTCAAGAACAATGGAAAAAAACAAAAAGAAAATTATCAACCGAAAATGTTGTGATTCAACAACCTTCTCCAACTCACGGGGGGAGTTTCCTCTCTTTTTCTCCTTACATCTCAAGGCTGAAATCAAAAGAAACACTGAAAGGAGAGTCCAACCAAAAAAAATACGCAACACTAGAAAATATGGAGGAAAATGTTGAAGAGTCAAGCGAGCCACGACTGGAAAATGAAGAAAATGGAAAGAAGGACACAAAACATTCTGAGAAGACATGAAACAATCAGATGATGACACATCTAGCAAGTGGAGATCCGACTCTAAGAAAAATCCCCACTCACTTGAATCCATAAATCTATTGAAATACTTGAGGAAGGTAGTTAGGAAGATTCAGGGGAATATTCTAACTCAGAAGTATCCCAATCCACCGTAACACACAAGGTTGGAAGAATATCCAACCAAAATAAAATGGAAAAGGAGGTTGATAGGGATGAGGAATTTGGCATTCAAACTACCTTGGAATGAATTTTTAAGAAGGATGTAAAATCGTTGAAGTCCCAATCCCCTCCTGTCGAGGGAGTGTATTCCCAACCCTCTAAAGGGGGGGCATCCAAATCCTCCATTAGGTAATGAAATTTGTCTCCTGGAATTGCAGAGGGTTAGGGAGTAAGGAAAATAAATAAGAAATGGAAAAGTTAGTTCACACAAAAAAGTATTCAATTTTACTGATCTAAGAGATAAAACTGAGGGAGCAAGAAGCTCTCTAAGACCTTCAACACATATGGTAAAAAATCAATGCCATGGTAATTAGTTCAAGAGGGACATCAGGTGGCATATGCACCCTTTGGAATTCAAAAGTATTCCATCTAGTAGATAGCTTAATGGAAACATGTTGACTGTTGGTCAAACTGAATCACCTACCCTCATGTATGCCTTTTCTCATTGTAAATGTGTATGCTTCAAATAATTTTCATTTGTAACATATCTCTCTGGTGCACTGAGAAAACTTATTCTTTGAGGACACTTGCTCGCAAGTGATCTGGACTTTTTGATAGTAAAACGTTTATCCTTGATTATGATGTGATGTGATATATGACATGATGTTTTACTGCTTTGATATAGATAGGTGCTATTGACTCAGTTTTATTGAGTGTGCAGGGTTTTGGACCTTGAGGATGCAGAGGCATCGGTGGAACCCCTTGGACTCCGGATTGAGTCAGGGAGTGTGCTATTTGGGTTAATTTATTTACTGTGACATTTCATTGATTTGATGATATGATGTTGACATGTTCTGACATGATTATTGATGATGCAGGCTGACGATAGCTTGCCGACCAGACTCACATATGTAGTAAAGGGTTCACACATGATTTCCATAGAGGTTGAGGGAGAGGTGTGGACAACAGCCCTACCAGAGCCTACTAGCACTCCCGTCGTGGCTCAAACTGTAGGTTAACGATTACCTAGTTCGAGAGGATCCACGAAGCCGTGAGGGTAGACTGCGACAGTCGCTCACGATGATTCTAACGGGCACAAAATAAGTCAAGGGCATTATTCCTTAGATTCCTTAGTCTTCCACAAGTTCACCTGGAAGAGTGTTGACTCTAGGGGTTATAGATGTCTACTAATCAGTCAAGTTGGTGAGTGGCACCCTTGGAGCACGTGGTGCATCTTGAAGGGTACGTCGCACAAAAGAAACACAAGTTGGCGAGTGGCACCCTTGGAGCATGCAAGAAATCCTGAAGGGCACATCGTGCAAAAGAAACACAAGTTGGCGAGTGGCACCCTTGGAGCACATGGTGCATCCTAAAGGGCACGTCGCACAAAAGAAACAACTGAGGTGAGTGGCACCCTTGGAGCACGTGGTGCATCCTGCAGGGCACGTTGCATTGATGTTGATGAAGAAACAAACCTAGATGGCCCTAAGACATTAACGCCTTAAGAAATCCTTAAAAAACTTCCCTAACCAAGTGTCGCCCAGTTCAAAATCTAAGTCCTAAGTCTAAAACTTTTCTAGGGTAAAAATTTAGTCTAACCTTAAGAAAAAGACCCTAGAATAAAAATAAAATTTTAAACAAAAACCCACTTAAGTAATAGTTTGGTCTTCATAAAATTCTTGGGGTAAATGAAGAGAGTAAGAATTTAATTAAAACTAATGGATTTAAAAATTTGCAAAGAATAAATTATTTCCTAACTTGTGAAAGTACAAAAGATATTAGATAAATAATAAATGGGAAAGATTTAATAGCGCAACTGGCATTTTGGGTCTAATAAAAAGGGGAAAGAAGGGAATAATAAGAATTGGGAAACTAAGTAAATGGAGGAAATATAATAAAGGAATGATGGTAACTTATGGTAAAAAGCAAGGTCAACATAGTAAGGAATCTGCAATTAAGAACATTCTAAAATGAACTAAAATTAGCAACTTCATTTTAGGGAAAGTAATTAAACCTGTAAAGGAATCTAGGAACACCTACGAGTGAATTTAGGGGAAACTCTAGGTGGGTGAGGGAAATGAGTAAATTAATAAATTAAAGAAAATAATTACTTGAGGAAAGAGGGGGATGGACGACACTTGTGCGAAGGAGAATATTTAGTATTTTTTTATTAAAACTTAATTAAAATGTGATTTAGGGAAAGTTGGAGGTGGGAAAAACTCTATAAAAGAAAGGGAAGATGAGGAAGAAGGGGATCGGTGGTTAGTGTAATGTTACGCTGCCGGATTTGTGACTTCACTGATTACTTGTGAGGATTTGGGTTTTCTCAGCTCAGATAGGAGTGGTAGCTCGACCTTGCGAGGCGAGTTGGGAAGATAGGCATACCATCTGGATAGTGTGTGTCCCCCCTTTTTGGCTCGGGGGGGTAAGGGGGAAGCAGAGTACCCTTAGCGATTGTCTGGGAGGTACTGGTGTAGTCTCGACAGTCGACGAGTAGGATTGCATGAAGCGCACAGACAACCTTCGGAGCAGGCGAACAGGCAAAGGTACACCCTTCGGTAGAATAATAGACAGTGTAGAATGTATGGTTAAATCTGTAGGTGTATGATTAGTGGATGTAAATGGATTAATTAATAGGTCCGAGCAATCTCCTAAAATGATGTGTCTGAAAATTTCTTACGACTGAAATTTTATGTTTGAATTTATAAATAAATTAGTGTCTGTTCAATTTCTGAAGTTTTATGACTGAAATTGACTGAATCTTACCCGTCTGAATGCATGTTTGGTTAGAATTTGCATGTCGGTATTGGATAAAGGAGAATTTAAGACCTCAACATTGCTGACCTCCCTCAGATTCGTGCGTTTTACAACTATGCTTTATGTTTGGTTTGTCTGCATTTTTTGGGGGGTTGCATTCCATTCGTTCAGTGAAGGAAACCCACGCAATTCAACACCCTTCTTTGGGTATCTGTTGTATATCTCTGTGTATCTAATGTTATAAATTATCTGCAATTCTATTATATATCTCTATGCTTTTATGGTTAAAAATTCTCTGTGTTCATTTGTATATCCCTGCGTTTTTGTATTGTTAAATCCTTAGCAGTTGGGTGGGGAATACCCCCACAATTTTGACCACGCATTCTCTGTGTTTGGTGTTAAAATTTCCCTACGAGTTGGTTGCTGAACTTATCCCTCTGCAAATTCATGCTGGTACCATGGCTGTGTTATTTATGCATTGGTGAATTGCCTTTGGGTATTGTTGTATGTCCATTTTCTTCTTCCTGATCATGCCTCTTTATTCGCAAGAAAAAAAAAATGCATATTCATATACTTGCACCTACCTCTGCGTTTCTTGGGGCCACGGATCTCTACCCCTTTTTTTTCTTAATTACTTGCCGGCAACGATCTGAAAGCTGCACACTGACGGTGATAGGGCCGCTATCATGGTTGTCCGTGGGTGGCGTTGACTGTGTGATAGTTGTGCCCTAGGCGGCTGTGATTGTTGTGCATTTAACCCTAAGTTTCAACGGTTAGATGGATCGGTTGTTGGAAGCGATCTAATGAGATGACGATAGTTGTTGAATGACTGAATTTTAAATTTGGTTTCTTTCATAAACTACAACCTGGTCATTTAATCACTCTGTTTCCCAAATTTGTATAGGCACCGCCACTTGTAATTTGACAACAGTCTCAACTGTCGACACTCTTGTGTAATTTCGAGGTATTCGACAGTCCCTGCGTTTTTTCCCCTAGCTCTACCATCTTGGCATTATTCATTCTGTTAATTAAAAAGTAGTAACTTCCTTTTAAAAAAAAGAGAAACTATCTTAATAAAATATTAACCGTATCTCACATTTGTGAATTGTAGTTCGTCACCGAAAGACTGCTCGGGATACACTTGTTTTTTCTCCAATTTAGGAGGGATTCCTGATATTCTATTGCCCTTATTATATTGTATATTGTATCGCAATTATTTCCCTAATTATATTATCGCCTTGTTATTCTATTGCCTTTATCATTATTCCGTTGCCCTTATTATATCATATTCTGTGTCGTAGTATTTTCCTTTATATTCTGTTGCCTTTATTAAGTTATTGCATTATATTATGTTGTCGTAGTTATTGATATTCTGTGGATTTCATTATATTATAAATGAAGTGATAACTCGGTCTTAGATTAATGTTATCGCAGCATAAGGTAGTGTAATGTTAGTGATGGATAATAAGGAGGTATTTTATTGATATCTGTTTGCAAACCGATTATAAACCAAGCAATGTTGATTATGTTTTAGGGAAATGATGTTGTTGTAATGCGACCTTGTTGTTATTTTAAATGGAAAATATAAAATGCAACTATAAAGCGTAATATTAAAATGCCATATTAATATTGTTTTATGGAGAGTTTTGTTGTAATGCGACCTTGTTGTTATTTTAAATGGCAAACATAAAATGCAAAATATAAATGTAATATTAAAATGCAGTATTAATATTGTTTTATGGAGAGTATTGATGTAATGTGACTTCTTGTTATTTTAAATGGAAAATATAAACTACAATATAAAATGCCATATTAAAATGGAGTATTAATATTGTTTTATGGAAAGTTTTTTTGTAATGTTACTTTGTTGTTATCTTAAATGGAAAGAGCTATGGAAAATATAAAAGGTGATAATAATATTGTTTTATGGTAAGTCGTCGTAAAATTTGTATGGATAACATACTAGTAGTGAGGTGATAGATGTTGTATTACAAGGTTAGGAAGGTATAAATGTGAGGTTATGTGATAATGTCATTGAAATTTTAGGGTTTGATAGCATACAAGATGAAATGGGATTATTAATTATTTGCAGAATATGGTAAAGAAAATATATTGCAGATATTGTTTCAGGTTGATGTTGTTAGAAATGTTGGATTGTAAACTCAAAAAAAAAATGTATTGTCGATAAACTAATTGCAATCAATTGTTATGAGATGTAAATGAGGGATAAAAATCAATTGAATTTTCTTTATGTCCAAAGGGTCGATTGAGTAACACTTCGATTAATGAAATTTAAATGGAAAAATTGGTCAGTGACTAATACCATTTGGGTCGTAGATAATGCCTTGTCTTAACCATGTGTGGTCGAAGTCGGAGCCCTTTTGTTTGCGTCTTCCGTAGAGGACATGGCCTGTCTTTTAATACTTGATTTTAATTATTGATAAGTGTTGATACAGGTGGATATCAGTGGCCACCCACCTTTTCCAAATGGCTCAAAACGACTTTCTGGCAATTTTGGCAATTTACTATTTTTAGCAGGTTTTAACTTCTGGGGCCATTTTGAGGGCCCAAATGAAGTTTTTTCGATATAGAGGTTCTCAAAGATATCCTAATGCATGATTGAGCCCCCAAAATGAATCTCCTCGACGATAGATTTCCAACGAGCTATCACACGCCTAAAATGGAGATCGTATGCAAAAGTTACGACCCCGGGAAGTTGATGTACTAACTTACCCAAATGGGGCCCACATGACTTTTGGCGCTTCATCTCCTAGGGTTAGGTTTTTGGATGTCTAGAAATTTTGGCATTCCCGTCTATTGTAAAACGGATTTCTGATCCTCATTGTAATGATCTTATTGCGAATGAGAGTAGCCGTCACATCTCTTCTCAGAGATAAGATGCCACCATTCTAGCGAGTCTTTCACTCTGTATTTTTACAGTCTCTGTACATTTCTCTGATTAATAGAAATAATGTATTATTGTATATCTGTGTTTATGGTTGCATCTCTAATGAATTTATGTTATATTATTGAATATCTGCAATATCTCTATACATTTCTTTATTATATCTCCACTCTCATTTCGTGCCGAAAATAATATGGATCAAGCATTTAGTTGCTTGGTCTGCTGGTGTCGGGTGGGATGTAGACACCTCCATGTTCTCCACTGGGTTCCTTCTGCACGGTACTTTTATTCGTTTGGCTTAGGGTTGGGCTGTTAAATTTAGGGTTAATAAAGTTGTTGTTTATTTCTATGCTGATGTTTAGGGTCGGGTTAATTTCAGGTTTAGTACTATAGTTGGAATTGCCCAACTCACAGTAGTATGATATCAGACTCCTCGATCTGATAAAGTTATAATAAGAGAGTAGAAGCTCTATATTGAGGGATTAAATATCCTTCCTTTAGGAGGAATAGGTGATTCACAAGTCCCACATTTCTCCTCTTGGTGTTCTCAAATAAAGAAGATTAGTGTCTATTGGATACCAACTCTTTGTTTTCAATATTTTTCATCTCTTGTTGATAGTTATTCAACTCATGTTTCTTTATTTGTTTTCTTTTTCTTTCATACATGTTTCATTGCTTGTAGGTTTAATAATATGCTAGCCATTTTTCTATGTTGTTTAGTTATTCCAACTAAGCAATCAAGGGTCCTCGTTTAGCTTACCCAAGTGAGAAAATGAAACCAAAAAGGACATTGAGTGGTTGTTGAATATTCTTTTGATATCATCATAGTCTAGCTAGTATATATCTCCATTGGATAATCATTTGTCCTACATATAAATGCAAACCCAAATCAGAAAGTGTCAGGATCTTCAGAAACAAGTCCATGAAAATGAGGTAATGTAAAAGGATTGATGTTTTTCATTGTGGCTTCTCCATTGGATTCTTGAATGGAGAACTCAAATATATTTTATTCACCAGTCATAGCACAAGGTAAGGGAGACGTTCCTTCTTCTAAAATATTTTCAAAATCTTTAACTTCCCTTTCAAAAAAACTTTCAAGTGTTTCAGGGATAATCTTTGGATTGCTTGGAAATCTTTTTGGGGTGGAGTTTTTTGGAAAAATATTTCCTTTCCTATCTCAAGGTCTAGTCATTCATGAAATTAAAAAGAAAGTGAAAAAGTGTTTTTTTTTTTCGTTTTGTTATATAATGGAAAAGAGTGTGACAAACAACTATAAATACCCACATGAATTGAATGCACATGGGTTGATACACTACATAAATTCTATAGTAAGGTTGGCCTTTTGATTTAGGTATCCTTTCTACTTCTCTAGGTCACATAAAGGAAATAAAAATAATGAAATCGATATGTAGATTTCAACACCTCCTTGACAATTGCTCCAAAAAGTGATGGCACTAGAAATATCAACAATAATATTTCTTTATGCTTGTCTCCTACTTTACCTTTTCAACCTGTGGTTCATACAAAATTGATAGGTGCTATGAAATATATAGTTAGTATGCATTGGTCGATACTAAACGTTTAAGATTGATCAAGGGTTAAAATGCATGAAATGTGTAGAACTTAATATGGTAGAATGAAATTCTAAACTATTTCTTGAAGGAGAAAAAACTAATATGAAAGTATAATTGATTATATATTGTAGAAAATAAATTTAATCTAATCATATGGAATAAAACATGCTCAACTATGAAGATCAAAGTAGAATACAAATGTATTCTAATGCATGGAAAAACTGTAATTAAAGAGATGTTGAACTTATGCATTGATAAAACAAACTACTTTCTGTATAATCTTTTGATAAATGGAAACCATATGTATTCTTATTATTTATTGACGTTTCCATAAAAATAAGATTAATATAAAATGAAATTTAAATCTAAAATTTTCCTACAAGAAGTTTCTACCAGAACTGTACAATTTCTACATGAACTATATAGTTTCTATAGGAACTGTGCAGTTTCTATAGGAAACTCCCACATGAAGAAAAAATGACGCCTAGAAATGTAGTGTGAGTATTTAGAAGCATGGAAAAAGGTATAATATATTAAAATCAAATTGATCTGAGGTTCTTATCCTTAGGAGGCACCTAAGAGTTCTCCAAAATTTTATTGAACATTTCTATAGGATGACTGCTCAACTAACTTGTTAGTGATAATCCTAACATAAACTAGAATTGATCATGCAAAACAATATCAAACTTCAAAGAGAATTAAATATAGGCTAATAACTAATTAACATGCATGAAAACTATAGAAATTACAACAGGGTCCTTGAGCCCTCTTGATTGGGCCCTGCCCAAGAGTCATAAGAAGCCTTGAGAAAAATCTAATGAATTGAAGGAAATAACGTATTTATTTCTCTAACAATAGGATCACATAAAGAGAAAAAATCTCTAAGTTTTCAACAAAAGTCTTTAGAAAGTATCAATACAATTCTTCTAAAAAATTCTATCTCCACCCCTCTTCTCTCCTAGACCAGAGGTCTATATATATCTTGGTACTTCATCCCTTGTTCCAAAATCGAGGAGAGAAGTGAGTAAATGAGGGATATAATCCAATTACATATGTATTTTCCAACTATTTTTTACTAAGAGTCACCATAAATGCATACAAAGGGATCTGGAGGTAGGTAGGGATGATGTCCCTTGATTTTTGGCTGAAAAATCCTTGAGGGAGACACGATCCCCTACTTTTACGAGGTTGGAACCCTTTAATCACGAGGTTCAACATGCATCAAGATATACACATCTTTTGGCATAAAAATTAGAGAAAAAATTCACATTATACACAAAAATACACCTCAAAATACATTGACCAAGCAACATACAAAACTATCCATGACTTATTATTAAATATGGTAAAAAATAAATATTAAGTCATATTATGGTGGAAAATGTGCCAAAGATGATCCATTGGAAACGATGATAATTGGGATCATCAATCTTGAAAGGTTATATTAATGGGAAGTCTTAGTTTGGAAAATTTGGGTTCAAAACCTTCCAGATCCTTTTTGAGGCATCAAATAAAATTTTTGGTGGTTAAAAATTTCCTAATGTATCTAGGATCTTGTGGGGCTATTCTAGACATCGCTACCTTTACAATGGTGCAAAAATTGTGCCAATTAGAGCTCATATGGAAAATGTATGCCTCCTACAAGTTGACCTACAATGTTGACCACCATGGTACAAGAGGATGCCATGTCAGCCCCCATTAATCATGCATATGGGGCTAGCTACATATGTAATTTCAAGAAGATTCTATAAGTTTCAAAAACTCCATCACAATTGAGGGTTGAGGAAGTAAAAAACCTATCCATAGATGGGTATCGAGCTATGTTAAATATCAGACCATTAGGGGGAGAAGGGGTTCCATTCTATGTCACTGTATTTTGTTCAATAGAACATCATAAAAAATAGGAGTGTGAAATTAGAGATCATAACATAAGGGATTAATGTTGTGCAGTATCCTAATAGGCCAAAAGTCTCAAGGAATTCCATAGAGAGTGCCTCCTCATTTGTACTTGCATTATTTCCATACTAGATAAAAGAGAGCAGAGCAACCTCAACTTCTAGCTATGTTTTCTCTCGTAAGGGTTTTCCAGAGAAAATATTTGTGTTATTTTATGGATGGTGTGTTATTTCTCTTTAGTTTTCTCTATTTTTCCCATTTTATCCATTTCATGCATAAATAGAAAACCAATAACCAAATATTATAAAATATGAATGAATTCAACCTTCATAGCATATATTGTAGTTTTATTTATCTGATTTGTTGTGATGAACTATTCCAGTGAAATATGTACGACAATTTACATATCAATGATTTACTCATTATTCAACATTTTTTTATAGATTTGAGAAATTATTTGATAGAAATCATATAACCTACACAAGAATGATGCAATTTCAAAATTATATATGAAAAATCTCTATCAAAATTCTTTCAAATCACATGTTTTGCAAATTAATCCAAATCTATTAATATGGAACCATAATATGAACTCCTAGAACAAAAACATCATTACGTTGAATTGGGAAAAAGAAGAATTTTTTGAGCTAAGAGATTTTAAATTATCTAATTTTAATTTTTTTCACTCATTTCCATATCATTACAATATTGACACAATACGCTTTGAATAATTTCATCATATACGTTGTGTAACTTTACCTAATTCTTTAATAAACCAAAAAAACATCTCTATTATGGTACTGAATGGAACGAGACGAAATGCTAATGTGCCTAGGGCCCAAACCCTAGCCGCCATTGCTCTAATTTTCGTTTGCAGGGGTGCTGAGCTTCGTTTGTAGCTGCCGATCCAGGTTCCCATCGCTCTCTCAGCTTACAGGGCACGATCCAACGCGTGCAGGGGCGCGGATCCTCGTTAACATCAGTCAGGGGTAGACAGAGACGTGGATCGGTGTTTCAGCGCGTGGACTCGGTGTTTCAATGCATGGTCTTGGCCTCTTTACAACAACCGATCAGGGGTATACGCATTTTTGCATGCATGTTGTCTTCTTGTTGCTAGAGGTCGGCTACGATGGCCCCAGATCTAATTGCTGAGAGGGGAAAAGACCCTTTGGAAGCATTCAAAGCGTTAGTTCGCTCGGCAGGACCCAAATCCAAGCCTTCTCTCTCGTCTAAGTTTGTTAAGAAGATGGAGGAGATCCCCTCTCTGGAGCTATCTCCAGAGCAGCCTTGCACTCTTGCCCTCCATCTAGCAGAAACGACCCTCATCGAAAATTTTACGGGGTTATGGCCTAGCCCCAAAATGGTGGAGGCATGGATGGATCATCGTTGGAAATCACTGATAAAGGGAAAAGTTTCTCTGTTCGCAGTAGTTAGGGTTTTTTTTGTCTTCAATTTCTTGAGCAAAGAGGACTGTTATCTAGTTTTCAGATCTGGACCCTATTTCATGGGATCGAGAGGACTGTTCTTATCCCCCTGGACTCTTGACTTCAACCCCAAAGCCGAGATCACCGCAGCCCATGTTTGGGTTAGGCTGCCCCACCTTCCCTTGCATCTTTGGGGGACAAGTTCACTGGAGGACATCGGAAATACACTTGGGCGTTTCCTGGACAGAGTGGAGCCAAAAGGGGACAAGTTTACCTGCGCTCGCATTTTTGTAGAGGTTAACCTCGAGAAAGGTCTTCCAGAAGCCATTAAGCTCTCCCTGGGGGAATGGTGCCATATCCAAGAGCTCGACTATGAGAAGATTCCTTTTAAGTGCCTCCGGTGCCATGCTTACGGTCACTTTGCAAGAAACTGCCCCAAAGCCTCTGAGGAACCGGGACCATTCAAAGTAGATGATTTTCAGCCCGTATATAACTGACGAAGGAAGTCAAGGCGAAAGGATCCACTAGCCTAGGACCTGAAGGCCACTTATTCAGCAGAGGCAACCTTAGAAAATAAAAACAGTTTTGATGCGCTAAAGGAAGATGAAGCCCTAGAATCAGAAGCAACATCAGTCAAGGAAGATCCTCCAGCAGACGAAAGCCTTTCGGAATCCACCCCCCAGATTCAGAAGCAGTGAGAGAAATTCGGGCTTCAGATCCGGAAGCCCATGCAGGTCTGGTTGTTACATTCCCCTCTAGCGGCTCTGGGGAAACTTCTGAAACTGAAGACAATTCAGTCCCATCTCCACCCATTACCCGAGGGTGAAGGACCAACAAAGCGCGCAGAGAAAAGGAGGCGACCTCCAACATTTCTTTAGGTTCTCAGAAAAAGTTGGACCCCTACATTAAGGGGAAAATTTCAGCCCCCTCGGTATAATGCTTTGCTTCTGTCTTTTGCTATGCTCACAGTTTGTGAGAATTTATACATGTACGCATTTTTTTTCATATTATCGAATTAGCTCAAGGAGCAAAAGGGATTGGTCTCCCAAGACATTCACAGGAAGGTTGGGAACACTGTTAGAGGTCACCAACCCTCTTCAGATTTGTAACTTTCTGATTCTGGCTGGCCAGAATGCCGATTAGTGCAACATAACCGTTTTTTTCAAAAAAAAACTTTACCTAATTCTTTAATTCGAAATTGAATTAGCGAATGAAACAACCTTCCCACAATATTTTGTTTAAAATAATCTTGAGTTGAATTACATAGCTAAACACAAGTCAAATATCTCGTTTCCAGTTTTCAAATGGAAGTTTCCATTTTTTCCAACTTCTTTAAAATATTTGACATTTACAATTTTTTGCTTTAGACGTGTTTGCCTCAACAATTGTTGCTCCATTTTAGAGGCGCTCCCCCATTTGACCTCCTCGACCATGGTAATGATAAAATCTGTAAGTCTGTCAAGTTGGGTGTTAGATGGTTACAATGGACAAGTCGAATATGACTGAAACCACATGTGGATTCATTGGATGTGGAAGATGTGGTTGCATTTTTGGAGAAATCTACCCTTCTCATTGCTTTAGAATTTGAACAAATATATGGTTCATTCACGCCCAATTTTGTAATTATTGGTATGACTAGCACAACTGCTAACTCACGGCTGAGAACGCGTGCCCGTAATATAAAACATTTGTGGTAATTTGTAATCCTTCTGTGGTAATATGAAACGTCTGGTTGCATGGTTTAATCCTACTTAATCATTTAAACGTGGCAATTACATATCCTTACAGTAATTTTTTAATGTGATTAGGTAAATGTTAAAAAGTAAACATGTTAACAGATGCCTTGATAAATGCAAGAAAGTTATGAACAATAAATCTGACCCATTGATTTTGGAGGACGACTAAGAATATGCCAACATCTTCAATGCATAGCCATTAGATTAGGTTTTAAGGTTAAATAAGGTTAAAAGATCATTAATTGTGCCCATTATCAATAGTTGTACGCCTTTCGATGTAATTAACATTTGAAGAGGTACTACTACAAAGGTTATAGGTTATAGTTTAGAGGTGCATGCACATCACATTCAACTCTCGACTTTAACAAAAATGGATCAGTTCATAGAAACCCTTATAAAGGCCTCTGAATACCAGGTTTTGGTTGAATTATTGTAACATCTCTTTGGGAAACTGATCAACGACATAGATAAGAATATGATTTTGGTGAAACTAATGGATTTCGACTGTAATCTTTTGGAAGCCAATAAACAATTGGTGATACAACGTGATACACATGAAAATTATGTTGTTTGGTCATTTTCACATGACCTCATGGCCCTGTTATGTTAGATCATGAATGACGACATTACTAACATTAACATGAATACATTAATTCATGATATCCATGGTGGTTTCTTTGACACATCTTTAGAATTGTGGAGTGGCATGGAAGGAGATAGGCGTGAGGTTATATTGTTGTATCGCAATTAAATTTACGCCAACATAAATCCCATGGTCAACATTCTAGAGATCAATTTTAACCTTTGATGTGGGAGGAGGGCGAACTCTAGCTGGCTTCACTAGTTGCAAGTAATGTCGGCTATTATCCTCTTCCATCATTTTAATGGTCGTTTTATTTGAGTTTGGGAAAATATTTTTGGGTAGAGTTTCAACATAAACCTCATTTTCTATTTCCACCTATTTCCACCAAACATATGATGGGTTTATTATTTTTCATCAAATTCATTACCTTAAAGGCATTCAATTAAATTGGACGAGAAAGTGAAAGTGGAAGGATGCAACTTGGACACAATGAATTATTCATTTTCTATTTCCACCAAGCATATGATGGGTTTATTATTTTTCATCAAATTCATTACCTTATAGGCATTCAATTAAATTGGCCGAGAAAGTGAAAGTGGAAGGATGCAACTTGGAAATAGTGAATTCGAGAGACAACAATGACATTGGTTATAAATAAGGGTCAAAGAAGAGAGTTGCAACTACAACCCTAAAGTTTTGAATTGGACAAGTAGAACATATAGAGGTTGTCAATTATGATGGTGGTATGGTTGTGGAAGAGATAAATACTTAAAAGGTTCAATTTCACCAACTTGATTATTTCTTCATTTCCATGTAGTATTTATTTCCATCTTAATAACTACAAATAAGAGGATTCAATAGCTCACCAATTTCTTTAATTTTTTTTTTCAATGCAATTAATGATTCAATTATTAATTGGTAATAAACTTCTATCAAGAGGAAAAAAGGAAACATGATGGTCGAAAACTTTATTATGAGATTGGATGGAGGGCAACCAGATGTGTCATGTAAAATTTCCCCCCTTTTTCCTTTTATCTCCTTTTACATGAACACTTAATATTTTCACTCATGGGTTTATAATTTTTTTAACTTTCCCTTTTTTCTTTTTGTTTTTAAGGTTTTATATAAAGATCTACTTAATATCTTCCAATCTCTCCAACAATTGCAATTTTCTTAGACTTAATAGTTTTGGTAAATCCTACTTTTACTTGCCCCTCGAAAAAAAGACAAAGAGTTTGGTTACAGTATATATATACATATAATAGTGTTTTTTATAAAAACATCATATATTAGGGCTTCGGATTCCCTATGCATGTGAGGATTTTATTACAATACCAATATTCTTAAAATTGTCAGTTGGATTAAGGTTATAATATATATGTATGTGTGACCACTTGTAATTCAAATATATTATGAATTTGATTTTTCTATGATTTTCAAGCATGGCTCTATCTCCACGATGAAATTTTGAGTATTTTTTTTCATTTTGTTTCTTACCTACAATGGAAAAAATCTTTCTCACTTTGCATGCAATATCTACCATTTCTGGCTACAATGTGAAGGTACTTCCTCACTCACATGCATGGTTACCATATGAACAAAACAAAAAAAACACACATATTCTATTACATTTGAGCCATGTTTCTTCATTTTAATTATTTTTGTATAAATACCACGACTTCTTGGATTAAAAGCATCAACCTTTCTTTGTTGATTAGTTAAGTGTTGTGCAATTATGTTACTATCTATGTTACTATCTTATATTTTCTTTTTACAGTGGGAAACTACTAGTCGTGACAGGGTTTCCTGTATCGATGTTGCAGTTTGGAATGGGCGTCATACACTTGAAGAAACAACTTATTCGGTTTACCAATTCCGTTTTCGAAGAGGTAGTACCTGAATTTTAATTTATTTTTTGTTTATCCACTAATGATTTTTTTTTGTTCATTTTTTCTATCTGATTTTGTTGTAATTGCAATTAGTAAATTGCATATATGTTTATGTTGATGAATTTGTAAATAGGAAATTGAATTATAGAACTTAAGTTTCAAGGATTTCTGGATGAGCAATTCACACATTTCCAGTGGTTGGAGGAAGAAAACAACCCAACCTTTGTGACCAAAGTTGTTTCATTGTTCTTTGAGGATTACACGAAGATATTCAATAACTTGGAGAATGAACTATGTGTTAATATCTATGCACTATAATCCACTATTTTTTTTTGGGGGGGGGGTTAGATTTATAAGAATGTTCACGTGGTTGGAGATATCAAAATATAGTATACCTAGGAAGGATATATGTGGTACCTAGGGAGGTACCCGATGGGAATGTGGTTATGTACTATTAGTGGAGGTCATTCAATGTAAGGTGGAATAGGTCCACCATATTATTAAATAAGTCCCACTATGCTAGTTAGATATATCAATGTGGACATAATAAATGTGAGAAACATTTCTACACAGTTATTTCTCTAGAATGTTCTTAGAGAGAACTATATAAGGAAGTGTTGAAAAATATAATGAGCATAGCAAAGAATATTGTTATTTTAACAAGGAAGGATTGCTTGAGGACTGTTATTCTTCCATAAGGATTAATATACTATGTTACCCTACCTCAAGGGTTTGTCTACATTCGTGTGTTGAATATTTGGTGAATGGCACCAAAGGTGTGATGAGGATTAATCCCATGGAACCAAAGGTGTGATAAGGATCAAAATTAGGGTGGAAAGGAAGCAATTGGACATCATGTTTGTCTTCCATTATGACAGATGGATGGGTGTACTTTGTACTAGTTGGATACATTGCTTAGCTAGTCATACTGTATTGTTTTGTCCCATGTTTTGAGGATGAAACATGAGAAGGGGGATGGAATATAGTATACCTAGAATGGTAATAAGTGGTACCTAGCGAGGTACACAATGATTTTTTTTTTATGTATTATTAGTGGAGTCCATTCAATGTAAGGTGGACTAGGTCCACTATATTATTAAATAAGACACACTATGGTAGTTAGATATATGAACATCAACATAATAAACGTGAGAAGGATTTCTAGAAGGTTCATTCTCTATAATTTTATTAGAGAGTATTATATAAGGAAGTGTTTAGAAATGTAATGAGCATAGTCAATAATATTGTTATTGTAACAATACATGATTGCTTGAGGAGTTTTATCCTTCCATAAGGATTAATATATGGTGTTACCCTACCTAAGGGTTTGTCTACATTCTTGTGTTGAATATTTGGTGAATGTTTTAGTTTATTTTTATTGATATTGAGGGTTATTTCTAACTTTATATTTTCAAATATATTCAGATATAGAAAAATTGGTATTAGAGCTCTTTCTTTAGCCAAACAAGGAAGAATGTTTTTTTTTTCCTTTTTACATATTTTTTCAAGGGAAAAAGGGGGTGCCATACTTCAGATTGAACTTTGAAAATATTTATGCATAATTGGAAGGAACAAGTTAAAGGTTTGAATGCCTCTTTAGAAAACACCCAAGTTAAAAAAAAAAGTCATCTGAAATAGAGTCCAAAAATTAAAGTTATCAATATTTTAAATTCATTTTTCTTTCAAGGTTTTTCCATAAAAAGCTGTGTGATTTGCACAATAGGTTACTTTATAAACCCTATTTTTTGTCAAATATTTCCACGAATAAACATTCTTTTTAATGGAAAAAATGGTTTCCCTAGTATAGGATAATTACAAAATTCCCACAATTTAGAATGGAAAGAGAAGTCGAAAGATTCCCTATTCTTTTATTTCAGCAAAGATGCTAGAACACGGTGGAAATAATTGGACCATGACAAGATGATGGAAATTTCTCATGAAGAAATGGAAAAATTAATTTTATATAGGTGCTCTCATGTTAGAAAAAGGGATAAAGATAAAACCAAGGGTATATTTTCATTCAACAACTCTATATTACAGGTTCATGGTTGTATTAAAAAACAAAAGGTTATTATTTATATTAACCCTAGATGCTATAAGTTTTTTATTAATGTTCAATTGGTTAATAGATTTCATGTTCCTCCAAAGAATATTCAAAAAACGTGAAAATATTCAAATATTTAAATATTTTAAGATTACGATGGATAAATATGTGTTGCATTCATATTTATACTTATGAATGCATATGGATGACGTGGACATTGTTTTGGGATATCCTTTTATGGAATCGGTTGGTACAATTAATGTCAATGTGCAAAACAAGTTTCTAAATATTTTGTAAAAGAAAAATACAATCACATTGCAGGATGTCTCTTAGTAAGAAAGACGAGCCCATGGGGGAAAGAAAAGAAGTTGTTGTGGAGTCTGAAGTTGAATCAAAGGCGGATTCTACAGAAGGAGATGAAGCAAAGTCACATGATGGACACAATAATAAATACAAGGAGATCATTGAATCAAAGGAACACTGTATTGTAGATTTAAAGAAAAAAGGATTGATTCCTAAATTTGTTGAATATTGCCATCCACACAACACAGGGAAAAAACAATCATCAAGGTAGGGGTTTGAGCGTAAATACAACTTTTATGGCCCAACATGGCACTAGAAAGGAAATAAATCAAGAGGTTCCTGGTGGAATACCAACACCAGAAGATGATATCAAGATAAAGAAACAATCCCATGGGACTAGAGGCACAATAAGGAGAAATATTAGGGTCACAAAGTAGCACTTGGAGATCATGTATGTCTTCCACTAGGATGAATGGATGGATGTACTTAGTACTAGTTGGATACATTTATTAGTCATTCATATTGTATAGTTTAATCCCATGTTTCGATGAAAAAACATGTGAATGGTGATGGAATGTAATATACTTAGGAAGGTCATATGTGGTACCGAGGCAAGCGCCCAATGGAAATGTGGTTATGTATTATCAATGGAGATCATTCCATATAATGTGGATTAGGTCCACTATATTATTAAATAAGGACCACTATGGTAGTTAGATATATACATATGAACATAATGAACGTGAGAAGGATTTCTAAAAGGTTCCTTCTCTAGAATGTTTTTAGTGAGTATTATATAAGGACGTGTTGAGCAATGTAAGGAGCATAGTGAAGAATATTCTTATTGTGAAAAGAAAGGATTTATTAAGGAGTGTTATCCTTCCATAAGGATTAATATATGGTTTTACCATACCTCAAGCATTTTTGTACATTCTTCTATTGAATATTTGGTGAATGGCACAAAATGTGTGATAAGGATTAATCCCATGGCACCAAAGGTGTGATAAAGATGGAGATCAGGGTGTAAATGAAATTATTGGACATCATGTTTGTATTTTATTAAGATGGATGGATAGTAATAATGGGAACCATTGGCTATATTTCTTAGTCGATTATACTATATGGTTTCTTCCCATTTTTCAAAGACAAAACATGTGAAGGGGGATGAAATTTAGTATACCTAGGGAGGTAATATGTGGTACCTAGGGAGGTACCCAATGAGAACGTGGTTATGTTTTATTAGTGGAGTAAATGTAAGGTTAACTAGGTTAATTATATTATTAAATACGACCCACTATGGTAGTTAGATATATCAACATGAACATAATAAATGTGAGAAGGATTCCTAGAAGGTTCCTTCTCTAGAATGTTCTTAGAGAGTATTATATAAGGAAGTGATCAATAATGTAATGAGCATAGTGAAGTATATTATTATTGTAACAACAAATGATTTCTTTAGGATTTTTATCCTTCCATCAGGATTAATATATGGTGTTAACCTACCTCAAGGGTTTGTCTATATTCTTATGTTCAATATTTCGTGAATGGTATGGTTTATTCTTGTTGAGATAAAGGGTTATTTTTGAAGTTATATTTGTAGATATATTTAGGTATCT
>JZKD02S1166518.1:182299-201352 GCA_000966675.3 Picea glauca
ATTCAATGTGATGTGGAATAGGTACACTATATTATGAAATAAGGGCCAATATGGTAGTTAGATATATTATTATTAACATAATAAATGTAACATGACTTATTAGATGGTTCTGCTTCAAGAATGTTCCTCCTCTAGAATGCTCTTATGTGGTTAGTATAAATATATAAAGAGGTGCAAACAATGTAATGGAAAGTCAAGAAATATTGTATCTGGAGTGTGTATCTCATTAGCAGGTTTCCCCCTCGAATAGGTAAGTGAACATGATTTGACCCCTTCTGTAATAGGATCTATTTTATGGTGTTTCCCTACCTTAAGGGTTTTCATAGAAATAAAGTATGGGTTATATATATATTCTTCTTAGATATATTGTGGTGTTATTGTATTGAGGTATTTCGTACTTAACAATTGGTATCATATCACTTTCCTCCACCACAAAATTGGGATAATTTTTTTTTTCTATTTTGCATATTTTTTTTCAAGAAGAAAAAAGAGTGTCATGACACTCAAGACAATTCCTATAGATTTTTATGTGAATTTTGAAGAAACATGTTATAGATATGAGTTAATCATGGAAAAAAAATATCCCCCAAAAAATCCTTTGAAATAGAGTCCAAGAAGTGAAGTTATCATTAATTTAAAATATGCTAATTTTTAGGGGTGTTTTTTGTGAATGGAAGCATGATCTAGATAATTACTGTAAAAATTAAGGATTAAGTTTATGAAAACAAACTATATATATGAGTGTAAGGTCTCTTCCAACAAAGCCTTATAAAGAATAAGTTAAAATAGAGAAATGATATCATAACTTTTTAACCATTCATTATTCATCATAATTAAAATTTATGAGCAACATCTTAATAAACCACATATTCAGCATCATAACAAACCACATATTCGGCATATTCAACAACATGATAATAAACCACATAACATAGCATAATAATGAAAATACATACCTTTAACTGATGCTACTACTGTTCTCCAACTTTGTTTGATTCTTTGCCCAAAATCGACTAACCTCCCAGCCAATTAGGAGCAGAGCCTCTCTGGCTCCCTAGCTCCAAGATTCTGTAAGGATTCCTGGCCCCCGAGCCCAAAAAATCCCACCAACATATTCCCCCTATCTTAGTCCACCAAACTCCAACAAGCTCCTCAAGCAAAAACCAGTACCATCATCCAACAAGCTACTACAGCCCCAAACCAACAATACAATCCTCTCCTCTAAAAATGATTCTCTCCCCAAAAACCCAAAAAAGGTCCCTTCTTGAGTGTTTTTCCCTCCTCTTATCCTCCTTCCCCCCTCTCTCATTCAGTGCCTTCTCTCTTTCATTAAGACTCACCCACCTTATCCCCTTTGTCTTTAATGGTTCCATCATTCGATACATTAAGTCTCCATTTAATAAATTAAAATTCATTAAACTCAAATTCATTAATCAAATATTTAATCATGAAATTAATTAATTAATTAATTAACTAATATACATTAAAAAATTATTTAAATCATGAAAATTTATTAATTACTTAGGGTTGTTACATACACCCACCCTTCAGGAAACTTTGTCCCGAAATTAAAGTATTTTATGATACAAGGGAAAAGACACATGGTTCACACATTCATATCAAATAACCGACATTATTAGTAAGTAAGCCAAGAAAACTCATACATACTAGTGTACATGTACAAGAAATTCATGTGTAGCTAGGACATACAAGTCTCGTGCATGTACTAATATCAATAACTATCACCCTTATAGTAATTTATGTATGCATCCAATCCAATCAACAAGACTATTCATTTTATAAAAGATAATAAACCAATGAAATGTTTGTGAATTCCCTTAAATACAATAATCTACCTGAACAATTTTATTTAGACAATTGTGGTTTAGTTACGTAATTATCAATATTCATATATACACATTTTCTTTTCAGAAGGAAAAACAATAAATTCCACCATAAGACAAATATCCATACACTCTCAACTATTTCTATTCATCCTTCCTCCTTAACTACTTCCATCTTACATTCCTATCCTTCCTCTGATGGACTATCTTGAAGTGTCAACGATATTAACCTAACTCCAAATAAAACCCATAAGCAAAAGTGTCACTATCTTGATCAAGCTTCCTCAGCAGGCAACTGACAGTCATCATCACATGTCTAGGGGAACGTGAGCTAACACCATCCTCCCATGACTCTAGGTTTTAGAGGATACATGGTGGGAAATGCCTCCACCTCTCCTAACAGGACTAGGGTCCACACCCTACAATGGAATATATAGTGGTGCCGTGTTGCTGGGAGTTTTGTCATCGTTTATTCAGTTTTGGGCAGTCTCACCACCTGAAATGTTGTACTGGTCCACATATCATAGAAATGCATCCAAACCAATATAATTTCACATACAAAGATTCATACGATATTGTTTCTCGTTTAGTGGTCATCACATCCACTTCCATTATCATTATCCCTTGGCTATGTCATATCCCAATGACCTACATATTAGTCTGTAACATAAACTCATACGTATCTATGCATTATCATCATGTAATTACATACAACCATAATTTCAATTTGGTATCCGCGTACCAACAACTTTAACATCAAAGTTTTCAGGTTAGAAATAGATCTCATAATATCCCATAATTCAATTAACGTTACCCATTCATAAAATTATCATTTACATAATAGATTGCATCATATCCAACATCATTCAAATAGTAATTAAACCTTCATAGGATTCTCATTCACATAGTATATCACATCATATCCATCATCATCCAAATAACATTTAAACATTCATAAAATTTACATTCACATAATAGATCACATCATATCCATCATCATTCAAATAACATTTAAACATTCATAAAATTTACATTCACATAATAGATCACATCATTTCCATCATCATTCAAATAACATTTAAACATTCATACATGTTTCTACGTATTAAATGTTCAAGTGTATCATTAATAGTTTCACGGTGAACAGAAAATGAAGGTAATCGGGCCTTAGGTAATCCTAGTTGTCTAAGTCAAAAGGTGGTGTTACATACACCCAACCTTTGAGAAAAATATTCTCAAGGTGGTAAAAAAAGTGAGGGATAATCTCATCATAATGTCTCGACATCCTCCCAAGTAGCAGATCCTGGACTATACTTGTCCCACTCGACCTTAACTTGGTCTACTATATGGTTCCTGAGCTGTCAGACTCTATGGTCCAATATGCGTAACGGTTCTACCATGAGGGTTCCCACATCCAACACCTACAATTTCTTCCAACTTAGTTTATGTGATTCATTAGCAACATAATGACGTAGAACATATACATGAAAAACATTATGAGCTTTATGCGAGTGGGGTGGCAGTACAAGATGATAGGCAACGGGTCTAATTTTCTCTTGGATTCTGAATAGTCCTATAAATTAAGGTGACAACTTTGTCCCCTTTATAAACTATATCTTACTCTCATTAGGCCTGATACGAATGAAAACCTGATCTCCCACTTTATAAATTCGGTCAGTCCTGTGTGCATCCACATAAATTTTTTGTCTATCCTGTGCTTCCTTTAGTCTCTACTTAATCTGAATCACCTGTTCCTCCATCTCTTGAATCAATTCTGGCCCAACTGTTACTCGGTCTTCTAATCTTTCCCAACTCAATGGTGTTTTTCATGGCCTCCCATACAGATCTTCGTAGGGTGGCATTCCGATGGAGCTATGAAAACTGTTATTGTAGGCAAACTCTACCAAGGGTAGGTACTTATCCCAATGGGTTTGATTATCCATGAGGTACATCCTAAGAATGTCTTCCATAACCTGATTTACTCTCTCAGTTTTCCCATCTATTTAAGGATGATAAGTTGTACATAATTTCAACTGAGTCCCCAACGCTGACTGCAAACTTGTCCAAAACCTAGAAGTGAATCTGGAGTTCTTATCTAAAATTATGTTCTTAGGTATCCAATGAAAACAGATGACCTCACTTACAAATATGTGTGCCACATCAGTGACATCGTAATTGTCTCTAACCGGAATAAAATGAGCACTCTTAGTTAACTTATCAGCTATTACAAGAATGGCATTGTGTCTATGAGATGTGAACGAAAACCCCACCACAAAATCCATAGAGATGACTTCCCACTTGGACATAGGGACATCACGTGGTTGTAGGAGACCTGCCGGGTGATGATGGTTGGCTTTCACTTGTTGACACTATAGGCATTTGGTGATGAAATGGACTACATCGCGCTTCATTCCTACCTAGAAGAAAAGCTTCCTCATGTCGGTGTACATCTTCTTCACACCTGGATGCGCACAGTAAAGTGCTCTATGGGATTCCTTCAGTATGATGCTTCGAATATCCCCACCTTCGGGGACATACATCCTTCCTCGATATCTTAATAGTTCGTCTGCTTCCAAAATATATCCTTCATACTTTGGATCTAATTTCCTCCCACTCTGGAGGTTTGAAGTAACCTTTAAATACCAATAGTCTCCATGGAGTTGCGTCAACACATGTTCCCTTGGATTAATTTTTGAGGGTACCAAGGAGAAGACACGTGGTCTCCTACTCAAGGCATCTATAGCCACATTTTACTTCTCCTTGATGTATGAAATACCAAAATCGTACTCACTCACAAACTCACTCCATCGCCTTTTCCTGGCAATCAGATCCCTTTGAGTGAAGAGATGTTTTAAACTTTGATGGTCTATTTTGAGCTCAAATTTTCGCCCCACTATATAGTGCCTTCAAAGTTACAGAGCTAGCATTATGACTGCCAATTCCAAATCATGAGTAGCATAAATCTCCTCATGTTTCTTCAACTTCCTTGATGCATAATATATCACTCCTCCATCCTGCATTACCACGGCCCCCAACCCTTGCTTCGAGGCATCCATGGAGACTGAGAAGTCCTTTTCCATATCCGACACTCGTAGAATTGGCACACTAGTTAGTAACCTATTAAGCTCGATGAATGCGCTATCACATTCTTATGTCCATTCATACTCGACCCCCTTGCACTGAAAAGTGGTGATGGGTTTCTCTATTTTAGAGAACCCTTCCACAAATCTCTAATAATAACCTGCTAGCCCCATGAAGCTTCTTACCTCATGAGAATTTTTCGGCACTGGCCATTCCATAATGGCTTTTACGTTTTCTGGGTCCACAGAAATTCCTTCACCAGAAATGATATGCCCTAAATAGTGAATTTCTTCCTGGAAGAAGGAACACTTCGACAACTTCCCATATAATTTTTTCTCTCTAAGGCAAGACAACACCAATCACAAGTGTTCCTCATGCTCTCTTTTGTTATTGGAATAGATGAGGATATCATCTAGAAATTCTTGTACAAAGCGGTCCAAGTACTTACGGAATACACCATTCATGAGGCTCATGAACACTGTTGGTGCATTGGTCAATACTAAAGGTACTACAACAAACCTGTAATGCCCAAACTGAGTTCAAAAGGTAGTTTTAGGAATATCGTCTTCTTTAATCCTTAACTGGTGATACCCTGATCGCAAATCAATTTTTGGGAATACCACTGCTCCTTTCATCTCATCAAATAGATCATCTATTCATGGAATTGGGTACCTATTTTTCACTGTAGCACGATTGAATTCTCTGTAATATATACAAAGTCATAATAAACCATCCTTCTTCTTCACAAAAATTACTAGTGCACACCAAGGTGAGATACTGGGCCTCATTAGCCCTAAGTCGAGTAGCTCTTTCAACTGCATTTGCAACTCAAAAAATTATGGTGTTGTCATCCTATACAGAGTCCTGGAAATTGGTTCTGCACCAGGTTTTATCTCAATAGTAAAATCAAGCTCCCTCTCAAGAGGTAACCCCGACAACTCATTCAGAAAAATATCCTTAAACTCTGACAACACTGGGTATTGATCCAAGGAGGGTCCTTTCCTCTCATTCACTACTTCCATGACATAAATTCAACACCCTTGCCTCATGCACTGCTTAACCTGCATAGTTGAGATAAAGCATAGAGACACCTTTCTCCATACACCGTGGATCTCTACTAGCCTTCCTTCATCATCAACACATAGCACACTTTTTGAGAAAAAATATACCATAGCTCGATGGGCTTCTAACCAATCCATTCCAATGATTAGGTCATACTTCCCGAGCATAGTGACATATACCTTCAACCTGGTAGTACACACTCCCATGTCTACTAGACAATTGTCAACGCTAGGTCCTACCGCTTGTTTTTCCCCTGAAGCCATCTCGACTTGTTTAAAGTCATCGTGCTCGTAGGCTGCCAACCCACTCTCTTCTACTGCAAATGGTGAAATGAAACTATATGTAGCACCAGAATCAAATAAAATTTTAAAATTGATATGATTTAGCGTACCTGACGACTCCACCACCATGGATTGATGTTATTCTTGGAGATTATTAACTGTTGCATAAATCTTGCGGCTGCTACTTGCCCTCCCCATCAGGGCCTTTCCTTCTCTATGCACAAATCCTACTTGCAACTCTGGGCAGTCACATTGGTAATGGGGTCCCCCACATCCACAACATGTAATACGAGATTGAACCTGCACACCACTCTGTGACAGTCTCTGAAATGAGTTCCTTCCCTTGGAACCCCTACCCCTACTAGCTGCTCCTTGATAAGGTCGTGAACCTGTCTGCGTTGTTGGTGATGAATGGGATGTTGCACTCGCTGCCATTGAAATACCTGAGGAAACTGTCCTTGGCGCGACTCTATTACCATAAGGAGGTGGCCTGGAGAAGGTCCTAGGGGCATTCCCCACGAATCCAGGATGATGCGGAAAGGTCGATATCATACCTCCATTTAAGTTCATGTGTTCTCCACATAGCGTGCATTTTCAACTGCTTTTTCTACTGAAGACCATTTCCACATACGCACCATGGCCCTTATCTTAGATTTTAACCCATAGATAAAGCATTTTGCATGTCGTTGATCATTATCCATGTATGAAACATATTTGACCAATTCCATAAACCTGATCTCGTATTCTTCTACGATCATGTTTCCCTGTACTAGAGAATGAAATGCTCCCACCTGTTGTTCCACATAGTAAGATGGTAGATATTTCCTTCAGAACCTCTCCTCAAAAATCTCCCAAGAGACGGTGTCCGAGGTAAGGTGTAATTTCCTCCAGGTTGCCCCACCAGTTCAGGGCACTGTCCCTTAACTGAAACATAGCTATTTTCACCTTTGATGTGGAAGAATAGTCTCTTAAGGAGAAACATCATGTCATCCCTTCCAACCATTCTTTTTCACGTTCACTGGCATGACCCCCGATGAACTCTAGAAGTTTGATCTTCTACAGTTCTCTAGTGATGTCCTCGGTTGGAGGCCCTCCCCCTGAATCCCTCGACGCTTCAGGATTACCCATTCTAGATGGTGGAAGCTCCACTTTGATCCCTATTGGCTGACGCCCTTTTAAAGTCTCATTTATGGCCTCCAAAGAGCGCAGAATGAGAGCTAATTCAGGCGATGGTGGTGGCGGCATTGGCGGTATTTGCGATGATGCCCCTCTACCTCGATTTCCTCGAGTCCTAACCATCCTGTATAATTGAATATGTAGCAACCAAAAGTTTGTCAGGGAGAGTCTAAGGCAATTCACATTTGTGCAACTTAAACTTGAAAACAAGGTTAGGCATAAGTTTTTTTTTACTTGTCTATAAAAAGACATTACTCTCTTTAGGGGAAGTGGTTAGGTTAGGGTTAAATCATCTAAGCTCTATGTCTTCGCCTAAGAAAAATACTGACTCTCTCGCTTGGTAGCTATGCTAGCACTGTACCGCGCTCACCAAAGTGCATCAAATCCCTTATGTACTGATTTCTATTATAACTCCTGTTATACCCTAACTATTCCCCACAACATGCGTCAAACTCCCACTACTCTACAGGGACCTTTAACCTTTATAAATTATAAAATAACACTATTACATTCATTAATCATAGGGGTATATATATAATTAAGAGCATAGGTTTCAAACCCACTATTAACATTAAAATTTTATAATGTTAATTTAATCATCAGGTTTACCAATAAATCATCAAAGCGAATAAGTTAATTAACTTAATTATTAGATTAACCTTATCATTTTTCATTAAATTAAAACTCTTATGTACTTCGGGCTAATATTTTATTACTATTGATAATTTATTTATTTATATATATATATATTTATTTTATTTTATTTGTTAAATAATTAAAATTTTAAACAATATTTTTTTAAACAATTAAGATTTTAAACCTAAATTAAATGAATTTTAAAATAAATAATAATAATAATAAAATTAAATAGAATAAAATAATTAAAATACAATTAAGAGAAAAAAATTAAAAAAATTAAAATTTTACAATTAAAGTTGAGCATCATGGGTGCATGAGGCCCACATGCCCACCTCCCTCATTCCCTTCCTATCCAAGCCAAATTAAAATAAAATAATAGTAAAAAGAATAAAAAAAATCAACTATACAAACCCTAAACTAACCCTAACCTCAAATTTACTCCTGCGTCCGTTGGTGGTCTCTCTCTCATGGATTCAGGTTTCGACCTCTGAGGTGTTGGGTACAAATCACTATTATAATGGATAGTCTCCTTGTTTGGTGGCCTTGGAATTGGACTGTATGTTGTTACAGCTTGGGACGCGTTGAGCAATGTAAAATCTTCCCATGGGTTCTTCCTCCATGTGGCTTGGCGCCTTGGACACTTGGTCTCGAGTTAGGTGCATTGAGAAAAGAATGTCTGTTGTGGGATATTCTTCATGGATTGGTGTTTGGTATTGGGCGTTGGACTTTGTGTATGGTTCCCCATTGAAATGATATGGGAAAAGACTCAAAACCAGAGAAATGACTTACAGGCACTGGGGTTTAACCTTGGTGGAAACCCATTTACTTCTTTCTGAATGGCTCAATGTATTTTTCTATATTATGACGAAGATGGGTTTGATAGGTCTTCAATTAATGTTGCAATCGTAGTAGGTTTTGATGGATTGGGATTTGTTGGGGTCTCAGGGTTTGTTTTTTTTGTTCAAACCTTTTTTTTTTAGAGTCAATGTTCATTGGGGTAACAAGAATCGAAGACAGGCCTTAGGGTTGGTTCTATGCTTCACAAAGAAGAATCCTTAATAAGTCATTTTTATAGATTTTTAAAATTTTCAAGCAGGTGATGTTATGGCTTGCACAAACATTTGCCATTTAGTAAAATTTGCAATCTTGTTGCAATTTTGTAGTTGATGTTGTTCTTGCATGACTATTTTTTTTATTATAGAGGTCAAGCTTTTCTCAAACTTGCCTTCCAGCGGGTTGCACAACATTTTATTTTCTTGTAGTTATCACTTTAATTTTTTGACGATTTACCTTAACATTGTTGTTTTTTCCCTATATGTTAAGTCTTTGACTTTCTGTATGCAATTCTCTAATTTTCTAATGCTAATGAAGAGGCCATGGTCACAGATTCAAATCCTGAGGAATCCTTCAGGGTTATCAATCACTATTATGGCTGGTGATTGAGTCGTCTTCTTCCTAGATATTCTGGAGAAGAGGGGGATGTCGAGAGGTTTTCTTTGAAACAGAAAACGTTTTTGACTTGAAAAAAAAAGTTCTTTGTATAACATTAAGAATTTACAAGTATATTGTTGTTTACATTCACAACTTTAGTTTTGATAATGTTCTTGTATACAATTATGAATCTGCAAGTGTATTGTTGTATCTATTCTCTGCTTTAGTTTTTGATAATGTTCTTATATAACCTTTTCATTTCTAGTACAATCGAGTGTCTGATGTCCGAGTATCAATAAGAAAGAAGAAGGCATTTTAGGTTACAAAGTCCAAAGTTTTGAGTCTAGAGATCATTTATCCCTTCATTCGTGTCCACAGATCGTTACGCCCTTTGTGTCAAGTGAGCTCATGAATTCTTATTGTGCACCACGCATAAATCTCACGAATTCTTATTATGCCAAGTGATCTCACGAATTCTTATTGTGCACCATGTGTAAAGCCCTTTGTTCGTCCCTCAAGTCCCAAGGAATCACAACCCTCCATTACATGTTGCGAAAGTGATGATCATCTGTGAGAGTCTGAAGCTGGTAGTCGATTTCAGAAGGTCTCACTATTCTATAGCTATTTGAAACTATGGAAAAACATTTAGCTTCAATCTTTGGTACTGAGAAAGATAGAGTAAACTGCTCTTTCTGCTTTAAAATTGGGGTTTGCAGGCATGGAGATCGATGTTCGCATTGCACACAAGGCCTAGCATGAGGCCAGATATGATTATCCTAGGAAAGGATCCTCAGGGTCATGCTATGGATACTTGAAATATCCAGGAACATTTTGAGGTAGAGATCTTATAAATTGTATTCTGTAACTCCGTTTTTTTTTTTTTTTTTAAACGCTTCTTATAGTATTCCTAGAATTATATGGATATGTACATAATAATACAAATAATATTCTACAAAATAAAGGGTGTCAATGACATCGGCCAATACCATTGAGTCAAAAGGGCATATGAAGTTGATGTTGTGGAAAACCCACACAATCTAGAAAAGGGGCAATAATATATGAATCACCCCTAGCACAACTAACAACCTATTCAATACCGAGGGCATAATCAAAGTTCATATTTTACTTTGAAAACTGGATAAAGTGGTTTTATGTTGCCAACTATTTTAGAAGTGGAAATACTCACCCCCCACCTTTTTTTCTGTAGTGTTGTTTCTATTTACAGCTTGTAGACTGGAAATCTTTCTTTTGGTTGGAGCTGTCTGTAACAACCCTCTTAGATTGCAAATGAAAAAGACAAAATCTCAGTGTTATGAGTGGTCAAGCCCAGGCTTCAGTTTTGAAACCGGGCTCTGATACCATGTGTAAGGTCTCTTCCAATAGAGCCTTATAAAACATAAGTTAAAATAGAGAAATGCTATCCTAACTTTTTAACCATTCATTATTCAACATAATTAAAATTTATGAGAAGCATCATAATAAACCACATATTCAACATCATAAAAAACCACATATTCAACATATTTAGCAGAATGATAATAAACCACATAACACAACATAATAATGAAAATACATACCTCTAACCGATGTTATTGTTGTTCTCCAAATCTTCCTGATGCTCTGTCGAAAACTGACTAACCTCCCAGCTAGCTAGGAATAGAGCCTCTCCGTCTCCCTAGCTCTAGGATTCTGTAAGGATTCCTAGCCCCCGAGCCCAAAAACTCCCAGCAACAGGTGCCCCCTGTCTCAGTCCACCAAACTCCAACAAGTTCCTCAAGAAAAAACTAGTACCATCCTCCAACAAGCTACTCCAGCCCCAAACCAACAATACAATCCTCTCCTCTAAAAATGATGCTCTCCCATCAAAACCCAAAAAAAATCCCTTCTTGAGTGTTTTTGCCCCCTCTTATCCTCCTTTCCTCCTCTCTCATTCACCACCTTCTCCATTTCATTAAGACTCACCCACCTTATACCTCTGTTCAATGCCAACCACCTTATCCCCTTTCTCTTTAATGGTTCCATCGTTTGATACATTAAGTCTCCATTTAATAAATTAAAATTTATTAAACTCAAATTCATTAACAAAATATTTAATCATGATATTAATTAATTAATTAATTAACTAATATACATTAAACAATTATTTAAATCATGACAATTGATTAATTACTTAGGGTTGTTACAATGAGTTCGTATTTCAAAAGTATCCCATTTCAAAAACTAAATCATTTGAATCTGAGCTCTGAAAATGAAGATATCATTAATTTCAAATCGACCATTTTCTAGGGTCTTCATGATGGCGATGGGTGTGTAGAGCTCATAAAATTTCACAGGTTTCTCAAATTTCTACCATTTTAGTTCCATTCGATAGATACTTTTAAGATATTTCTTTTGTTATCTTATATGTGGTATTTCCAATGGATATTCACTCTCAAATAATCATGGAAATTTTATGGGAGATGGAAGCCATCGAGACAACATTTCAAAATTTCAAGCATGTAAGGAAAAACTGTTAGGAGAGATGTATTATGGAGACCATATACAATTACATCACAAGAGAATAGACTCAAGAAAAATATGCTTAGTATGATTACGAGGATGAATGTGATTAATGGTATATTGATAGATGTCATTTATGGGATGACGACCACTTTCATATTTTATATGATGACTCTACTGCAATTTATGTAGAGAACATCAATGTGACAAATATAGAGCTAGTTGTGACTCTCAGTGTCCAGATTTCATATTATATAGTGGTATGGTTCCTTCCAGATTAACCTTTGACCCTTTCCAACTATGTGGATGGATATGCATATTTGGATCCACATGACCAGTTTAGACATTTCGATTAACTTTCTATTGAGTTTCAATAACTTTAGCTTGGATTTCACATCAACACTTGGACATGGGACCGAGGTTTATAGAGGAAGGTGCACTACTTCAACATGGTGGCTAACATTCAGACATGGGGCCCTGGTTCTCCATCATACTTCAACATTGTGGTCCACACTTATCCATGGGATCCTGGTATATGGTTGTACACCCTCATAACAAGCGTTGAGGACAAAAATTTCATAAGAAGGATGTAATGTAGTATATCTAGATAGGTAATGGGGGGGAAATGGACCATAGTGATAATAGTGGAGGTCATTCAATGTAAGGTGGAATATGTCCACTATGTTATTAAATAATGTTGATACTGAGAGGGGGGTGAATCAGTATCAAGTACAATTTAAAACCTTTTTCAACTTATACTTAAACCATTCAACTATATCGAATGAGAAATGGACAATAGTATAAGAGTTACACCAATACACCACAATACACCATGCATAATATATGAGAAATAATCAATAGTTATTGTTCAAGGGAAATAATGACTTCCAAAGGTAGCTACAACTTCCAAATGTAAAGGGAGGGATAAACCTCCAAGAGGAATATAAATTCCTCCAATATCAAGAGAGAGTTGAACTCTCCATCCTTGCCCCTTCCTTCCACCCAAGAATATATGAGAGATAATAAAACTTTACATTAAATCATCACCATCAACCAATCATCACATAGAACCTGATAATGCTTCATGAGACTTCCTCAATTTATCCAATTCTTCAATTTTTGAAGTACTTTGATCATGTAGATAATATTACTCGATGTATTCTCTGAAACTCCTCCAATTTTCACTCCTTGAATCCTCCCCAAAAATAAGTTATAGAAAGAATGGTAGACTTTATTCAATTTTGGTCTATTCATGAGACCAAACTTGTATAGAATTCCCCACACTCAATATTTAACATCTGATTCTGAAACTCACACAAAAGAAACTAAAGTCCATACTCTTTCCAATACAATTTGTCCCATGTCATTTGGATTCTATATGAAGAAGTTATGATTGTTTTACCCGGAACACCTGTTTATTGACTAGCTTTAGGACTGGTCACAAACCCTATCTTCCACAGAGTGTATATCCATAATTATAGAGAATCAAGAGCTGAAATTTTTACCATAGGTACCTTGATATGTATTCTCAATACAATGGTGATTTAACCATCTGAATCATTCTAGAAAAAATGGTAAGATGAACTAAAAATAACATACCTTAGAACACATCACCAAAAGACTTCATCCTCCCTTGAAATCCGGCCTTCTTTTCTTCTTATTTCCTCTAAAATTCAACTTGTATCAAAATAAATGTATAATGATGTTTATTTATACCATTTATGTCACTTAATTTTAACATTAGGGCTGACCTGACACTTTCTTATTTTGTAATTCTTTTCTTTAATTATCTTTAGGGCCTACATGTACTTCCTTCTTCAATTCACCTTGTCATCTTCAAAAATTCATTTCTCCTCAACCATGAGGATCCACGTGAAGTGCCACATACCACCAGAAACAACATGATGTATATTATCCATTCATGGGTGTTGTATATGCATGTGCATTATCCTTCATGTCCAAATACCTTTATCAATCTTGCGGTTGAAAACCCATGACCAGGGTTGACATCAATGAAAACAACCAATCTTCCAACTAATAATTCCCATTATGATAGTTATATATATTAGTGTGAACATAATAAATGTAAGAGGACTTATTAGAAGGTTCAACTTCTAGAAAGTTCTTCATCTAGAATGTTCTTAGGTGGTTGTAGAACTATATAAAGGGGTTCAAGCAATGTAATGAAAAGTTAAGAAGTATTGTACTTGGAGCATGTAGCTCATTTGGAGGTTTCCCCCTTGAAGAGGAAAGTGAATAAGAGTGGATCCCATCCGTAATACAATGTATTGCATGGTGTTGACCTACCATAAGGGTTTTCATGATAATAATGTGTGTTTTTTTCTTATATTGTTCTTGGATCTATTGTGGTGTTCTTGTATTGAGGTGTGTGTTACTCAAAAAAAACGGAGAGAAAATGTCAGTGATTGACATTTCCATGGAGGTGTTTCATAAACACCTCAAAGAGTGGGGCAATAAAATAAATGCATGAAAACTGGAGTGGTATTTGGTAGGTCAATCCAATGGACAATAAAGGAGGTAGGCGATAGGTTGAAAATAAAGTAGGTATGGGACATGTGGAAAACAAAGAAGGTATCGGGCAACAATATTGGTTGACAGGTGGACAACAAAGAAGCCAATTGTATTGACATATGTCTCGTAGTTCATAGGTTTTGGGAAAAGCATGTCCCTATATACATGCCTTGGACATAATAATAAGATATCACACCCCATAAAAGGGTGAATCACAATGCCAAAGTAAATCAAGAAATGTTTTCATAATAATTTTGTTAATGAAAACTATAAAAATATTACAATCATAATTATATTGCTAAGAATGCCAAAGTAAATCGAGAAATGTTTTTATAGTAATTTTGTTAATAAAAACTATAAAAATATTACAATCATAAATATATCAGTTTTGTTAATAAAAACTATAAAAGTATTACAATCATAAATATATTGTTAGTATAATGCATGTATCTTAACAAGGGTCTCAAAGATAACAGGTCTTTCGTTTTAATCATTAAAATTATAATATAAAAATGGCTTATATAATTTTTTTTGGATGGTGTATATGTTATTGATATTAAATGCTTGGATGGTGTATATGTTATTGATATTAAATACCTTCTTCTAAGATGAGAATCTTATAAATCCTTTCCTTATACATAATAATTTCAAATAATCTTATATATACTAATTTAAAATAATTTTAAATGTGTTATGTATAGAATATTTCAGTTATTTATGTTCTTTTTTCAAATTGATTGTTTTCTTATATATTATTTATTTGAAGTTTTTTAATCTCCATCTTATACATACATAAGAATTTGAAATAATTTTATACCTAGTAATTTGAAGTTGAAATTGGTTATAAGCAATAGAAATGTTTGAAAAATCTTACTAAAATAATATGAATATCAAAACTAATTCAATAAAAAACAAAGTAATTAACTTTCCAATTCAATAAAAAAAACAAAGTAAATAACTTTTAATATTCATTATATACAGTATTCTCATACAAAAAATACTAATATTATTATAATCATAGTGTATAATTAAAATTTATATTCACAAATTCAAGAAGATAAAAAAATACAATCATGTATTCTTGTTCCTAGCAAGTAGTACAAATGTTACCGAAACTTATTAAAAAAGAGACATACCGAAAAATAGCCACCTAGTGGCTAATCTCCACCTTGAATAAAGTGTAAATAATTATTAGTAAAGTGTAAATAAATTATTATTGGAAAAGTCAACATTATAGTGAATGAGTTTTTAATCACGATAGTAACAATATAGACGACATTTTAACTTCAATTGATTTAATGCAATATCTGTTTTTTTGAAATTGATGAAAAATACAACACAATCTATTAAATATATCTCATTATCTTCACATTAAATTAAATAATAACGATATGACATGCTAGAATTTTGATTCTAGTAACATTATTTTTCAATGTCAAGATCCATAGATTTGATGAATATATGATATATTCCATGCTAGCCACGGGAGGCACCATGCACATTGGAATATGCTTTAAAAAAATGAAAGATGTTGAACTAAAAGTTTCCAATTTGTATGTGGATGCATATTGGGTAAAGGATGATGGTAAAAAAAAAGATACTAATGCCTATGTTTTAACAAAGTCAACGAAATATTGATTTCTATATTGTTTAGGAAAATAAACACTTTCAAGGAAGTGACCTCACTAAGGAGGCTATATGAATACATGGTTTATTTCATTAAGGAAATTATGTGTGTACACATTGTTTATCTCATTAAGAAAATCATGTCAACACATGGTTTATGCCGATAGTTTTGAATACACAAAATTGTATTCCATAGTAATAAAAACTTCCAAAGAAGTGATCTCATTAAAGAGGTTATGTGTACACATGGTTTATCTAATTAAGGAAATGGTTTATCTCATTAAGGACATTATGTGAACACATGATTTATCTGATTAAGGAAATTGTGTAAACACATGGTTTATGCATAGAGTTTTGAATACACAAATTTGTATCCCATAGTATTTTCCTTAAATACTTTATCTTAATTAATGAAATATAGTATTTTCCTTAAATACTTTATCTTAATTAATGAAATATAGGATAACATATTTTAGATCTCACACGAGTATTTTAGTAATATGTAATGCACGATAAAGGTGTTGTATTATTAAATTCAGACATTATCCTCGGCATCTGAATAACCTCACAATTGTGTCATGTCATTGTGTGAATGCTCTCTCTGATTTGTTTTTCTAATCTTTTGATTTGACGTAGTCCATTATTAGTCCGTGCCAAAGAAGGGAATATAGCGATAGGTTTTTTTTGATTCAATCAATTTTTTATCAAATTTTTGTAAAGTTGGTTAAAGTTTTAGAATTTTTAATTATTAAAATGAGTATTTTTTAAAAGAAATATATATTAAAAATTTTGATATTACAAAATTTTGTTATTGGCTGAAAAGGTTGATGGGACTAATAAGTCCTAATTGAAGGTGACTATTTAAAAATAATAATTAATAAAAATTGAAAATAAAATAAAATAATGGGATCTCTACGTTGCATGGTAGGAAGTTGAATTAATTGTGTTGCATGGTAGGAAGTTGAATTAATTGTGCTTTAGAGAACTACATTATGCATGTAAATATTGTTGGTACATGTTTGTAGGAAAGAAATATGAATGTAAATATGTTGGTGGTGCTTGAGAGAGAGAGGAATTTAAAGCACCATCTACAACATGACTTGTTCATGCTAGCGAGTGCGACCATAAATATCCAAATCTTGAAATATGAAAGCGCTATGAAGTTTCCAGTGAAGGCTTGTAAAATAAAATAAAACAAGTGTTGCATGGCAGCATAGTCCCTTCTAGGCTAGAAGGGGAGTAAATGTGTGGGTTGCAAGTTGCGGTACATGTGGTATTCATGCAGAATTTAAATATTCCTGAATTAGTTTTATTTGAAATTTATCAAAAATTATTAATGTCCGGTACATGAACAAAGGTTCCTAGGATCTAAGTTTGATAGTGCACGAAATATTTAATACATAAACAATGTAACCCAACAATTACAGAGTGGCAAGTTCACATTTTTCAGTTTTTATGGCCAACCTATCCCGTGAAGTACATTTTGCACCCAACACTTCCTCCATATACATTTTGCAGCCAACAATTCCATCATATACATGAGACAATAATTTATAGAATATTATCACATTGTACCAAGACTTATAGTAATTTGTATAATAGTATAAAACTAGATACATTTTGCACCAAAAAATTACGGAGTCGCGGGTTAGCGAAGTCGTGGGTTCAAACTTTCCCTGTCCAGCGTATTCCATGCTATACATTTTGCACCAAAAACTTCCGTCATATAAATTTTTCACCCAAAAATTTCGTCATATACATGAGATTGAGTAATTTATAGAATATTATAAAATTGTATGAAGATTCATAGTAGTTTATATAATGCTATAACATGTTTTACTTAATGAATAGTATAAACAATTATTTAAATTTTATTCAATATTTTATTTTTATAAGTAAGATTGTATAAAAGTCTGTCAAAATGAAGGACTACAAATAATTTCCATGGTTTCAAGTTGTAACTACTGAGTTGCCCTGAGGGGAAACCAACTCACCTAGCCGAACCACTTCATAACTGAAATCTACACTATTACTGACGCAAAAAGAGTTCAAAATTCTGGCCACTAAGGGTGGTCGTTGTAATTGTGGAAAGTGTAGACATCACAACTATAATAAACATGGAAAAATTCATGAAAGGTCACAATGAAAATGAAAAAACAATAGACAGATCACCGGTACAGGATGTAGTGAGGCGACACGACCATGTAGAAGGCACCAAATTTCATGTCCCCGGGAGAAGGTGACTCCTCCTCGACTGGTGTCCAGTCCAGTTGCATGGCATCATCCATTAGTGATGGCACGTTCTCTTCATTCTGGACATCCTTCGGCCATGATGGAATCCTCTGCTCCTCGCGGTTTGCGTCTGCGTGGACCAAACTTTCCAGTGCCAACACTAGTGCTGAGTTAGTTGTTGGTTGGGCTCTTGCTGCCTGGGATGCCTCTGTTGGGAGGTAATGAGAACCCTGTAATGCGGAGAGAAACTGCAAGAGTTGAGAGGCTTTTCCATCCTGGGTCTCTAGACGGAACCGTACGTCGTCCATGTCCTGATGCAGGTCGAATACTAGGCTCTACACTAGTGTAAGGCATGTTTTCCACTTGCATGTTGGGTCAGCGTTGGAATCGGCTCGAGATTGGGGTTACCGTCACGAATTTTCACTGGATTCCGGACCATCCATCTGAAATTGGTTGTCGTGAGGCTGGTCCTAAAGCGACTGGGTGGCCGAAGAGTTGGTCGGCGAATGAGGCCACCTAGGGGAATGCCCACCTAGGGCACACAAGTCAATCACCTAGGCGCAAAACTTCTTCAACTTTTGATGATGAATTAAATATATGTAAAATAAATGGTTCCCTTGGTATATAAGGTGAGATGGGACTAAAATAAA
>JZKD02S1166518.1:202513-218600 GCA_000966675.3 Picea glauca
GAGGAAAGAAAACTCCAGATTTTCGCCTTGCAATTAGAAGGAATGGCACAAACTTGGTGGGATATAGAGAAAGAGAAGACCACATTTGTGATAGAGATTGGGGATGTTCCAGAATCCTCTACTTCGCAACCCATCAAAACCTGGACTCGAATTTTTGAAGCTTTGAGAAATCACTTCTACCCACTTGGGTATGTGCAATCCTTATGGATCAAATGGCACCAACTTTGACAAATCCCTTCAAGAGGAGTGCAAGGCTACATAGACTTCTTCTACAAGATGCACCTCTTACTTCATGTTCCAGATCTGGAAGATGTACTCATATTAAAATTTGTGTTTTTTTTATTAATTCAATTTTGTCGAGAAGTAGAGCTATTTGAAAATCTAACTTTAGCTAAAACATTTTAGAGATCTTTGGCTATAGAAAGGAAAGTCGCTCCTAGAGGTCGTATTCCTCAGTATCTCCATTACACCAACCCCCCCACCTCTTAACCATCCAGCTCCCATCCCTCAACCCACTTTCCACCTCCTCAAACTCAAAACCCCACACCCAATACAACTACAGGGCCACCCTGGTACTCATTCCATAAAACTACTTCACACAATTCATCAGATTTTCGAATCCTCCAAAATCTAAAAACCAACAAAAATCTACTCACTGAGCTCATTGTGCCTTTCCAGGTAGAAGATACCGAATAAGTTCCTCTGGACAATCCTAGAGAAGTATACCCCTCATTGATTCTAATGACCCGACAAGATTCAAACGCATCCACCCAACCCCTCTTCACCCATAATTGCCAAATCAAAAACACCTTGGATTTAGTGATTATGGACAATGGAAGCCAGAAAAATCTGGTGTCTCAAGCCCTTTTCAACCACCTTAATCTTGTCACCACTCCACATCCACAACCCTATCAACTCGGATGGGTCCAAAAGGATGGCCCTCACCTCATAGTTTCTAATCATTGTCTGGTCACTTTTTCCATAGGCCAATTCAAATATATTGTCCTCTGTGATGTCTCTCCCTTGGATTGTGGGGATTTGTTGCTCATTATCCCATACCAAACCCAAATAAATTCTATCTATATAGCCAAATCCCGCCAGTAAAAAATTACCAAAGAAGGCCACACTTACATCTTAATTGCAGCAAAACCCAAACCCCCTTCTACCAAAGAAAAAATCCCACATGTACACTTAAACCAATGTGTCTCTCTCTATTTGGTGCACCCAATAACACCAAACAATACAACACACCATGTTCCTGAAACTATGACTCCCCTCCTCCATGAGTTCGCAGAGGTATTTCAACCTCTGGAAGGACTTCCCCCCTCCCACCACATTCACCATTCCATTCATCTCATTCCCATATATGCCTTACCTAACGCCCCTACTTACCGATTGGCCCCAATAGAAACAGAGGAAATGGAAAGACAATTGACTGACCTCATCAACTCTAGCCACATCCAACCTTCATCTTCTCCCTATGTTTTTGTTGCCTTTGTCATCCCTAAACGAGATACCTCAAAAATGCGCCTTGTCCCAAATTACCAATCCTTAAACAAAGACACAATAAAAAATCATTACCCCATTCCCCTAATTGAGTAACTACTCGACACCCTCCAAAGAGCTAAGTGGTTTACTAAATTGGATTTGACAGTCGGCTACCATCAAGTTCGAATGAACCCAAATGATGTTTGGAAAACAACTTGCAAGACCAAATTTGGTCTTTTTTAGTGGAAAGTCATGCCTTTTGGTCTCACTAACACCCAGCCACTTTCAGAAGGCTCACCAATGACATCTTCAGAGAACATTTGGGTCGATTTGTGGTCATGTAATTAGATGACATTCTCATCTTCAATCAAACATGGGACACTCACATGCAACATGTCCGACAAGTTCTCCAAATTCTCCAAGAATACAAGTTGCAAGTCAAAGAGAAGAAATCATATTTTGGTCAGACTTCAGTCCTCTATCTTGGATTTATGGTTAGCTTAGAGGGTATTCAACTAGATCCAACTTGCATCCAAGCATTGAAACAATGGCCTCTATCTTCGTCAGCTAAGGAGTTGAAAATCTTTTTGGGTGGTATCAATTTCTATCATAAGTTCATTCCCTATTTTTCAAATTTTGCTCGACCTTTGCATCAACTCTCAAATACGTCTTCTACATTCATCTAGAATGAAGAATAAACTAATCACTTTTCTCAACTCAAAGACACCCTCTTCTCATCCCCTGTTTTACATCTGCCAGACCTCTCCCAACCCTTTGAGATTGAGTCTGATGGCTCACAATATGCTATTGGTGTTGTACTTAAACATGGAGGACACCCCATTGCTTACCACTCTGAAACCCTGTCCGAGGGAAAAAAAAATTATAGTACCTATGACAAGGAATTTTATAGTCTGGTGCAAGCACTCAAACAATGGAGGCATTATTTTTTGGGTAAATAAACCATTCTGCATACCGACCACCACCCTTTGATTTTCATCAACTCTCAATCGAATATTCAAGAACAAAGGCCCCTTAAATGGGCCTCCTACATTCAACAATTTCACCGAGTCATCAGATACAAGAAAGACACTTATAATAAAATGGTTGATTTGCTAAGTCAACCTCCAACTCATGTTATTTCCATTCTAGAAGTACATTGTGCTACTTATGAAACATGGAAAGATCAATATGCTACTGACATTGACTTTCGAGAGATTTGGGAAGCTTTGCAAAGCCCCACAGTGATCAATCAGACCCCCTTCCTAGACTACACTATTTGGGATGGGTGGCTATATAAGTTGAATTTTCTATGCATTCCACACTCAGAAGACTGCCTCTTTCTTATCAAGGAATAACATGCTTCAGCCTATGGGGGCCACTTTGGGACCACAAAGACCACCCCACATCTGCAACGTCATTTTCGTTGGCTTTCCATGCAGCCGCAAGTTGAAAAATTTATTAGAGCTTATTCCTTATGCTCACAATCCAAGCCATCCAACCAAAAGCATGGGTTGTATCAACCATTGTCGCTTCCTTCTCGGCCTTGGGAGTCAATCTCAATGGAATTCCTAAGTGGGCTTCCAACAACCCGAAAGAAACATGATACAATCTAGGTACTGGTATGTTGCTTCAGCAAAATGGCATTTTTTATCCCATGCACAAATACTACTACAACAATGCAAACAACGAAACTCTATTTTTTTCATGCCTGGCCCCATTCTGAACTCCTAAGCAGTATCATCTCAAGTAGATATTATTTCTTCATCAGTACACTTTGGAAGGCCATATGGTCACTATTGGGGTTCCACCTCAAGTTTTGTACTGCATTCCATCCTCAAACGGATGGCCAAATAGAGGTTCTCAACAGAGTCTTGGTGCATGCTCTCCAAACTCACTTTGTGCATAGAAAAAAATGGGACAACTACTTACACATCATCTAGCATAGATACAACAAGGAAACACATTCTTATACAAGATTTTCACCTTTTGAAGTCTCCTTGGGCTTCCAACCAACATCTCCAACTAATCTTCTACTCACTTGGGCTCCTCGAGGTACCTTCCATCAACAACAGAAACAACTGTCATATCAACGATTTCTCCAACAAATTGCACAACGCCACAATGCAGTCACATTAGCACTCAAAGAAGCCCAAGATCATGCCAAGAAATGCCATGACAAACAAATAACCTTCATGGACTTTCAACTAGGGGATCAAGTCTGGTTACACTTGGATAAGAAGCACTTCAAGGGCCACCATCACAAGGTTCTACCAATCAGATATGGTCCTTATACAATACTCGACAAGATTGGAGAAAATGCATATAGGTTGGATCTGCCACCACAACTGGGAATCCACAATGTCATTAATGTAAATCACTTAAAGTTGTTTGAGCCTTCCCTCCTAGAAGAACCAGTCACCATCAATCATCCTCTGGACAACATACCTAATTTCCAAGTCCCATTGGCAAAAGACACTATATTGGACACTTGAAGTGACTCTACAAGACACCAAACTTACACTTCATATCTGGTAGCCCGGCAAGGCCAAACTCCATCTCAGGAAAAGTGGATCACAACTAATGTATTGCACAACAAGTTTCCACATCTTCTCATGGAAGCCAAGACACTTCCAGATCTAAACATGGAGGAATTGGGCAAAGGAGGCCACCTAGGGGAACGCCCACCTAGGGTGCACAAGTCAATCACCTAGGCACAACACTTCTTCACCTTTTGAATATGAATTAAATATATGTAAAATAAATGGTTCCCTTGGTATATAAGGTGAAATGGGACTAAAATAAAGAATTCTTACCTTTTCTTCTGAAGCTATGTGTCTTGGTTGTTTTCTTTTCTAAGTTTTCATTTTACATTCACGACAATTTCATTTTTAGGGTTTCTAAAGAATAACTAGTCCACCTTCCTTCATGGCTGCCTCCTGGTGACTCCATTTGTCATGCTTCCACCTCTAAGAGAAATCTTATCTCATTATCTAGTCACTCTCTCAGGGAGAAAATCATTTCCTTCAATTTTTCTGAGGCAGAAGGGAGGGAGCACCAAATGGGGTTTGCGCCCTTGTTGGTTTCTTGTTTGTGGGAATGAAGTGAGTGAACCCTCTTCCATGGTTGCACTCGTATTCTCCCACTAATCCCTAGAGGTCACTTTGATATCGCCAAAACTTCTTGGCAACTCTCAGATCACCCCAGTCTGGATCCCCATTTGCTTGGTCACCCAAACTAATGGTGTGCCCTTGTTCAGATGTGCGCCCCTGAGGAGATTTTTTGGTCAAAATTCGAGCGATGGCTTGCGTGGTCACCTTCTCCTATAGATCACCTTCTTGGGAAGATCAGTTGGGAGGAGCCAAAGGGATTGGGTATGAAACAAATTCTAAATTTCCTAAAGCTCTTGGGTTGTAGTTCAGTAAGGCCCCTGAGCAGTCCAGCCCCTCAATTTTTTTGGCAAGGAATACAACAAAGGGCGAGAGAGAAGCGAGAATTTGAGTCGTCTACGCCAGGGAGGAGGACAAGGTGGTCGAAGAGGAGGAGGTTAACAGGGAGGGAGTAGTGGGGGGGAGGAGGACCAGGCAGAGTTAGTTTGTCTGGTAGACAGACTCACATTTCAACTTCCCTCATAGCCAGGGCATCTTTGGTACAGTGGGAGAGTGAAAATGGGCCAGGAACAGAGCATGAGAGGACAAAAGAAGAACAGGGAAAGGTTGGGCTGGAGGCCAAGCTCTGAGAAGAAAAACTAGGAAATAATGATCCATTTGGAGCCGCTGGAGCAATTGAACTAGACTTGGGAGATAGTGACGTTTCATAAATGGTTGCATGCGCAAAGTAAAGGCCCAACGAAGGTGTTGGTCCATCGAAAGGATGTGAAGGTAGAGCATGGCACACTAAAAGTAATGGATCCCTGCCTCGAGTGAGATGAACTTAAAGTCATGAGGCAGGTGGGAGGGAGTGGCATGCGGTCATCACGTGACAGACGCCATGGAGGATCAGTCCTGGCTGCTCTGCTCGACATGTGTTCTCTACTATCACTCCATCTATGGAAAAGGGAATAAATGTGAAGAAATACAGATACGCGGGAAGGAAGTTGAAGTACATGGGTATGTGGGAAAAACTGGAAAAAATAGTGGTAATGTATGTTACATAGATTTTTTGACAAAAAATACAAAAAAAATTAGCATTCCTACTTTTATAGAGTATGGGGATGACATTTTATAAAGCATGCACGAAGCCCTGAATTCATACTTAGACAGTTTTTGCATCGCAGGTTCTTGGGCTAGTGGCCTGAAAAATGGGCCTCTATTGTTTCGTATCCTACAAAGAATACCCAGAGTTCCATGATATACAAATTCACAAGAAGAGTTCGAACTATTGGAATTCTAAAAAATAGTGGTAATGTCTGATACATAGGTTTGTTGACAAAAAACACAAAAAAATTAGCATTCCTAACTTAGTTTTCTTTAAAAGAAGGGATTGTGCATACAATAGAAATTGAAATTTATGAAAAGAAAGGTTCCTGGACAGAATAATTTGTACATACAAAATATGTAATTTAACAAAGTGGAGCGGTCATTCCATAATTAACCAGTTTTCGGATGGCGGGTTCTTGGGATGTTGGGCTGAAAATTGGGCTTATGTTCTTCCGTGCCCTACAAAAAGCATCGATAGTTTTGCGATATACAAATTGGCAATCAGACTTGCAAACTGTTAGAATTTTAAGGGCATCAGGAGTCTACGTTTTCGTGGCCTACAAAGAATACCCAGATTTTCGCGATATACAATTTGACGAGCGGAGTTTGGACTATTTGAATTGTAAAAAATAGTGGTAATGTTCGTTACATATGTTTGTTGACAAAAAATCACAAAAAAATTAGCATTCCGGACTTTGTTTTCTTTAAAATAAGGGATCATGGACACAATAGAAAGAGAAATTTATGAAATGAAAGATTCCTGGACAACATAATTTACAAAGCGGAGCCCTCATTCCATACTTAGCCAGTTTTTGGATTGTGGGTTCTCGGGATGTCGGGCTGAAAATTGGGCTTCTGTTATTTTGTTCCCTACAAAAAACACTGATATTTCTACGATATACAAACTAACAATCAGACTTGTGGACTATTATAATTTTAAGGGAATCGTCTCTAAAAAAATTAGCATTGGGCCTCTAGTGTTCCATGGCCTACAAGGAATGCCTAGAGTTCTGCGATATGAAAATTGACAAGCAAAGTTCAGACTATTTGAATTGTTAAAAATAGTGGTAATGTCTGTTACATAGGTTTGCTGACAAAAAACACAAAAAAAATTAGCATTCCTGACTTAGTTTTCTTTAAAATAAGGGATCGTGGAAACAATAGAAATAGAAATAGAAATTTATGAAATGGAAGGTTCTTGCGCAAGATAATTTATACATACAAAATATGTAATTTTACAAAGAGGAGCCCTCATTCCATACTTAACCAGTTTTTGGATGGCAGGTTCTCAGCATGTCGGACTGAAAATTGGGCTTTTGTTCTTCCGTTCCCTACAAAAAACACTGATAGTTTCGCGATATACAAATTGACCATCAAACTTGCAAACTATTAGACTTTTAAGGGAATCCTCTCCAAAAAATTTAGCATTCCTGAAATAGTATTCTTTACATATGTTTTAGATACGCTCATGGAAAAAAAACACAAAATAATAGTAGTAATGTATGTTACATAGGTTCTTGGAGAAGAGCACAAAAAAAACTAGCATTCCCGAAATAGATTTTCTTAAAACAAGGGTTCCTGGACACAAGGAATTGAGATTTATGAAATTAAAGGTTCCTGGACAACATAAATTATACATTCCAAAGATGCAATTTTATAAAATAGATATTTACTTTTATACATACGAAATATGTACTTTTATAGAGTATGGGAATGACATTTTATAGAGCATGCATGAAGCCCTGAATCCATAGTTAGCCACTTTTTGCATCACGGGTTCTTGGGCTGGCGGGCTGAAGAATGGCCCTCTGTTGTTCCATGGCCTACAAAGAATACCTAGAGTTCGATGATATACAAATTGGCAAGCAGAGTTTGGACTATTTGAATTGTAATGACCTCTGTGGCAAGCAGTAACAAGGACATGTGGTAATGATAAATTAGTGAACTCAATTTTATGACATTTATAAATAAAAAATAATAAAAAATTTTACATATTCCTGTAAATTTAAAGAAACACACACATGTGTGTGTGTGTGCATGTGTTAAATATGATATGTGAAATTTGGGTGAGTGATTTACCTTATATGTAATTTTGAAAATGTCGAGGCGGGGAAAAATATGCATAATTTATATATACAAAATATATAATTTTACAAAGTATATATTTACTTTTATAGATATTAATTATGTACTTTTATACAGTATGGGGATGAGATTTTAAAGAGAAGGCATGGAGCCCTGACACCATACTTTGCCATTTTTTGGATGGCGGGTTCTTGGGATGTGGGGCTCAAATTGGGCTTTTGTTGTTTTGTGTCCTATAGAAAAGCACTGATAGTTCCGCGATATACAAATTGACAATCAGACTTGGGCACTATTTGAATTTTAAGGGCTTGGTGTAAAAAAAAATAGCATTCCCGTAGTTTTTTATACATACGGTCACGGACAAGAAAAATAAAATAAAAATAGTAGTAACGCTTGTTACATAGTTTCGTGGAGAAAAGCGCAAAACAAAACCAACATTGTCGAATTAGCTTTCCTTAAAACAAGGGCTCCTCGAGAGAAGAAATTGAAATTTATGAAATTAAAGGTCCTTGAACAACATAAATTATACATACCAAAGATGTAATTTTAAAAAGAAGATATTTACTTTTATACAACCGAAATATGTACTTTTATAAACCATGGGGATGATATTTGATAGAGCATGGACGGATCCCTGAATCCATAGTTACTTGTTGCATTGCGGGTTCTGGGGCTGGTGGGATGAAAAATGGCCCTCATTTTTTCTGCGGCCTACATAAAACACCCAAAGTTCCGCGATATACAAATTGACAAGCGGAATTCGGACTAATTGAGTTGTAACAACTTCTGACGCAAATAGTATACAACATAGGTGGCAAAGATAAAGTAGTGAACAAAACATTTATGACATTTATATATGTGTGTGTGTGTGTGTGTGTGTGAAATATGATATGTGAAATTTGAGTGTGATTTATGGCATATGTAATTTTTAAAGTGACTATATAGGGAAAAATATGCATCAGAAAGGAAGAGAAGTGAAATAAAATAAACATAATGTCTTCACATTTAGCATAGCAGAAGATAAGAAATGTAGAAACATATAAATATATGAGGAGACAAAAGAATAGCTTTATTTCGAATATATGAAAAAAAGAATACTTTGTTACATATTCCTGGAAATCTAAACGCGTTTGTCATATAGACTGGGATTGGGGATCCTGCAGACCATAAGAGAAATATGTACAAGAAATAGGACTGGAAATAAGAATTGGGAAAAAGTAGAGTGTAATACCTGAAAAGTAGAAATGGTAAGATATGAGACATTGGTTATAGATTTATATTCATAAAAGGTAGAATACCTGGATTGATAAAGAAAGGACTATGACTATACACTTACATACATGGTACATATAAGTAATTTTGGTATTTGTTTGATGATGCGTATTCCTGTTGATTTTCGTGGACGACCCACTTCAATAACTAGAATGATAAAGAAAGGATCTATAGGAATGTTCCAAGAAGGAATTTTTCTATTTGCTTGCTGATGCATTTTCCTGTTGTATTTCGTCGGGGACCCACTTCAAGTTCTCTTCAATATCGCTTCTAAAGGGGGTGACGTTGATGTCATTCAAGATTTTAATAATGAAAAGTTCATTTTCTAATTCGGTTAGATCAATAGAAAAATTGCATAGAAACTGATGAATGTCTCCATTCTACACCGAATAGAGGACTAGCCAGTTGTCCACGTCTTCCTCATGATATTCAAGAATGTTATAAATTTTTTCTAGAGACAAGGCCTTAAATTATCAAGTTGTTTATCGAAATCTCTCTTGGTTAACGCCAATGAGTTAAGGATTAAGCTGGGGTCCTAGAAGTCATTTGAACTTCCAACTAAGTCTGTTTTGGCTAGTTTTGTGACTAATGCTTCTTTCTTTGATACTGTTTGGTCACATGATTGTACAATGAGATACAGGTTCTTCATCTTTTCTTTCCAGGATGATTCCAATTGAATAAGTCATTTTGTGGATGAGAGACCATGCTATCTTCTTGTCATTTCTGGCATGTTGTTGACATGAAAGGAAAAGAATATGATCATGTGCAAATAGAAATTTTCTTCATTTTTAAAATCCGTCTACAGAAGTTGGAGCAAGTTATGTGCCATGCTTCGCACCAAATCCATATTTTGTGATGTTTCTCAGGCCTTAGTAATCAGTTCCATTCTTCTTTTGATATTTTTCTCCACATATCCTCTACAGGATGGCAGGAAACTGGAGGAGCCTTTTAGATTTTCTGCAGGGGTGCACATAATCGAAGGTATGGCTATTTCCAAAGGACTTCCAAGAAATGGCATAGGAAACAAAGCTTCCTCTAATTCCTTAATCCGGTCCTTTAACTTGGAATTCTCGACCTCAATGAATCTTTGGTTGCCATGTGAAGTTGAGAGATTTTCGACACCTACATATTGACAAGGTCAAGTTCTGAACGATGTTTTCTTTTCTTATTTTTGATAGGGATTTTTTCAATAATTGATTTTTTTTATTCTCTTTCAAAAACAACACTCTGGAATACGAAGGATTCATCTTCGTCGAAAAATTCGGTATCAACTATGTCCATTGGGTATCCACGTTGAATTGGGTCTCTAGGTTGTTCAAGGTTGTAGAATATGCTATCTAGATCAGCGTCAAGATCCATATTTTCACCCTAAATTTTAGGCTAGTCTGCCTCCCTTGCAATTCTTTTTTCCTCTTTCTGCAGCAGAAGCTTGCCATAACTATCAAATCTATGATGGACTATTAATTTATGGAACTTAGGCATGACTATGTTCAATGTATCTGTACAACACTGATGTGGATCTATCGTCAGTACCTTACTTTGTACTTCACATCCTTGGCAAACAACTTTCTTCCTTGTAACTGGCCATTTCTTATTTGGACCCACATAAAGGAGAGAACCTGCTCTATTACTATGTGCATTGTTTTGAAAAACAAATTTGTTATGTGACAGGAGAAGCAACCACTTGAATGTATTATCTCCCATCGGACTATTTTATGATAACTAAATGGTTCTGTGATATCAGTGCCACATTCATCTCCATAGAACAGTGTTGGAAAGTTCATTTTCTAAACGACTTTGTCCTTGAATATTCCAAGTGGACACTACTCTTCAACAGGTGCAATTTCAACAATCTTGTCTTGCAAATCACAAATTCATTGTGAATCAGTGAATCCATGTACCAATGTCTCAACTCGCGTTTCATTCTTTGATTCATCACTTGTATGAAATTCACAAGGATTTTCGAAAGTGTCTGCAGAGTTTCCATCCTCTTCTGCAAGAACATTGTTCTAATTGTCATATATACAAATGTTATGTGCTTTGTACAAGGTCCTCAAACATAATTTCTTTAATGGTTTCATAACAACATGCACATGCACTTTTCCTGTCTAATAGGCATTTTTGGATTGCAAGCATATTTTCAGAGCCACGACAATTGTCATGGTATTGTTAATGAATTGTGGCAAGGATCTGTGCACAACATATAGTTGAACATGCACATTAATAATTGATCATGTTAAGCCCATCTGGGGTCGTTTATAGCTCCAAGACCTGATTTGAGAAAATGCAATTTGGAGAGAGAGAACTCTCTCCTCAAGTTCCATAAGTGCATTGGCATCTAGTTGTGGTGCATTACATCTTATTTGGTCAAGGGTTGCAAACTGTGCCGGTTTCCAATTTCAAGCGACCGTTTGCATGGAGGACAAATTTTTCCATTGGAAAATGCTTTATCATGCGCTGTCAGCTGGAGGTATTCTGCTTGCAAAGAAGCCATGAAATACTTGTTCATTTTTTAGAAATTCAGTTGCTCACAAATTGCACATGCAATGGAAGGAGCATCTTTAATTTGTTTCATGTACGTCTATCTTGCATTTTTCTTTCGTAGGGAAGTAAGGGTAGAAATTGTTTCCTGGCTTTCATTACGACTAGTCCATGGTGTTGTTGCTAGCCCACAAAATGTGACGGTTGCATGACCATTCTGGGATATGCAAATGCACATGCTTCTGTTGTTTTCTCCATGGACAAGTTTCTTTAGAATGTGATATGTGGATTTCTCTCTAATAGGAAGCATGACAATGTATTTCTTTCTCTCACGCATGACCTTTTTCAAGTTGTGGTAACTTAATCTACGTTTATTTCTCAAGGGCACAATGAGGTGATGGAAATTGGGATGAATTTCACTCTAACCCAGGTGTTGATAACCTAGTCCATGTTTTTTGTTCAAGGCATGTGTCGCCTCATCACAATTGTGACAAATTTTATGCATAGTGTTTTTCAAGTTGTGATAACTTGCTCTATGTTTTTTGTTTAATCCCTGTATGGGCTCATCACAGTTGTGATGAGTTTCACTCATTGATTTTTTTTTCAAGCCCTCTATGGCCATATCGCACCTGATAAGAGTTTCATTCTCACTAAAAAGCATGCCGCGTGTATGCAGATTCCATGCGATTTGGGTGGCATGGACATCCAACCCTGAATCACTGATATGTCGAAGCAAAGGTTCATAATGGATATGTTTTGTACCTATTTTCAACGAGAGGATGTCAAATTTTCGATCGTAATTTGAATCAGTAAACCAGGAATGAAGAGTGCCATCTGGCAATGCCGACCAGACCTAGATATTTACTCTGAATATCATAGACAACCATTGGAAACATAATCCACAACCCTCCACATTCCCTTTTTAATATGGAAGCGCCATGTTTACAAGGTATTCCTGCCAAGTTCTAACTGTCGACATATTTTCCAGGAGATATGGAAAAATTTGTTGATGCAAGCACCTAAGAGCCTGTTGGCAGTCACCTACAATTGCATTGCAAAAGGACTGCATGGTGTAAATCCACAACGAATACACATCAAAATCCGCTTCTTCCAAACAAAAAATTGAATTAAATAGACTATCTCCACAGTTAGACACAACATTTGTTGTCAGCTGTAAACCATGGCAATCTATGCAATGCATAATTCATTCCCACTGTGATTCAAGGTCTCTGCAAAAGAGGGACAAGTAAATATGAGGTACTTCAACATTGCACATGGACATTTTTCTATATAGGAGTGGTTCATAATGACCACTGAGAGCATTGGCATCATGGAACAAGATGAAATATGGTTTGTTAGAGGAATCTTTGTTGAATAGTAGATATCTTCTTTTTCTTATCAATGACCATATTCCAACCGATATATTGAGCCAGTTGGACAACCACCATATACAAAATGTGTCTCCCTAATGTCCCCTCTCATGTGCAGGTAGAGATGGAGATGAAAACAACCACATCTTTTAAAAATACGTAGTGACATCATGTATTCTATGCAACTTCCGAATAAAATCAAATTCCAGTTCATATGCATAGGAGTTCAATGCCTCCACATTTCCATTTTTTAAACATGCGAAGAAATAATCTATCCATCCATTGCGTAGCTCGGTCGACGAATACTGGAAATTCAGTAGAACCTGGAATGTATCAAAAAGGAAATCCCCTGTAGTATATGAGAATACATCCAATATAAAAAGGCCATTTTTATGCAAAGCCACATAAATGTTTTCATGTATAATGGAGTGTCTATCTATTTCATACGACTCAAAATCTATCACTTCTTCCATCTTCTCAACTCTGATTTTGAAGTTGTTTGTTAGATACTTTCACTTTTTCAGAAAACATAGAGAAGGGGGAAAAAATAATATCACCCCCCCCCCAAAAAAAAAGGAAAGAAAAATAGGAAAACTGCAAGCCAAACAACTATGAAAATCACAACTAGCATATGAATACACATGCTTTACAGGAACAGAAACTAAGAGCATAGACAAAGATGCTTTGCAACAGAACTTGGAGGCAGGGACCCCCGCCATTGAAAAACAACAACAAGGAAACTTATCCATCAATGAGGGATGACAAGAGGCCAGCCCGAAAAACTAGAAACCACAATAACAGGTTTGAAAAATTGCAAAGTTGAATAACAACAAACCAGTGAACAACCACGAGGATGTCCAACTACAACTACATGACCTCAACTTTGCAAAGTTGAATCAAACAAGAACAACAACCATGGAACCAAGCATCGAACAAGCATCGACCACTAAAGCAGTGATGTCGAGCCTAAAAAAAAATGGAACGACACTGTATCCCAACACATTTTCATAATAAAAATTTTACCTGTCAGGTAAACACTTAAGACTGTCAGGACTGCCTAAGGGCCTAGCCCTGTCCAAACATTTAAGAAAAAATAATGCATAGTAGACCTATTCTCTTGAATCCCACAACAATAAAACAAAAATCACACATACTAATATGGTAGACAATGTATTTCAGGTAGCAAGAATTGGTAAAGGAAACATTTGAACCAATGCTAGCATTAATCCACCTTCGACCATTGCATAAGAAAATACATGATTCTAAAAGACCATATACAAAGAAATACTTTGGATATGCCAACATATATAACATTGGGAACTGTGAAGCCGGAAAAAAAAGACCTCCAATCCGTTGTCCAATCACAACTTGACAAACATGGTACTTTTTATTATATAAAAATCGATGAAAGATGTCCGACTAGCATAAAAAAAATGGAACAAAACTGTATTCCAACGCACTTGTACCATAAACATTTAAGACTGCCAGACTTGTTATGTAAACACTTAAGACTATCAGGACTGTCTAAGGGCCTGGCCCTGTACAAACATTTAAGAAAAAATGCATCATGGAAAGCCTCTTCTCTCGAAGCGCGCAACAATAAAGAAAAAAATCAGACATACTAATATGGTAGACAATATATTCAAGCTAGAAGAAAATGCTTAAGGAAACATTCGAACTAATGCTAGTATTAATCCACCTTCAACCAATGCATAAGAAAATATATGATTCAAAAATACCATATACAATTCAAATACTTTGGATATGCTAAAAAATATAACATTGGGAATAGATAAGCCGACAATAAGACCTCAAATCTGTTGTCCAATCAGATCTTGACAACCATGGTAATTTCTATTATATAAAAATCCATGTCTTCAATTCGCTTGTTCCAACAATAGATAATATGCAAATATTTGTGGTCAAGGCACAATTTAATACCAGGTCAATGATTTATCAATTTCTATAGTCCCTCTTTGCCTATGATATGGACTAATAAGACAAAATAAATGATTAATAAATAATAATTAAATAATACTTAATAAATAAGTAATAGTTTGGAGAGGGAGGATCTCTTAGTAGGTAGGTCTTAATCTCAGAGTATAGCTCCTCCCTCTCTATAATAGAAAATAGAAAGAACTACTGTATCTATCCATCTATTTCGCAGTTTCCGGTGCCAACAATAATAGCCTTCTGTTGGGGTTCAACAATGAGTACTCCGCTAAAGAGAATGGCTTTCCCAAACAACGACAGGAGGGATAGGCCTGAACAATCTGAAGAAACATCGCTTGGATTTTTTCATAGTTGTTATCCCTGGTCTTGCGCTTACCATATCTAGATTTACTTGGTTGAAGTTGCTACTGTACCCATTGCATGTGCTTCCCTGACATTTATAGGAAGTCTCAGGCTCTTGGTTGATAGGAAGTATTCTTTAAATGGTGTTGCCTTAGTGGGATCAATTTACCCTCCTTTTCTTAGCGAGCAGTTGAAGCCCAGCAAGTCTCTTTCTATGATGTTCTCCCTCTTGAAGATCCAACCCCTTATGCACCTCTCTCTAAGAGGCGTATCACCAATTGAAGACTATATATGCTTATAATTGTTCTCATCTATTTAGTTATTTGGATCACATTTTACGCCCTCTCGAAATCTTCACGTTTTGCAAATATTTGACTTCCATTTTGTGATAATTACTCTATTTCGAGACAAATGTCCAAAGACTTACTTGTCATATGTCAATCCTCTTGAAAATAAGAATTTTCCTTTCACCGAGACCGAAAGCATGTAAAGAAGTAGAATTATATCTTGATGGATGGGCTTCGGATAATATTCTCTGTCCAGGACAGTTCGTTACGCTCATACATGTTTGACACCCAATTCGTGGAGTTCCCACTCCAAGTATATAAATCCTCTCAGGCTATTGTTCAAACTTCATTTTATTTTTCTCTCAAATTGTTTTATATATAGCATCTGATGCTTAGGGTGTTAAGAACCAAATACTCAATACAAAGTATCACAATAGATCCAAAGATATATGAATACAATAACCACACAAGATATAAGAGACCATATAGAAAACCAAAACTTTATTATTACCAAACCCTTGAGGTAGGGCAACACCATACAATGAATCCTATTATGGAAGGGATCCTCTCCTGTTCACTTGCCTCTTCGAGGGGGCATCCTCCTATTGAGCTA
>JZKD02S1166541.1:0-12736 GCA_000966675.3 Picea glauca
AAAAAATATTTTTATTTTATTTAAAAAAATTATTTTAATATTAAACTAATTATAATTTCAACAATTTTTAGAGCTTTATAACTCCACCATATTTCTCTCTTAGTTCAACAATTTTTAGAGCTTTATAACTCCACCATATTTCTCTCTTAGTTGCACAAATAGAACCCCAAAATATAACTTCATCATATTTCTCTCTTAGTTTCGCAAAGAGACAAAAATAAATAACATTTCAAAAGTAAACTATAACATTTCATAAAATTATTTCTTTTATAGTAAATTTTAGACTATAAAATTTGATTTTTTAGAAAAAAATTATATATAAATTTTAGAAAAAAATAATAATTAAAAATAACCATTTAAAATAAAATTGTAAACAATATATAGTGTTGGTCCTTGGTCATGTATTAAGGAAGAAAGTGAAAATTAAGGAAGAAGAAAGACAAAGTACAAAGTGTGCGGAAGACACACAAACTGAGGAAGGGTCGAAGTGGTTAAAGAAGAATAAAAGAAGGAACAAAGTAAAGGAAATCAAGTCGTTGAAAGAGAAGATCGAGGAAGACAAAGAAACAAAGAAGATAGATCATGGACAAGTGAGAAAGCGGAAGAAGACACTAATGGGTACTTTGGAGCACTTCACGGAGAAGAAGGAAGAACATGTTGACGAAGTCCTTAAAATGTGGGTTATGTGGACCTAGGGTTTTGGCACCTGGGCTTCGGCCCATGGTTTTCTAAGAGTCATTAAATGTATAAATAGAGGTCTATAATAGTTGAGATGGAGAGGTTTCGTGAGAAGTGATAGTGGTGTTGAGATGTAAGAGTGTTATGTTTTAGAGCATTCTTGTATTTTTGGGTCTTCAGCTGGGTGCGAAGATCCACTCTGCAGCTAGGTGCGCAGGGAGAGGAAATAAAGAGGAAGAGAGAGAAGGATTTGCAACTGAGTGCGTGGATAGAACTGTAAATTTCCATCTATTCTATCAATAAACATAGTTATGTGGACGTAGCCCTAGGGAGAGGATGCACCATGTAAAATCTTGTTGTTCCATGTGGTTGATGCTTTGTTGTTTACTGCATTTCAGATTGTTATTGTAGTGTTATTTTTCTGTTAAAGATAAGAATATATAACTACTTCGCGAAGTTAAGTATGATACTGTTATGAATATCTGGGCTGTTTCGTGTTGTTATTTTGGAATCTTCTTGCATTTCCTTTGGTTTTAGACACCTGTGTCCTGCAACCCTCCTATTGCTACTTCGGGTGAGACTTCATTTGCTTCGCAGGTGTTTTCGTAAGGGCCAATAGTTAGGGTTTGTTGGTGCGCTGTTAAAGTTGAACCTTGGGTCTGCCCCTGTGCCAAAAAATGGTTTTGTTGCCGGGAACAAGATCTTATTGAGGGAATGTCAAGGTGGTTTCCATCGAAGACAAGAATTCATAATTGGATAGAAGAACAAGAAAGGGAATTCGCCGTAGCTCAGAACAAGAACCCTAGCATTAGTACAAAAGACTGGTTGGGAAGGTACATCTTTACTGATGTGCACGAGATTTTCTTCGCAAGAGTTCATAAAGAGTTGTACGAGTGGTTAGCCAGACTAGAAGACACTCAGTTTGAAATCAGATCTAGACCACCTGTGGTTTGGACATCGATGTTGATTAAGAAAGTCAAGAAAGTTGATAACGCTGTGTCAAGAGCAACGAATCTCTGGTTTGAAAGCAATATTGGAGGGTACATTACTGAATTTTCTATTGACATAGTGGAATCATATAGTCAAGCAAAGAGGTATTTCTTCAAGGAAGCTAGAGGAAAGTTTTTACACTTTTTGATGTTGAAGATTAAGATGCTATTGCATGAGAAGAATATCTTGAAGATACAATAATCAGTTGGATTTTAAAGCTAATGTTCAAGAATTCAAACAACGACAGTGACACAGAAGCTGGACACACACGTAGTGGGAGATCATTTAGACAGATTCCTCTTGTGAACCTGTTTAAGCAGAGTTACGGGCCATTAGCACAAGACGAAGGATTCTACAGTGGAGAAGAAACAAAGCTATCAGACGAAGAATATTCAAAGTTCGCAAGGGCAAAGGAAGTAGAGACCGAAGAACCTCACTGAGAAGAACCAGAAACTTAAGGTACTGCGGCTACTGTCGAAGTTACAAGTATTACTACTACTCCTGTTGTTTTAGAAGCACTAAGTAACCAGAGTAACCAGAGTAACCAGAGAACTCAGAGTACTGTTACCAACAATTTAGTACTGACTCAGTCAAGAAGCCAAAGGAAATCAATGGCAGATGAAATGAGGTTACCTATTTTCAAAGGAGATGGACATGAGGATCCTGACCAACACTGGTTCTTGAGCGAAGCTGTATGGAGCATTAAGCAAGTCACCGACAAAGCTGTTAAGAGAGCTCAATTTAGTACTACCTTGAGGGACCTTGCATTGAGATGGTATACGAAGTTTGTTACAACATCTGTACAGCTTAAACCGCCGAATGACATTAAGACTGCGTTGAGTGTAGAGTTCAAGAAGCCTAAGTCAGAGTCGCAGTGCATTACAGAGTTAAAGGAAATCAAGAAAAATGTGACTAAACCTATTTGAGAATTTGAACAGAGGTTTAGGACCTTGACATGCCAATTAAGTTTTCAGATTCCAGATGAACAACATAAGGAATGGTTCATCGCTGCCCTCCTACCACACATTAGAGTTCCTCTGATGCAACAAAAGGTCGCTTCGTAGGTTGAGGCATTAGATATTGCCATGAAATTTGAAGCAACCCATGTAGGAGAATCAAGTCCAGGTATGAGTCAGATTTTGAATCAATTAACTAGTTTATCTTTACAGGTTGAAGACATGAATAAAGACGAAGGAAAAGAGAAAAGAGAAGACATCTGGTGTATTAGATGTAAAGCAGAGGGCCGTGACAAAGAGTACTGTCCTTTATTTAGTGAATACTTGGCCTCTGGAGCCCCTAACCTTTTGAACTAGACTACTTTACCATGGTGCGAGGTATGTAGAAGTAGACATCACTCTAGTGAATGTTATTACAAGCATAAATATGTCCAGACACATACCAATATTCATTGTACATTCTGTAAGTCTGTGGGGCATGATGAGAAGGAATGTAGGTCTTACGACCTCATGCATGAAAGGTCAAGGGATGCATATAGAATTCAAGGAGAATTACAGCCAGAAGGAAATGCTACATAGTTCAATTCCCCAGGAAGAGAAAACTTCAACCCTTGCGGTGGATTCAGAGGAAGAGGACAAGGAGGAGGCATGGGTCGAGGTCGAGGTCAGATTATTTGCTATAAATGCTCCCAACTAGGTCATTTGGCAAGGGATTGTCAGAACCCTTGTACTACTTGCAGCTACTGTAATTCATTTGAGCATGTCATTGAAGACTGTCCAGTATTGTTAGCTAAAGTTCAGGAAAGATGAGGTGGAAACCAACAAGTCCAACTAATATCAGCTGAACCTCGCGGTGAGGAACCCAGAGTCGTTGTTATTACTAGAGGAGGTGCTGTCACATGAGAATATAGAGTGACTCTAGGAAAGACTACAGATGGATCAGGGATCAGAAGAGCTTCAGAGAAGGTGCCATTGTTTGATCCAAGGAAAGAAAAACATACTTTTGAAGAAGCAAGAAGAGAATTTGTAGGTGGACATGCTTCTTCATCTAGGGCACAACCATAAGTAAGGGAATGCGAAATGCCTCTAGCATTTGATCAGTATGCCCCACCTAGACAATGAAAAGAGGTAAGAAAGCTTGTGGACTTCTTGTATTGATTTGATTAAAGATGAAAGAGCTGTGCATGAACTACAACACCTAATAAGACAATATGAAATTGGAAGAGTAGATCCTTTGCTGAGTAGAGCTGTGAATCAAGTATCTAGAAAAAGGAGGACAAGTAAGGAACTACACCTTAGTGCTCAGATTGGAGACTATGACGTAGACTATGTGGTCCTCGACCTGGGATCATAAGTAAATGTTATGACGAAGCAGACTTGGGCATTGATGGGAAAACCTAAATTGATTTACTCTCCTATTAGGCTTAGGATGGCTAATCAACAGGCGGTGAGCCCCTTTGGAAGACTAGAGCATGTCCCTGTGGACATCGACGGAGTGAGGACATTTGCAGACTTCGAAGTGATCGAGATTGTTGATGATAGCTATCCCTATCCTGCATTCTTGGGTATTGATTGGGCTTTCGACAATTTGACTGTTGTTGACCTGAAAAAGAGAAGAATGACATTTGAAGGTGATGGCCTTAGGGTCATTGCAACTCTTGATCTTGATGAAGGTCACAGATACACATAACCTATAAGAGAAGAAGACCACGCCTATGAGCTATAGAACATATATAAACTGACAGCAGGACAACAAGATTATATTAATCCCACAACAGATGGAAATCTAAGTTGGCAAAGTGAAAGTGCATGCTCATCAGATTCAGAAGAAACATTGGAAAATTGGCAGAACACAATGTATGAAGTCTCTACGCGGAGGTGTGCTAGATTGAATAAGGCAGTTTGCTGGATAGGCACAAAAGTAAGTAATCTTCCTACATTTGATGGCTTGAATAATTTAGAGACATTTCTATTTGAATTTGAAGGAATTGTACCGGTACAAAAGAGGTTGTTGTCGCTAGATGAAGCCTTGAAAGCAACACCATCTAGATGGTGGGGAACACACAAGAAGAACATTGCAGAGTGGGTACAATGTCGCACATTGTTGACAATGCGCTTTTCATACCAAGTTGAAGGTTGCGAATTTTGATACACAGGTCAGAGTTTTCCTAAGGACCATATGCGAAGTTGTGAAGAATTTTAGAGCAACATTCCTAGAGAACAATGGGTACATAAATTCATTAAAACCTTAGATACTACGCCTATCAACTGGTATCTTCAAGAAGAACTGTGCTTAGTCGCTACAGATTGGTATGGTATGACCCATAACTTTATAGCTACATTCCTATTTGAAAGTCAGTACCCCACATTAGATCAGGATTTACAAATTGTAAGATAGAAGGTTTTTGAGGAGTCACCTAACCCCCCTCTTGAACAAAAAGAAGATGAATGGACTGCGCCCCTTTAGTGGTTACAGGGTTGGTATAATATTAATGTTGATGAGGATGATGACCCTAGGAATGTGAACATTTCAGAAACTGAAGGAAAAAGAGATATACAAGGGCCAGGGATTGAATTACCTTTTGTTGGGCAACCTATTAAAATTAAGAAAAGGTTAATATTGGAACAGAGAAAGCACCAAAGTTGGCAAATGTTGGAGACTATTGGGATGATGCTACTATTAGTAAGATTACAGAACTATTGCATGAGTATCATGACTTGTTCCCAACCAATTTCACAGACATGAAGGGAATTAAGGGGCCCATGGGATAAATGAAGATTCCTTTGAAAGCAGATGCAAGACCTGTCAAGCAGAGGCCTTATAGACTGAATCCCAAGTACAAGCATAAAGTTAAGACTGAATTAGATAGAATGATGGAAGCGGGAATTATAGAACCAGTCGAAGAATCTGAATGGATCATCCCTATGGTGGTCAAAGATAAGAAGACATGAGAAATTAGAATCTGTGTAGATCTAAGGAAATTGAATGATGCATGTTTACATGATCCATTCCCTACACCTTTTACTGATGAAGTTCTAGATAATGTAGGAGGACAAGAAGTTTATTCATTTACATATGGATTTTCAGGCTATCACCAGATCAAAATTGCTAAGGAGGACAGACATAAGACTACATTTGCAACATAATGGGGTTCTTTTCAGTACACTGTGATGCCTTTTGGTTTGAATAATGCACCAACCATCCTTTCTAGGGTGGTGGTCGAAGCATTTAAGGAATTTTTACATAAGTTTTTGGAGGCATACTTTGATGACTGGAACGTTCTTAGTCTATTGAAAAATCATATTGAATGTTTGAGACTAATGTTGGATAAGTGCAGGCAATGTCAGATTGCCCTGAACTTGAAGAAGTGTATTTTATTTTCACCTCTTTTAGTGTTGTTAGGACACATTGTGTGTAAGTAGGGGTTGTTGGTAGATCCTTCCAATTTTTTTTATCATTGTTGATCTACCTCCTCCTACTTCGGTTAGATAACTGCACATTGCATTGGGACACACTAGATATTACCGAAAGTTTATTAAGGGTTACACATAGATAACAACACATATGGAGAAGCTATTACAGAAGGATAGTAAGTTTCAATGGACAGAGGAATGACAGCAGAGATTCGACACATTAAAGAAGAAAATGGTCTCTGTGCCTATTTTGGTTTTTCCAGATTGGAGTAAGGAATTCCATGTTCATGTCGATGCTTCATCCATTGCATTAAGAGCAGTTTTAGCACAACCATGTGCATGAGATATTGACCACCTTGTAGCCTTTGCTAGCAGGAATCTCTCTACATCTGAAATGAATTATACTACCACTAAAAGAGAAGGCTTAGCTATGGTATATGCGATGCAGAAGTTTAGACACTACTTGTTAGGAGGACATTTTAAGATGTTTATTGATCATTTTGCATTGAAGTACTTAGTCAACAAGCCAGTGTTGGGGGGAATATTATGCAGATGGATATTATTATTCCAGAGTATGACTTTGAAGTTGTGGTCAAGCTAGGAAGAATGAATAAGGGACATGACCACTTATCCAGGTTAGAACATGGAGAGGAACCTACTAGTTTGGATGATACACTACCAGATGCATAGTTGTTGGCCATCAGGAAAGTCGATGATCACTTCGCCAAGATAGTCCAGTTCCTGTCCATAGGAATGACACCTTGCGAGTATACAGTTATTCAAAAGAAACAGTTGGTAGTCGACACTGCATATTTTCAAGTTATAGATGGACAATTATATAAGATGGGACCGGATGAGATCTTAAGAAGATGTGTTATGGAGTCAGAAAGACCATTGATTCTTGTAGAAGCACATGAAGGCATCACATGAGGACATTATGCAGTGAAAGAAAAAAACGCAAAAGGTTTTAAGGGCTGGCCTATGGTGGCCCTCTTTACATAAGGATGCTAAGGATTACTACAGAGCTTGCGATGCATGTCAAAGAGTAGGAAAGCCTTCTAGAAGGGATCATATGCCTTTAGCACCTCAGTTAACTTTACATGCATTTGAGAAATGCTATATTGACTTTGTGGGACCTATCAACCCACCCGGAAAGCGCACAGGAGCTCGATATATCATCACTACTACAAAATATTTGACCAGATGGGTAGAAGCAAGAGCAGTTAAAGATTGTAGTGCAGCTACAACTGCACGGTTCATCTTTGATGATATCATAACCAGGTTTGGATGCCTGAAGATCCTTACAAGTGATCAAGGCACAAACTTCATTAAAAAAACTATTGAAGCCTTGACTCTGGAGTTTGAAGTTCACCATCAGAAGAGCACACCGTATCACCCACAGGCGAATGGTACAATCGAATATTTCAATAAGATTTTGGAGACTTTGCTGACTAAGATTTGTAGTGTTAACAGAGATGATTGGGATTTGAGAATTCCAACAGTGTTATGGGATTATCAAACTACTTGCAAAAAGTTAACAACTCAGACTCCCTTCAAGTTAGTTTATGGCCTGGAAGCGGTGGTACCTATGGAATATTTGGTTCCTAGTTTAAGAATTGCAACATTTACATGTATGGATGACACCAACGCTATTCAAGACAGGCTTGCGCAATTGATGGAACTAGAGGAAGACAGGTTCATTGCAGGATTTCATCAACAGGTACAAAAAGAGCGAGAAAAATATTACCATGATAGACATATCAAGAATAAAGTATTCAAACAAGGAGATTTGGTACTTTTATATGACAACAAGTTCCTGAAGCATCCAGGAAAGTTCAAGACACATTGGCTTGGTCCATTCAAGGTTGCCTATGTTACAAAAGGTGGAGTTGCGTAGTTGAAAACTATTAATGGAGAATGGAAGGATGGTTTAGTAAATGGGAGCCGGTTGAAGCTGTATTGTGACAACCAGGTGCCTCGCAACTCTCAGTAAAAGCAAAGGAAGAAGGGTCTAGGTACCAGGTGCAGTTGAAATTGGGTACCAGACACAGAAAAGATAGTCTGCACACGATAGGGGGGGATAGAGCAGAAAGCACAAGCTGCTCTGCGTAGTCTGCAGTCGAAGTAATACAGATAGCTCAACCCTGTAATGAATTGGGATGAGTCACATGTGAGTGTTGGGGGATTGTTGGCCCTTGGTCATGTATTAAGGAAGAAAGAGAAGATTAAGGAAGAAAAAAGACAAAGTATGAAGTGCGCGGAAGGAACACAAACCGAGGAAAGGTCGAAGTAGTTAAAGAAGCATAAAAGAAGGAACGAAGTAAAGGAAAGCAATCCGTTGAAAGAGAAGATCGAGGAAGACAAAGAAACAAAGAAGATAGATCGTGGACAAGTCAACAAGCGAAAGAAGACACTAATGGGTAGTTTGGAGCACTTCGCGGAGAAGAAGGAAGAACATGTCGGAAAAGTCCTTAAAAGGCGGGTTATGTGGACCTAGGGTTTTGGCACCTGGGCTTCGGCCCATGGTTTTCTAAGAGTCATGGAATGTATAAATAGAGGTCTAGAAGAGTTGAGATGGAGAGGTTTCGTGAGAAGTGATAGTGGTGTTGAGATGTAAGAGTGTTATGTTTTAGAGCATTATTGTATTTTTGGGTCTTCAACTGGGTGAGCACGGAGAGGAAATAAAGAGGAAGAGAGAGAAGGATCTGCAACTGAGTGCGCAGATAGAACTGTATTTTTCCATCTATTCTATCAATAAACACAGTTCTGTGGACGTAGCCCTGGGGAGAGGGTGAACCACGTAAAATCTTGTTGTTCCATGTGGTTGATGCTTTGTTGTTTACTTCATTTCAGATTGTTATTGCATTGTTATTTTTCTGTTAAAGATAAGAAGATATAACTACTTCGCGAAGTTAGGCATGATACTGTTATGAATCTCTGGGCTGTTTCGTGTTGTTATTTTGGAATCTTTTTGCATTTCCTCTGGTTGTAGACACCCGTGTCATGCAACCCCCCTATTGCTACTTCGGGTGAGACTTCATCTGCTTCACAGGTGTTGTCGTAAGGGCCAATAGTTAGGGTTTGTTGGTGTGCTGTTAAAGTTGAACCTTGGGTCTGCCTCTGTGCCAACATATAGTTTGAAATAAGATTTAACGTTGAATTTATGGATAGCATGTCTACTAATTTATGTGCAACATTAATAGGGGTTTGACCTGCTTGAAGTTGAGGCGTGAAAATCCAACAGAAAAATCAAGCGGGGTTGACTTTGGACAATAAATTGAGCCACAATCCTCAATAGAGGGTTTAAAAACCCCTCAACTTAGGGTTTTATGTGCCCCGTATCAAGGTTTTAATGGGTTAAATATGGTTAATATTGAATTTAAACATTCTAATGAAGGTTTGCTTAAACATTAAACCAGGGGTTTAATGAAACCTTGAAACTCTCAATCGAGGGTCATTGTGCCCAAAAACACATCCAAACATGTTTGAAGTTGATTATCCCAAAAATGGATTAAATAAAATAAAAAACTAAAAAAAAACACACCAAATTCCAAATAAACTTGCAAACTAACAAGTAATTCTAACTTTTTTTATAAATGTAATTATTTGCATGGTAATTGTTGCATTTCACTAGTGATGATAATAATGTTTGGACATGGCAATCAAGTGAATCTTATAACACAATATGACTATAAACATATAGATTGAGATGTTGAAAGAAATATGAAGAAAGAGAGAATGGAAAAAATAAGTGCTATAAAATTATTGGAAGAATAGGTACAACATGATATCATTATGCATGGACAACCAATTAAAACATGATTATTTATACCGATTGAGATGTTGAAAGAAATATAAAGAAAGAGAGAATGAGAAATAAAAAGTGATATAAAACTATTGAAAAAATAGGCGTAACATGACATCACCATGCATGGACAACTAGAGCATGATTATTAACTTGATAAAAACTTGCAAAGTTCTCATTTTTTTAGTCTATAGGGTGATATTTTTTGGCATTTTTTACCTCATTTCAAAATATGGTGTTACTAGTATCATCACTAATTCAAGGTACTTTGTTTAGTTTTTCAATATCCTCAGTGATAAAGTTCCATTATTTTTTTTTGATGTTTTTGAAGTTACCATTGATAATGTATAAGTGTTGTCTAACTATTCACGAAATGATTTTCTTAGTCGGAATCTGACAACATAAATTTGCACAAAATCACTATTTTTGTTATTTAAAATTCATTTTTGAATGTAAAAATGGATTCGACATGCTGAAAAACCCTTGGGGCACTCGAATTATACAAAAATAATCACTCAAATATGCAGATCTAACAATTTCTCGCTGAATTTCGCGCAAAGGTCCCCGAAAAATATTGTCGAAAAATAGTAATTTCGTAGAACGTTTAGACTATGACTAATGTATAACCTCATTTTCCGATAGTGCAAACCATCGATGAGATGAATTTTAGAATGGTAGATGAATTGGAAACACAAAGAAAAGATAACAAGTCCTCAAAATCAAGTAGAATACCACAAGGCCTCTAAGCATAATATGGTTGAATTCGTCTCGTGCCCCCATAAACACGTGGATCAGATTGTGCCACTAATTATTGAGTTTTATCATCATGTTCTCGCCACAAGGGATCTCGTTGATGCCACCACCATTATTAAGCAATTAATAGAATGGTGAATTGTCGATATGAAAAGGAATGCAAGATATTGAAGATATCATCGTGTGGACAACCAGAACATGATTACCTACTTGATAAACTCTATAGAGTTCTCGCTTTTTTAGGTGTGATATTTTGTAGTATTTTTTTACCCATTTTGAAATATGGTGTTATTGGAACCACCACTTTTTAAGGTACTTTTTAAGTGTTTCAATCTCCTTGATGATAAGGTATCATTACTTTTTTCTTAAATGTTGTTTTCTTTTTGAGTTTTTTGAATTTAATATTGATAATGTGTAACCTCATTTTCCAATAGAGTAAACTGTTGATGATATGATTTTCATAATGGTAGAACAATTGAATAGAAACAATGAAATATAGGAAACTTGGAAAATCGGGTAGAATAACAAGACCTCCAAGCATATTATAAATGAATTTATTCCATACACCCATAGGCATGTTGAACCAAAATCTGACACATGGAGGAAAATCTCATGGATGTAGCATTGGAAGATATCGAGGTGGCACATTGAGAGAATGATAAGTACATAGTTGAGATTGTAGAAATGACGAGGACTTACACAAGATTTTTCCATTCCAAAGGGACAATGAATTTATACCACTAACTAAGCTTAAGGACACATGACTTAAGTTAGTGCATGATAAGAAGCAAAGAATAACAAATTTTACTTCCATCACACATGTAGTGCAGGTTAAGAAGTAATGAGTAACAAAATTTACTTCCATCACATATGCAACAATTAAGGAGTTCATCGAACACTTTGTTACTTGCAAAGTCATTTTATTAGAATTCAAACCTAGAATCAACTTAATTTACGATGAGCTTAGCTACAAGTTTGATTTTGTAACGTCATTAAATGAAAATGTTATTTTTGATAAATCTTTTGAATTGCAATCAACTCACACAAGGATAGGAGAGTATGTGAAAAGTCAATAAGAAATTTAAAAGCTCATGTTTTATAACTCATATTTGGGTATATATTATAAAAATATGTATTGGTCCATTGTAAATGAACTTGGAGGGGAATAAGCAACTTGCAAGGAAGATTCTTTGTAATCAAAGCTTCATTTAGGTGAAAATAATACAGTGACACAAATTTTGTGGTGAATGATAGTGTTAATTCATGTGTTGCATTCTTTCATGGTTGATTTGCGAGTATTCTAGTTGTGAGTGTCATTCATTAAGTTATCTTTTTTTTCCTGTGAAAAAAACATGTAATTTTATTCATGTTGACAAAATTACATTAGTATATGCAGTAGCATTCCTTGGCTTGTTGCCATAGTTTTTAAAAGATACGAGTTTTTTTCTCCTACTAAAATCTGGTCAGATGACCAATGGCCCAATAATATTATTCTTATAGAAGCCTTTGATTCTTTTTGAGTCTATCATCATAATGATTTTTTTTTATCCCACTTACTTATACCGCTTTATATCAGTCCCTTTTTAATATATATATATATAGAGAACCAAGCTGGAGTAGCTTGCATGTAAAATTTTCATCCAGCTTCATAAAGCTTCAAAGTTTAGAGGATGATTATATTTTAGTCAGATAAGGGACCAAGGGCCGTGAAAAAATTCTAAGGAGCCAATAGGCTCTTTTCCGAGACTTTCCAGTTTCCTTGGTCTAGGTCCAATCCAATTTTTGAAAGTTTGTCCGCTTCCTGATTCTAGATCCTATATACATGAGAAAATGAGACATGTGATATGGATGTGAGGAACTTCATGATGTCGTCTAATAATGGCTGAAGTGTATATGTGTGCAGTGATTGTCTTCCATTCAAGCATTTTGTCACAAGCATTGAGTCCCCATAAATGTGTAGATATGCGATTCCTTTTTCAATTGCTAGTGTTATGAGGAGTTTTACTGCCATAATATCCCTGTAGTTGTTAGTAGCATCTCCCATATGTGATGCAAAGGATATCGAGGTGGAGTCATCCATATGTAGTATACCCCCTATTGCTTTGGAAGGGGGGGGAGCGTTGAGAAACTTTGTCAAAGA
>JZKD02S1166563.1:0-12736 GCA_000966675.3 Picea glauca
CAATTGTGACGCCAACCTTAATTGATGTGACAGTTTTGTTGTATAAACAACGAAAATATGTCGTCGCCTATGCGACGACAACTTCAATTGTTGCGACAGTTGTGCTATATAAAAATGAAAATTTGTCGTCGTCTGTCTGACGAAAACTTCAATTGTTGTGACAGTTGTGTTATATAAAAATGAAAAGATGTCGTCACATGTGCGACGACAACTTCAACTGTTGCGACAATTTTGTTGTATAAAAATGAAAATTTATTGTCACACGTGCGACGACAACTTCAATTGTTGCGACAGTTTTGCTATATAAAAATGAAAAGTTGTCATATCACGTGCAACGAAAACTTCAATTGATGCAACGGTTTTGTTATATAAACAAGGAAAAGTTGTCGTCGCACACGCGATGACAGCTTCAATTGATGTGATGGTTTTTCTATGTAAACAACGAAAAGTTGTCGTCGCCAATGCGACAAGCAGTTAAATTATTGCAACAGTTTTGCTATATAAACCACAAAATTTGTTGTCGCAATGGGCGTTGCAATTTAGATACAATGTTGGTTTCACATAGTTTTCCTATATTTTCATATTGGCGACGATATTTATTTTTTTGTCGCAATTGCCTATGTTGTCTCTCTTGCGATGTTTTTTCAAGTTCGTCGCAATTGCCACGTGACATAAAATGACGTTTCAAAGACTCTTGATTCATCGCAATGTCAACGACATAACGTCGCAAGAGCGTCAAAACAGCCATCGTAAAATGATCCAAATATGTTGGTGATACCACAGAATCGCATTGGGATACCTTCCCATCATAGAATGCAAAACCCTGTCATACCACAAAACCTAACTGCGAGACAATTCCCTAATAGAGGGAAATCCTCCGTTAGTGTACACATCCCTACTGGAGGGAAACCCTCTTTCAGTGGACACATCCCTCTCGGGAGACAACCCTTGTTCAGTGGACATATCCCGACTAGGGGGAAACCCTCATTTGTGGGACAAGTCCCAAATGTTAACCAACCTATGGCACAGGGGAAAGTTCCAAGTTCTTTTGTCGGAAACCCACAACAATATTAGGGACCTCCCCAAGGAGGATCTCTTAATCCACCCTATCAAGGAGGATCTCCAAATACCAACCGACAAGGAGGATCTCTAAATCCTAATCCTTTTGAACTATATTCTGAACAACCTTTCCCACGTATCCTAAATCCCACATGGGGTTCTCAAGGATAATCATATTTTCCTCCACAAGGTCAAATCATTTACCCTCCTCAGGGTCATCCTGGATACCCTCCCCGAGGTCAAACCAATCACCCTCCTCAGGGTCAAACTGGTTACCCTCCTCAAGGCCAAACTGGTAACTTCCCCAAAGTCAACCTGGTTACCTTCCTCAAGGTTAAACTGGTTATCCTCCCCTGGGTTACGTCGGTTATCCTCCTCAGGGTTAAATGGGTTTTCCTTCACCTTTTACACAAGTTCCTCAACAAATGAATCCTACTTTTGCTGGCCAAAATCCACAACAACCACATATGGGAGGACCTTATGTTTACAAATTTCCACCACAACCAATTTATGGTCCTACTAGTGTCCCTATGCCTCACCGGTATCATCCTCAAAGTAATCGATAGTTACCCTTCTTGGATACTTTAGATCTACTGAATCTATTGATATTGACAAACAATCCCATATTGCACTTCCCTTTATAGCCAGTAATTCCTGCCAAGTTACCATCTGATATTCCAAAATTTGACAGTAAACCTGGAGAAGACCCAATTAACCATGTCATGACATTTCATCTTTAGTGTTCATCAAACTCACTAGTGTATGACTCTATTCGTTTGTGTCTTTTTCATCGTACTCTTATGGGCTCAGTGACCAAATAGTACATTGATTTACAATGTGGATATTTTCAATATTTCAATTCACTTGCCATGGCTTTCCTCACCCATTTCCAGTTTCCAATCAGATATGAAACCTGCATGGAACTTTTGAACTCCCTTCATTAGACTAACTATGTAAATATTTACGATCATATTCATGAGTGGAGACGATGACAACGATTCAAAGATACCTTACCTGACCAGTTGTTGACAGAATGGTTCACAAAATCCTTGTTACCTCCTATTTCTCGTGATGTAGCAATGGGCGGTGTAGTTACAGAAGAGGAAGCTATTTCTCATGCCCAATATCTAGATTTGGTTTATTCCCAATCTAGTACTTTGTATGAACTCATCCCAAATGATCCATGTACATCAACCGATCCATCAAAACCATCCTCCACTTCTCATTCGAATGGTGTTATCATTTCCCTCAAAAGGCAACTTGTCTCACAGTCGACTGGGACAACCAATCATTCAGTATTTGCCTCGACTATAGTGAAAAAAATTGTCCCATCAAATTCTTCCCCCACCAAATTTTTTGAAGTAAATGCAATTCAATATACTTCACCACCACAATCGAGGGGTAAAATGAAAACTAAGAAAAAATCCAAGAAAAAATCTAATCAAACTGAAAATACAAAAACACAAGGAAAACCACCCGTTGTTGAAAAGAAACCACGGGGAAAACCAAAATTTCCTTGTCTCATATGTGTTGAATATCATTACACAAGATATTGTCCCCACCAGGAAGAAGTATCGAAATTATTTAAAGGAAATTCCCAACCCGTTGTTTTGACACATGCATTTCCACAACAACAGTCATTGGTTGCACAAAATATTTCACCTCCGCCAAGAGGAAACCTAGGTCATCCTCCCAAAGAGGATGCCTCCTCAAGTGCACATATTTATAATGGTGTATATTTGACCACTAGGACTATGCTATATGACACACCTCCAAGAAAACCCCATAAAGAAAGTGTAACTATTAGAACAATGACCAATCCACCTTCCACTTCAGTTACACCTCTATTTGGACCTCTCCAGATTGAGAAACCTAAATTTGACTCTATCTTACGTCCACCCAAGAGTACTATCTGAAAGTTGACCTTTAATCCTAACTCGCGTGATGGCCAGAACTAAAACATCATTGAATATTTGGCACAAGCACCTTGTGCAATGTTGGCTCTCGAAGTTATACAACATTTCCCCAACCAACGTAGGACTGTCTTAACAACCATAGGAGCTATAGATCTCGAGTCGTCCAACAATATCACTTAACTTGGATAATTATAAATCGAGAATCTCTCACCAACTTGTGTTTCAAATTGATGTTGTTGTTCACAATCAACATATTCGTCGCACTATATTGGATGAAGGATCATCAACCTATGTCATGTCCTTATCCTATTGGAAAGGCCTTAAATCCCTTGGTCTTAATCAATCTCCCACCATGTTAAAATAATTTGATGGAAAAGGTTTCAGACCTCATGGATTGTTACAATCGTTAGTCGTTCAACTGGGGGGGGGAATTGTTTCCATTGATGTGGAAGTAATCGACACTCCTTTAGATTATAACTTGTTGGTTGGAAGAAGTTGGTTTTATGCTATTATTGTTGTGGCCTCCTCAGTCTTTCGATGTGTTCAATTTCATCATCAAGGAAAAATGGTTACCATTGATCAATTAGATTATTGTACACCTAATGCTCGCAATCAAACAACCAACAATATTCCATTTTTGGGGGATTCAAATATTACTTACAAAAGTGTAGGGGTGGGTATATTTAAATATTCTTCGCTCATGGGAACTTTCCTCACACCTGTTCCTCATATTTCACAACATATAGCCACAATAAATATGATTTTGACCATGGTACACCAATCCATTGAATCATCTGATCCATGGATTGTACCTATTCCTTTAGAATTCAATACACTAGGTGACACTATGCCACTTAGTCTTGATGAGGTCGAATACGAAGCCATTCAATCTGCATCTCCTTCACCTGACGACCAACATCTGTTGGTGTATAATTATTATTCGTTACCATATTGGTTAGATTCATTATCCTCAACCTTTGATTACATCCTACGGATCTTTCCATCCGATGAATCCATTATGGAAATTCTTAATATCTAAGAGTCACCATGGGATGATAACCACCAGCACTCATCCTTTCTTCCTATTTTGGATGAAATCAAGAAAGACATTTCATCTATATTTCCAACGAATATTGTCAATGATCCCCAATATTCGATAATCACTCAGGATACAATCTCTGAGGGAAATTTGGGAAACATATCACAAACCATCGGTGTTGATATATCCAAAAAAGAAGGTGTTGTGGAAAACATACAACTAGGTGCGAACTGTTCAACTGAAAAAATTGAAAAATTACACCACCCTGTTTAAAGAATTTCACGACATTTTTCATGGAGCTATGAATAAATTCTAGGGATCGACCCTTCAGTCACTGTGCATGAAATCAAAACTTACCTTGGATTTAATCATGTATGATAGAAACTTCGTCCTGTTCATCCTCGGAAAATTGTGGCAATAAAAGTAGAAGTAGAAAAGTTACTGAAATCTGGTTTTATTTATCTTGTACCTATGAACGAATGGGTTTCAAATATTGTTTTGGTCACCAAGAAACAAGGAACAATTCATGTTTGTGTTGACTATAGGGATCTCAATAAGGATTTTCCAAAAGACAATTACCCTACACCCTTCATCGACCAAATTATCGATAATTGCACCGGAAGCGTCATTTTCTCTTTTATGGATGGCTTCTCTGGCTATAACCATATGAATATTTTACCCAATGATCAACACAAAACAACCTTCATCCGCCCATGGGGGAATTTCGCATATCGAAAATTACCTTTTGGCCTTAAAAATGTTGGAACTACTTTTCAATAGGCTATGTCGTACGCTTTCCATAATATCAAACATATTTTTGACCCCCTATCTCGATGACTTTCCAGCTCATTCGACACATCAAATAAATCATATTGGTCATCTATGAGAAATATTTCTTAGGTGTAGACATTACAATATAGGTTTTAACCCCAACAAATTCATTTGTGTTGTTGATTCATGGAGACTCCTAGGCTTTGTGGTATCCAAATATGGGATTAGGGTGGATCCCTTAAAATTAAAAGTTATCCTTGCTTTACCTCCTCCCAAAACTCTTACCCAACTTCAAAGTTTGCAAGGGAAGGAAAAAATTTTACGTCGTTTTATCTGCAATTATGCTAAAATCACAAAATGATTCATGAGATTGATGCAAAAGGATGTCCCTTTCATCTGGGATGCAATTTATCAACTCTCATTTGATGATATCAAACACACTTTAACGAATACAACGTTTTTGTGTCCCCCCAACTATGCAAGAGATTACATCCTTTATTTGGCTGCCTTTGCTTCCACTATTGCCATGGTGTTAGTTCAAGAGGATCATGATGATGCAAAACATGTGATCTATTATTTAAGTAAGATCCTTTCAGGCCCTGAACTCCGTTATTCACATGTTGAAAAGTTGGCTTTTGCAGTGGTCATTGTTGTCCAAATATTTAGACACTACATCTTACTTCGCACTACCATGGTCATTGTTGACTCGAATCCCATGTACCACATCTTGACTTGTCAAGTACTTGGGTGTTATCAGAAAAATCGGTAAGTGTGGACATAAACTAATCTCCCTAAATTCCACAGGAAGCTAGAACAAAAGAAGACAGAATACAAAATTCACCTTAGACTTCATTGTCATATAAACTAGTTCATAGAGGGACAAGTGACATACCTTTTAAATGACGCTTGATCCTTTCTAGTGTTTTCCTTGTCATTCCATCTTTGGATTTGTGGGATGGTGAACCTATTTAAGAAGCAAAAACCAACAAAGAGATAGCACAAAGATATATATATTCCAATGAATTATATGTATAAGATCAAGGAGTTATATAATAAAAGCCAAGACACCTTTATAGGGAAGAAATGCATTGCTGCATTATATTAAAATGTAAAGTGGAGAATACAACCCTTGCCTTGATGTTGTAAGATCCATTTCAATGGATCTTTTCTCCAACACACACACCTTTGCTCCAATGGTTTCGAAGAAGAAGATCCACAATCTCACTTAGAGAGCTAAAGCAAAGCTATCTCAAGTATAATCTATAGAAGAACTCTTCATGCATATGAAAACCTTAGCCTTTTCAACCTTAGCCTTTTCCGTGAGAGATCGCTCTTTATATAGGGTGAAAGTGGGATGGATGAGGATATTAGGATGATCCCACTAAATCAGAGAAGTGAGTAAGATCCAAATCGATCGGAGTCCACCTCATCTTCTATAAGATTCCCTTCTAGAACATTCATGAATTTTGACTTTTCCTTCACTTAAACATCATCCCACCCTATGCACAGGTAGCCTGTGATGATGCCGCAGTCCATATTTGGTGCAGAGTGAGACTATCAAGCATCATCGCACCCCAAGCATAAAGTAGGGTGTGATGATCTTCCTTGTCATAGTTTTTGAGGGAGGAAAAGCAAACCACTTTTCTCATGGAGAAAGTCTCTTTTAATATTTTCAAGAAACATGGACGTGAGTTAATAACATGTCGTCAGTTGATCACTAGGGTGACCAAAATAATGTGTGATAGAATTCCCCCCAAAGTATGAAGCTGGAACCTGTGGCAGCTGAAATACTTTGTAGAATGTGTGTGTCGAAAACAAGGAACACATCGATTGGGAACCTACAAACAATCAAGCATATGCATAATAATATACCATCTTATGAGGTAGGCATTCCCATAATCAGACTACAAGTGACTCTAATAATAAGTGTCAATTGATTCATGGCCACTAAACATACACTATGGATCCATGTCATCATGATTTAACATAGCCACAAGGAATACACTATGAATCTATGCTCTAAACGAATTCAAATTCGGACATAACCATGAGACATACATAGTGGATCTATGTGTCAGTACAAAATTATGAATACATCATCATAACTTGGACTGATATTATGAGATCTAGGGTCTTCATTTCCATCATCCCTAAGTACGAATCTAGCCATGTGATTACAGGTGTCGAAGTAGAACATGGTAGAAACCACTTGATTACTAGTCATTAATGAAAATAGTTAACAAGTCCGAGGGAAATCACCATTGATGTCAATGACTCCCAAGGTGCCCTAGTATAATCCAATGAATGTGAATGAATGATTTGAAGTCAAACACTCCATGGAATCTTCCATTCAAGGGCCAATGATGTGAACCCACTGTCAAAATCAAAGAGACCTTCCATTGAGGCATGCAGGCTCCAAGGTACTCTGTGATTTCTAAGTCATGTTCTCGAATAATGAGTTGAAGTCGACAGGAAAAGACTCATCATAGGAGGGCCTTAATGTATCCCCCATAAATGACATGAAATATTTAATAGTTTTGAAGTAGATCGGAGTATGAAGTGATTCAAGACTGACTCAGGGAAGACCAACATGGTGGAAAATTTATAACTGCAAATAGTCGACTCAATAGAAGGCTAGTTTAGGTTGGACTTCTCCTGAACATATGAATGACACGACAGTGTCTTGGTAGAATTGAATCAAGGAGGACCCAACATATGAACTTGTGTATGGTCAAACGAGAGACAAATGGATTTCCCAACCTAGATATAGTGATGAAGGGGGGTGTCATGTTCAAGAGTGACTTTACTGCCACTAACACAAATACAACAACACAATTATTTCCCAATTTTCCCCCACTATTTCTTACGAGTACCTCTTAATTTTTACGCAATATTGAGGAGGATATAATATGATTGTAATGTAAGCTCATCCTTCGGATGATTCCCTCAGAGTATATTTAACGAACCCTAAGAAGGAGTGGTTTGATCCCATATGGGTCTTTCGATGCTTGTTTAACGAGACCAAAGAAACAAAACACAGGGGTTTTTCATGTTTAGAGAGTCTGAAAAACACTTAAAGAGAACTCCATAATGTCCTTTTTCGTAAGTTATTCTTACGAGACCGAAAAAGAGATAATATACCACTCATTAGACATTTTCTTCAAATACTTTTACGAGCGTGAAAAGAACAAGTTTGCTTGACTATCTTTTCATGTTTAGGGATCTTGAAAAGATCTTAAAGGATACTCCATAGGTTTCATTTTTCATATTACCAATGTGAGTTCGAAAAAACGACAAAAGGTTACTTGATTGAATTCTCTTGGTTTCACAAGCGTGAGAAAGAATTAAGACCGTGCTCGAAGTTTTTCCTAAAAAACCCTAAAAGAATATGTACATGAGAAAAACACACAAAAACAATAAAAAATGGTGGATCCCTGTCAAATGTCTCATCCTTAGATTGTTCAATCTATAATAGAAAACACTTTGCAAAGTTGGTTAGACTTTATGGTATGGGTAAAATATGAAAAATAATTTAATTTTGCAATAAAATATGGTAAAAAGGTAATAAATAAGTCAAAACAACCCATTTACCATTTCATTTTGCAATTTCACCCAAACAGTGTTCAAAACCCTCCTTTTCTCCCAAATTTCAACCGTCGATTCCGAAGCACACGGTGGATCATTTCGTAAACCGCTTCCATCAAAAAGGTAATCTCTTGCCTCTTTATCTTTTCATGATTTAATTTTTTTTATTGGTTTATTGTTGAGTTTGGGTCGATTTTTGGGGGGTACATGTGCTTTCAGATCATCGCAAGCCCATAGTATCGTGAACTGCAATGATCTAAAATTGTCATAGGGGGCTCAAAGATAGGGTGTGATAACGTCACTCTGTATGAAAGCAAAGCCCTGTGACGACCGTAACTCATTTTTTGAAAAGATAAGATGAGTTAGGAAAACTTCCAAGAATTGATTTTTTATGATTCTAATCCTCTTTTGATGTTACTTGGTAGGTTTTCCTCAGTTAAAATGATTGAGTGGAGAGAACGAGAGCATGAGGAAGAAGACTATTTTCTCGTGAATGACCCAGGCACATTTATGGAACTTAGGTAATGTGGATTACTCAATTTCTTCAAAATTCAGGGAATGAGAGCCCAACTGAGATTGCTAGATTATTTGGTCCACATGTGGGATGTGAAAAAACAAGCCTTTCACGTGGGTGTGCATACACTCACCTTGGATATAGATGATATTTACTTTCTGACGGGGTTATCTCGCCAAGGCTCTCGAGTATCACTCTCAGGAAGAAGGGGTGGAGGAGAACCCATGGATTACTATGTTGCACAACATTGTGTTCCAGGTACGGAAAAACATAGTGGCAAGGTTTCCATTAGAGATGTTCGGGATTTACCATTGCGGACCATCCTTTATACCATTACCCAGATGGCAGGGAGTGCATCTCCCCATATGGCTTTGCAAATCCACTTTTAGTACACCATATAGTGCATGGAGACCAGGGTCTTCAACTAGTGTGAGGGTGTCTTAAAAAACATGAAAATGAAACTAACAAAGTGTCGAAATGGTCGGTTGAAACAGTTTGGTTACAGGTCCATTTTGGTGTCCTTCTTCTTAGAGAGGGTCCTCGTCTTACATATAAAAGTGGAGTGGGGCATACCCTCTCCACAAGATTCACATATGAAAATATGGGTGGACTTGATGGCTCGTCACAGTGGCATGCCTATCGTCAAGTATGACGATGTTTTCTTCCAATGGCTGAGAAATTAGCTAATCATGGTGGAGGACTATGCGTACACCTGGATAGAATTATGTGGGGATCCTAAATTATCTCTTCCTGAGGGATCTTAGTGGGGATACATACGTAAGAAGGAACTTTTCATTATATGATATTTTTGATATTTTAATTATATAAAAAAAAAACCATTTATCCAAGACTAATCAAGTGCTCTCAATTAGTGTAGATGTGGAACCTTATCGTCCTCCAGGATCATCTCCCATTCATAGGAAAGGAGAGAGAGATGTTGTAGAAAGAGTGGTCATCATGTATCTCAAGGTAATTGAGCAAAACCTAAAGGTCTTAACCATGAATATCCCTGATGCCACGATGGAAGAAATTCCTTGACACTATCCACGCCATACAGTTGGCGTATCTACATCTATTGGTCGACTTCTCCATAGAGTAGCACAAGAAGTTGTTTTTTACAACGAGAAACATCCTTGATGTTTTTTTACATGAAGCCATTAGCTTCATCATTTTGTATTTTGGACCTTGGACAAATACTTTTTTGTAACTTTTATTGTTATTAATATAAAGTTCCTACCGACTTACTTGTCTTTTTTTTTTAAATGTGTGTTTGGATTTATAAATGTCCCAAATGTATGTCTAGCACATAGTTAGCCAATGCATCTGTCAATGTGTTTAGACATCTAGGAATATGTTGATACTTGATATAATTAAATGTCTTTCCAAGAAGCGAATTCTTAAGTATACCCTTAACAAAGTAGGACTTCGAATGGAATAAATGTTACTCAATTGTAGCACTACTAACTGTGAATCAAGTCATACAATAAGATAACAAATTCCAAATGAAATGGCGTCAATTAATAATTCAATAACTGCACTGTATTATGTGATATTATTAGTTGCACGACCAAGGAAAACACCATTTAGACTGATCAAATCATCTGTTGGTGCATAAATTGCCCCTGCAGTAGACGCTAGGTTTTGAGTACTGCAACTAGCACCATCAGCAAAGACGGTATAGGGTAATGAAGACACTAACATCTGGAAACCAAGCACAATGCAAGGTAACCAAATAAAAGGCAAAACAAAAATGAAAAAAGAACACTAGAGTATGATACACTAAAAATACATAGCACTCATGCAAAATAGTTTAAGCATAGTACTTCTTCAAGTAAATACAATTTTTGGGTTCATTCAAAGGAATTCCATCATAATCTACCAGCTCATAAGCCCCTTTATCCAACACTCGCTTCACAATATAAGGGCCACGCCACATGAGCTCGAATTTACCAGCCCCTAATAAGTCACGATCTTGTTCGTAAAGAAGAACCAAATCAACCTCAGAAAAAACACATGGTTTGATATGCTTGTCATATTGAGATTTGACATGCTTCTTCTAAGTTTCAATGACTAAGGAAGAATCATGATGAGTCTCTTCTAATTGCATCAAATACAAGAGACGTTCCTCTTCAGCTGAGGTGTTAGGGAGAAGTTCTTCAGCTAGTTTCAAATATGGGATTTCACATTAAATTGGCAAAATAACTTCAATACCATATACTACCTAGAAAGGTGTGAACCATGTGGCAAATTTAACAAATGTCCAATCAGCCCATAATGCCGAGAAGAGCATCCTGTGTCAACTTGACTTGTGAATTCCTATCATCCATAGAAGCATAATAGTAAGAACTTTGTTAATATCTTCAACCTGGCCATTGACCTATGGATAGTAAGGTGTTGAGTTTTCATGTCGAAGACCCAACTTCTCGGTAAGTTCATAAATCATGAAATTGTGAAAATGAATACCATGGTCAATGATGATGGCTTGAGGGACACAAAATCTAGTAACGATATGATTCAATATGAATAACGCTTCATTTTTCCCGGTATTATCAAATGTAGGCATCACCTCGGCCCATTTAGTGAAATAATCCATGGCTACGATGATGTATCCATGCCCCCCGGTCAAGCAAGGGTTACATGCCATGAAGTCAATGCCCCATTTAGAGAATGCACCAACGGAAACTACAAGGTAAAGAGGAGCAGGATGAGATTGGATCGTATGGTTATATGTTTGACAAGCATGGTATTTATGGATGGCATTAATGCAATCCTTAAACAATGAAGTCCATAAGTAACCAACTCGTAAGATATTTTGGGCAGTGGCATACCCAGACATATGACTTCCACATGCTCTAGAATTACAGTCATTCAAATCTTTCTTAGCTTCATCGTAGGTTAGACATCATCAAAATATGGAATCAATACCATGACAGTAAAGGGTATCATCAAGGATAATGTATTGATGGGATTGATACCGAATACGATGATGATCCACACTAGGAAGATCATCTGTGTATGAGCCATTGATTAATTTATGTATTGCTTGAGAATCTATATGCATTGCTTTACTTCAAAGGTTTAAAACATACATGTGGTATCAGAGCTCGTTTTTGGCTTCAGAGGGACGCCTTTGTTGCTAAGGGTTTGGCTCGGTCTTGTTAGATCAAGTTTATCTTGGGTCTGTGATAAACCTGGGTTTAGTGGGAGCTTTTGCAGTGGAGATTCAAGTAAAGAAAGAGGAATGGCGAGCTCATCTAGAATCGAGATAGAGAATTTCAACAGTAAAAAATTTGAGCTATGGAAGCTCAAGATGGAGGACCTTCTTGTAGACAAAGAACAATGGATCGCTATGGATCCGGGTACACAACCTACTAGTACACCATCTACAAGCACACAGGATACTGGTGCACAACCTACCAGTACACAAACAACTAGTACACCAATTACTGGTATGTCGAAGGAAGATTGGGACAAGTTGGACAGAAGAGTGAGTACTATTCGACTCTGCCTGGAAAATTCTTTGTTGTTGAATGTCTCGGGAGAATCTATAGCCAAGGAACTATGGGATAAGTTAGGGAATTTGTATCAATCAAAGTCCCTGGTAAACAAGTTGTTTCTTCGAAAGAAGTTGTATCATCTTAGGATGGAAGATGGATATTCTGTGACAGAACATCTAAATGCCTTTAATACTCTGGTAAGTCAACTTGGATCTATTAATATTACGATTGCAAAAGAATATAAGTGTATTACTTTATTATGTTCTTTTCCAGACTCTTGGGATAATCTGGTTGTAGAAATAGGTAGTACCACTCAATCTACATTGAAGTATGAGGATGTAGTTGCATCCTTGTT
>JZKD02S1166574.1:0-12736 GCA_000966675.3 Picea glauca
AGTCTTCCCCATGTTCATCACAATTACAATAAAGCCATGCTTAGCTCAACTAGCCACAACCCATTTAAGGCGGGGTTGGGATTTCAACCATTGGGTCGCATGGATGTTTCACTACTCCTTACGTCCACATAGGAAGAATCATCCCATGCTCAAACCGAAGCTGACAAAGCCACTCGGTTCATTGAAAAAATCCAACACATCCACCAACACGTTCATGATATTTTGCAAAATTCCAATTCCATGTACAAGAAGCACCATGATCAACATTGGGTGCCCCATAAGTTTCAGGTGGATGATAAAGTTTGGTTTCATTTGCAGAAATAACTTCTTATAGGACCCCATCAAAAGATTTGTCCACTCCACTATGGACCTTACACCATCCCCAAGGTTGTGGGTGAAAATTATTTTGAGCTCAATGTTCCACCCTTCCTTGGCTTGCACCCAGTGTTTAATGTGGACCTCCTTTGGACGTACTTTCCACCAATAGTGGACACCTAAGAGATAAAAGAACAATTGACAATGACATATCTCAACCCTTACTTCATGGAAAAAGAATCCACTGATCAGTTCATGGACACATAAGTCAATGGTACTCACCAATATAAGCATCTGATTTATCATGTTGTCAAAGCAGGGCAACTCCTACATCAAGGGAAGTGGCTCCCCCAGGGCCAAATTCAACAGACATATCCTCATTTGATGGGGGAACTCAATGCAATGGATACCATTTCTTCATATGGGGGGAGGATTGATCCAGGTGTATATTTGTGGCCACCCATCTCTTCCAACTAGCTCACATACATTTTTCATCTTGGCATTTTTTTTCAAGCTTTTCGGGTCCTAAACTTCAGGGGTCATTTTGAGGCCCTAAACAATGTTTTTTGGGCTTGTGACAGTCAGCCTGTAGTCAAAGTCCAAGTGTGATGACAAAATTTTTAGTTCTTGGATATACCTTTCCAATGGGCTATCGTGTGCCTGAAACAAAGATCGTATGCAAAAGTTACGACCCCCGGAAGTTGATGTACCAACTTACCCCATCGAGGCCCACATGATTTTTGGCACTTCATTTCCTAGAGTTAGGTTTTTGGATTTCTAGGGTTTTCTGATTTCTTCTAGATGCTAAAAGAGCTTGGAGGCATCATTGTAATTTGATCATACTGATGCGCATAGCCTCCACATCTTTTCTCAAATATTATCTACCACCATTCGATCAAGATTGTTTCATTATGCATTTTATAGTTTCAACATATTTCTTATACAAGTTAAGTTTCACTGTATCTTTGTTATTGTTCTCTGTATATCTATGTTAATGTTATATATCTGTGTTTCATTTCGTTCTTCTCATAAATACAGATCATCAAGTGAAATGAATTTAGCAATAACTCAGTGAAAACAAATTTGAAAACATATATTATAAGGTGAAGTCGTGTACTTTTCTTGGTTATGTGTGATTTATCTATTAGTATTTTCACATTAAAATAATTATGATATTAATATATATAAAATGTGATAAATGTACTCAAACTAGAAAATCATAAAAACAAAAGAAGAAACATTGATATTGATCACCATGTAAATATTTGTAATTTACTACATTCTTATTATTATCACATTTTTCATCATTTTTCATTGTTACTTTTTATATTCTGCATATTCCTCATGTAACTCATGAAATATACTTTTGATTCATACTCTCTATATTCTCAACAAATTGATGTAACTAAATAAATTTCAAATGATCAGATTAATCTTCGACATATAGATATACATATCAGTGTTGATCTACAAAGTTTGTGTGACCGCCCATGATTGGAACCAGCATAGATCCATCTTAACCCCAGATCTATCAAGCACCGAGAGAGATAGAATATCTTGAGGTGTAAACCTTTAACCTTTCCTCAAGTTTTGTACTATAAAAAAGGTTTTCACCTAGAGATATTTGATCCCTCTCAACGCTTGATAGATCTGGGGTTATGATGGATCTATGTTGTTGTTATTATTTGTTGCAGAAAAAGTTGTTAATCAGTTGTACATATTCGAGGATTCTAATTTATTGATGAAATGGGATAAAAACAACAATCACATCATAAACTTAGCTCTAGGACATACTATGCATAGATTTCTATAGGTAAAATTTGAATTTGAGTCCATCTCCTTCTTAGATATATTTTGAGAATTCAATTCAAAGGTTGATTCCCTCTCTAAAGATGTGATTACTTTATAGGAGTAGTACCTTGGATATATAGGAATTAATGGGGAATGTACTCTCTTCTAAGTACACTTTATACCTCCTTTGACTTAGGAGACAATATTTATTAGTCAAAGTATTCTATGTGGGGGTTTACAATTGATGTTGTAAGGATGTGTGTTGGTTCATAAAGGGGTGAGTGCATGAATTTGGTGGACAAAATGTTGTAAGGGGGTCAATAGGAATGCACACCCACACGTGTTCCTAATTTTATAGGTTTAGAAAAACTCAAAACTCCACTCAACATGCCACATAGGCATGTTGACAAGAATGCGTGCACATTCCTAAGAATGCATGTGCATTCTTAAGAATGGGTGCACATTCATGTTTTTCTCTTTTCTAAGGGAATACAGGCATGATTTGTTCCCATTTTCATAGACCACGCCTCACATTTTCTTTTCATTGAGATAGAGAGGAGCGGAGTAGTAAGCAAAGAATTGAGATATTTCCACCATGTCCAACTCAAACTAGGTATGCTTGAATTTTACTCCCACTCTAGTTTTTTTTTACTTTTATTCAATTAATTTAATATCTTCTAAGAGAATCTAAAGTATAGAAACTTATAATATTCTAGACAAATCTCATTTAGAAAATTCATAGAGATTCACCACTTTCATTTCCTAACATTTCCCCCTAAAAATAACTATAGAGAATTTACAAGAAAAAGAGAAGTGGAGGGGGACATTTTGCATCTATTCCTCCCTTATTATAAACCTCCAACATTCCCAACATACTTGGTAGCTTCGAAAATTCTTGCTAGGAAGTTTTATGCCCCATTTGAATTAAATTGTCTTATAAACCCATTTGGAACCTATAACATTTATTCATTTAGGACATGGCACATGTTCCAATGTTTGGTTCTTCATCATTGCATCATATTCTACATTCATGGGTTGTTTCTAATCATTATTTCCTATAGTTTCCTCCAATGATTTGTTTTTTTGTAATACCTTTGTCATAAGTGCACTTCCATATATTTTATTTTCTTGTTCATAAATTTCATTAATACTCTTCATTTTTTGTCTAGAAGGAGAACATCATTGTGTTGTATGCTTGACTCACCTCTTCTCTAACCAACATCATAACATTCATTCATTTATTTAACCATGCTTATGAAATTTTCAAACACTAGAAACACTTCTCTAGGTTATTCATCCTTCAATGGAAATAATTGTATCGTTTCATCATCCTTGTTGATGGTATACAAATTTTTCCTTCTACCATATATTATTCAATGTCAAATTGTGATAGTTTTCACAATAGAAAATGCAAATATATTATGAATACAAAATAATGCATGCATGTGCATGTGATTATTTTTTTTATAAATTTCTTAAAATATGTATTTGCATGTTTTTTGTAATTTTCTATTTTAATTAAAAAAAACCAACCTAATTTATATGTCATGCTTTAATAAATTGTATCATATAAGATGGAACCCAAAGATAATGAAAACCACACACAAGAATACTAAGGCCCAGAAAAACCCAACCCACCACAACCACCAAACATAAACAAATAGATTGATGAGGGGTTGTCCACCTTTAGATCACTTGTCTATGAATCAAGGGGCACAAGAAAACCTAGTCAATTGTCCTTGGCCAATTAATTAAGCACCATTGTACTTTCCATTTCAATTTCCCAAGGGAAATTAACTACTATTTCTGAATATATTGATAGAATGTTCAAGTTTTATAGGACTGGACTAGATAGAAACCAAGTTAGAGACTTGGGTATTTCAAAACAATATTCTATGTCTCCTTTTATTGATCCTAGAACAAGAAAAAAAACAACTGTCAACAAGAAATGCATTTGTATGGACTGATGCATCCACCCACAATTTGTTGAAAACTATATGGATAGGTGGTTCATGGTATTTGATACACCTCTATGAAATAAGAATGACGTGCCTTTATCATTTTTGAGAAAATCATGGGAATAATTTATTTTGGGTCACCATGTGAACTACTTCGACATTGGTGATTTTGAGGGTATGGTTCAAGGGTCTGCATAAGATTGAGATAATTCTAGGAATGATCCCATTTTAGGTCCTTGTCCCCATAGGTGAAGGCCTAAACCCCTACCCAACATCCTCTCATTGTAGATGGCTTGCATCAGACACATGTAGGTTTATCATCCTTGAATCAGAGTCTAGTGCAACATGGTAGTTTTGTTTCACTATCTCAGTAGGAGGTTCTTGTTGGTTACATTGAGAGAGGGGTCAACCTTCAACCCCTAGAGTAGAGTGTAACAATGAGAGGGAACATGGATGGATCAGTCATTCAAGTGATCCTCATAATTGCTTGAGTTGCGAGTAGACTTGTTATGGACCTATGGAGGCCATTGGACACCAGACCTTCATGGAGGAAGTTAGTATCTTAACCATCTCTATGTTCTTCATGGTTATATATTTATACAATATTCTATGTATTTATTTCGATATTTTATTGTATGATGTTTTGCAGTAGATATTCCCCTATAGTAGACCCTCTACGTTGATAGATGCATCAATGTCTATCTCCACCATTGATGCAATAATAGAGGCACCCCTCTCATTTGGTGTAATTCATACACAGGTATGTGTCACATTTGATAAATTCACCATAGTGATTTACTTATTTTCTGGCATCCTCAAATTTATAATGTTCTTGTGTTTCTATAGGTTGCAGGACCAGGTGATGCCGACCAATGTCCACTTGGGATAGACATGTCATCTTCTTCACATGTATCATATGTTGAGTTAAATATTGTTTAAATCTCAAATTTGTTGTATTTGTGTTGTTGAATTTTACTATTTGGTACTAATAACATATTATTAATATGTATGCAAGTTGTTGATATTTTCTCTAGTTACAGTACTAGTCCAATCTTTGGGCACTCCACCATGGCTTTTGGGTTACCTCTTTTCTAGGAAAAGTGTTATTCCATCACTTGTACATCCAGTGGGGGTTCATCACCACCCACCCCCACCATATTTCATATTCCATGTATCCTTACTGGTTTCACTTACATGCCACCCACTCGCACCATCTCGTCCATCACATCCATCCATAGTGGATGCACCCACATTCCACCCACCCCCAAAACCATTTCCATTTGCACCATCAACCAAGGCTGCCACAATAGATGTTGCCTCGTATTAGTTTGTATAGTAGAGCGCTCCACCTTCCTGTGAATCTCCATCAATTCTCGATATATTCATGGTGAGATAATGTGTTGATGATCAATTTTTATGTATCATGAATGAAATTGATTTTATGCATATTTTTTTTTTTAATTTCATGATTTGATCCTTGTAACCGATGTTGGGTGGCATCACTGAGAGATTCTAATCATGGAGGAGGGTAACACCCTCATGATTTTCATTACCATATATGGTGAGTTTTATAATATTGATTGACAAAGTATAATTTTGTAAGTCTTTTAATTCATTGTGAAAAAAACTTATAACGATGTTTTTTCTTTGAGCAGTCTCCAGAGCGACGAACCACGCCCAGATGCAAAACCACTTGAGGTTCTTCTTCGAGAAAGAGAAGAAAAATTTATTTACGGGATGCTCTTGAGGGTGGTGAGGGTGGAAGTGGTCAATAAGTGACCAATTATTGTGATTTTGTATCTAGGCCACCATATGGCAGTTTTTTATGTTAGGGAACTTGTTTCCATTTTCTATACTATGAATGATGTGCCATTTTGTAAAAAATATACATTTTAGATGATGTCTATTGGTTAAATTCTTTCTCTTCCACTTCTTGGGCTGACCCAGGTTCAAATCTCAACACGCTTCCAACAAAACCCTCTAAAACTATCGGCCCTCTTGGTAAACTAGAATGCAACACAGTGCACAGAGTGCATTGCTTAGTCTCACCCGAGATAGTTCTATGGGTGACAATTGCAATGATCAAGTGCTTACGGTCCAGGAAGGACTATGGATATGGAATTGCATTGGATTTTCTGTAGGCCTTAATATGATTATTCCTTCTTTTATTCCTAAGTTTCATTCATTTTTTAGGTCATGCATGCATTCTAACATATCTAGCTTAACCATTCATTCATAAATCACTCATTGATAGAAGGTAAATAATATCAATCATTGAAAGAAAGTAACCATGCACTAAATAACACACATAACATAGGTTTTAACATGGTTCAAACCTCCTGGGCTACGTCTACAAAGATTTGGATTCTATGCTCTTTTATTTAGATTTGTACAAAATATGGCATTCCACGCACTACATCTCCCATCATATAATCATAAAAAGGTTCAATAACTTCAGTGAGGAAGACTAGATCACACCAGGCTCTTCAACCTATGATCTAACCCTCAAAATATGGCCTATTTGGCCCTTCTATATCTCAACAACTTACAACAATATCAGAACTACAATAGTCGAATTAAACTAGTATTTGAACCGAGAAGAGCCCAAATCTAAACCTTCTAGGTTCATATTTATAGTATTTTACAAGATATTTAGCCATTACAATATCTACCAAAACCCTAACCCTATCATGGTTAGGTTTTATTGCCTGTGTGTCTTGCATGCTTTCCTCCTTTTCATGCATCTTTTCCTCGCATGTGTTTCTTTTCCTTCTAGTTGTTATTCTACAAAATTAGGCCATACCTTCCAAAAATAGACCTTTACTAAAAATAGGCCTGCGCCCAACAGGCCCCCAATACTAACATGTGGCTCATCCAAAGCCACCTAGGTAGTGCGCACTCCTTGCACTGCCCTGTCCAAGCTAAGGAACTTTTCTGCTACTTCCTTTCCTTTCTCTCTCATCTGCGCGCCTTTGTTTGTTAGCGCCTCTACAATCTGCGTTGTTATTTCCTCCTGCATTACTGTTGCACTCTTTGTCTATGTCTATGCCACACTTTTCTTTTCTTCCTCCAACCATGCAATAACATGTGTTGCTTTTTCTTGGAGGGGTTCCAATTCCTCTTTTCTTTCTTGCTTCTGCATTTGTTCTTCTTTCAACTCTGTCTGCAGCTTGTTCATGTCTTGAGTGCCCTTCAGGCACTCTGTGATGCTCATTTTTTCTGCCTTTGTTTGAGATCTTATATGGCTGTGTTGATTGTCTCCTATTCTTGGTTCCACTGTTGGACCTTATCGTCCTCCTCCAATACTGTCCATAAATGCATGGCTCTGTTAAATATTTCCTCTGCTTCCTTTGCTTGGTTCTCCATCTCCATTATTTGGAGTGCAACTTCTTGTTTCGTCTTCTCTCGAACCTTGGTATAATTTGTAGGTTTAATCCTTTCCTTTATCTCCTCAATATCCTATATATACTAATCAATGGTTTGTGTAATGAGGTTGATATTCTCCTATGCGCTTCTCTCCGCTGTTTGCACATTGTCTGGGATACAATTGTACATTGTTGTCAATCCATGTTTCAATTTGTCTACGCGTTCTTTCTCTTCCTCCTTCTCTGCAGTCAACTGGTCGCATGTTATTTAAAGCATCTTCACGACCCCTATGCCCACCTCTAAATTTGTTGAATCTACATGGGCCCTAGAATGCACTTCTTGCATGACACTAGTCTATAGCTCATATAAGGCCTTTGTAGGTATTTATTCCATTATCATTTCCACTTGTTCTACCTCTTCCATGGGTTTCTATGTAGTCTCTTGATCAAATCTTCCTGATCAAATATGATCGTTTGATGCATTACCAAGAATGTTTCCCTACCCTGGATGATGAACTACATTGTCTCTTCACCTTATTTCTACGCAGGTGGCCTCTGTGTCCTTTCTTGTTGTTGCGTGGAGGAATTTGATCCTTCCTAGCTCTATAGTTGCTGTATATTTTCATGGACCTCTAGAACCTTGGACATGATCTCCTCTCTCTGTGCCTCTGCAATTCAGACCGCTTCTTCCCCTCGGTCATAGAATTTTTTCATGATGAGTTATGCATCATCCTATGTCAGGGTGATGTCTAGTTCTTCTGTCTCATACTTTATTTTCTTATGCGCCTTTTTTTCCTGAGTGGGTTTCCTCATTGTCTGTGAGGGATCCACCCCACTTCTTGTTCCTTGGGTTCTTTCTTCTACAACTTGTGTAGTCTCCTTCTTCCCATTCTGTGGTCGACTTCCTATCCTTTCTAGGTTTGGTGTTCTCCTCGACTGTTTTGGTACTTTGTTGCTCTGAGTTGGTTGAGTTCGCATTGTAGCTGTTCTAGTATTGTCAGCTGGGCTACTTGTTCTGGTTGACAAACCTTCTTCTTCCTTATCCTTAGGCTTAGAGGACTTCATTGTTCCTATCCTCATGGATGGTTTTGCTACTAGTAGCTTACACTGCGCATGCCAATCTTTAATGATCCAGTCCACTTCCTCTTTGGTGATGCAATACTGCATCTTCAACCACGCCTTCTTGGGATCCCTCATGGCTTGGATCCATACATGATGCCTTGAATTTGTCCATCCCCTCTATCTCCTGCACTACCTCCATCGGTATGCGCCATACATTTGTTGTGTGTTGTTGTATGTCTTCTAGAAACATGGATACGACTACATTATTGGCCTGTTGCATCTTGTTATCCTTGGCATGCCAGAGGGACTCATATCTAGCCGCGTAACATTTTCCCATCCTGTCCAAAAATGGAAATAATTTGGGTTCTTGCCACCCTGCTAATTCTATCAATATGATTAGACATGAATAATGGAACTTAGTTCCATTATCCTTCACATCATGATAGTTTATTAAAAATGGGCTCAACAGGTATGGTGCCCAGTTGAACATAACTCCCTTTGCACAGTGCGCAACTGTTGCAATAACGCCTACTGGCGCTTCATCTCAGCGGTATTTCCTCAAAAGTTTGCAAGCCATTAGGTTTCTAGAGAACCTTTTTGTGCTGTCATTGATGTCTTTTATGACAGTGCCTATGTTTCCCCAAGTAGTTCTGAACTACGCTTTAACCTGATCCGCTAGTTCTTTTTCGCATGCCTTTTTCTCTAGGTATTCTTCAGGATGTGCACCGACTATGGGGAGTCCTGTGATTTTGGAAATTAATTCCACAAAAATATGCATCAGTCTCTCCATCCACAAGATGCCTCCATGGACATGGATGACTAGTTGTTTGACACATAGGCCGACATTATTCTTGTGCCCAAAATGTGGTATGTCCAATAGATTCATAATTCATGAATTGTAGACCCCGTTATCCACTGCATGCGATCTAGTATAGGTTTTTCAAGGGGTCCAATTTACCATGTGTTTATCAAATAATTATCCTTGGCCAACTCTAGAAACTTGGTTGCATCACGCACGTCGTGGTCGACGTACCTAAGCTTAGGTACCTTGCCCAACATATCATCCATAGTGATGACTGCATCTGGGAGATAAGGGAGTTGAATATCCATGGTGTCTAGCATCTTTCTTTTATGTCCCACAAAAGATGTGCCTGCCTATGATGCGTCTGCGTCCTCTTCCTCCCTTTTAGACTTTGGTCGATCGATGATGTCTTCGACCGACACTTCCTCTTGTTCTTAGGGCTGTCGTGGTCCCATCGTTTCATTAGGTTTTGAAAGCATCTCGGGGTTAGGTTTTGAAACACCATTCCGGGCCCTGGAGCTCTGCCCTATTTCTCCTTGCTACACTGTGGGGATCTCTTCCTCGACCTATGTCAGCCTAATTGATTTTGGGTCTGAGGTGGTAACATCCTCCAACTCGACCACATTTTCAGGTTGTTGCATTCTCTCCTTAGGCCTTTGGCCCTGCCGAGTAATCCAGACAAATTGTCCTGGCACATCGAACTTCAATGGAGTCATCCTCTTCTCTAATTCACAAACTTTCTTTCTCTTGTGTAAAATTCTAGCTATGGAACGCACTATTTTTCTCGCTCTGGGCTCAAAAATCGCTAAGTGTTTAATAACTATTGTTTTCCACCTTTTATAGACCCAGTCATGTTCATTTTTCACTTGTTTTGTGTATTTTCACCAAGTTTATTTTTTACTTCACGTTGTCTTCTGATGTTTGTCGCGGTAATTACTACGCACAACTTTTTCTAGTATTTTTTTATTTTCATTCTTTTCTATTTTTGTGTTTCTTTTCCCCTCTTTTTCTCATTTTTTTTTCCTAAACTCTACTATAGTACACTATGTACATGTATTTCTCACTACGCTGTAACTTTTAAGTGTTAGGGGGTCGACTGTCCCTGTACAGTTTCATTCGACTCTGATTGATCATTCCTTTCAATTCTATTCCTATCATATCATTTAGTTGTTTATATCCTCCATATATGATAGTCTTTACTTCATAGGGCCCTAGCCAATGCATTCTAAATTTTCCAGGATGTTGAAATAATTTATTATCATAGAGAAAGACTAGGTCTCCTTCCTTGAAAATATTCCTCTTTATATGTCTGTCATGCCAAGATTTGTCTCTTGCTTTATGTACTTCTTGGTGAAATACTTCCAAAATCCTATGCTCTTCCATTTCCATTAGTTCATTCACCCTCCCCTTTACTGCACCTCATTCTGTCATGTTGGTAATTGTTTCTACGCGCAGAATGGGTACCAGAAATTCTAATGGTACTATTGCTTCTTTCCCATACACCAATATGAATGGTGTATGCCCTTTCAACTTCTTACATGTAGTCTTGTATTCCCATAGTTCTACTGGTATTTTCAAGTCCCAATCATCCCTATTGAAATTGAAAATCTTAGTTAGACCATTCTCCAAGATATTATTGAAGGCTTCTACTGTTCTATTTTCCTGAGGATGGTATGGTGTACTCTTATGGTGATAGAATTCAAACTCCTTAGTCATAACCCTGATGGTACTGTTGATAAAGTGAGTAGCTTGGTCACTCATCAAAATTCTTGGACACCCAAATCTGGTGATGACTTGCTCAAACAAGAAGTCTATTGTTTTCTCTATGCTACAGTCTTTGAATGGTGTTGCTTCTTCCCATCTTGTTAAGTATTCTATTGCAGTAATAATATATCTATTTCCTGACATTCTTACTGGTGGGTGGATTGGTCCCACAAATTCTATTGCCCATTTTTCAAATACCTGCAAGGTTATTTGGGGTCTTAGGGGCATCTCATCCTTTCTGTTGGGTTTTCCAACCCTTTAACAGACATTGCATTTCTAGCAATATTCCCTGGCATCTCTGTGAATTTTTTTCCACCATAATCCTGCACGAAATACCTTTTGCGTGGTATCTTTTCCTGCATAGTGTCCTCCAAATATTCCCTCATGATCTTCTACAAAAATTCTAGGCCTTTCATTCCCTAATACACACCTTCTCAAAAAACAATTATGCACCCATATTGTATAAGTTTCCTACAATAAGTTGATAGTCTGTAGCTTTGACTACCATATTTTTCTTTTGTGCAATGCTAAACTTGTGTGGCACAATCCCTGCACTTAATTATTCAATAATATCAGTAAATTATTCCTCATCTACTTGTACTGAAAATAATTGCACATTAGGGAAGTTATCTTCCAAATTGGTAGGTTCTTGTCTATTAGTTACCCTTGATAGGTGATTAGGTCTTGCATTCAACTTTCCTGGTTTGACTATCACTTTGAAATCAAATTCTTGGAATAACAATAGCCATCTACAAATTCTTGCCCCCAACACTTTCTTGTTGACTAGATATTTCAGGTAATAATGATTTGTGAATGTCTTAAAGTGTTTACCCAGTAAGTAGTGCCTGAAATTATGAAGTGCATATACCATGGCTAGGACTTCTCTTTATGTGGTGTTGTAGTTCTCTTCTTGGTCTGACAATTTTCTTCTTACAAAGGATATCTGATGGTCTAAGTCCCTTGCTCTTGGTTGCGCCATAATTTGTCCAAGTTCTATGGCTAAGGCATCTACATGCAGATGAAATGTCTTTTCCCAATCTGGGAATACTAGGATAGGTGTTGTGACCATATTTTCTTTTAAGGTGTCCAATCCTTGTTGACAGTCATCATTCCACTGAAATATGATATCCTTCTTTAAAAAAAAATCCATTGGTGCAGTAATCTACACATACCCCTTTATAAACTTCTTGTAATAGCTTGTATGTACTAGTGTTTCTCTCAATTGGCACACTGATTTTGGTGGTGGTAAATTGACAATGACTGCAATCTTAGCAGGATCTGCTAGTAAACCTTGTTTACAGACTATAGGTCCCAATAATATTCCAAAAGGTGTCCCAAAAATGAATTTCTTGATATTAAATGATATCTGGCATTGCCTGCATCTTTCCAACATTATCCTTAAGGCTTCTACATGATCCTTTAATAGACTATATACCATGGAGTCATAGAGATATACTTCTAAAAATTGATGTATGAATTCCTTAAAAGAAACTATGACTACTCTTGAAAATATGGTTGGTGCATTCTTCAGCCCAAATGGCATGATTGTGTACTAGAAGGATCACCATTCTGTAGCAAAAGTAGTATTATACCTGTCTTATGGATCTATTTTGATCTGATGGTAATTTGAGAATCCATCTATAAATGAATATTCTTCTTGGCCTCCCACATTTTCTTAG
>JZKD02S1166596.1:0-12736 GCA_000966675.3 Picea glauca
AACTCCTCGGGATCAACTGACACGCGTCTCGCACCATTGACAACTCAGATCTTATTGGAGTATCGCTCTTCGTGACATCGCTACTCTCGTTCCAACAACTTGGTGCTCCAACTCGTGATATGCCGATATGTGATGTTGCTTATGATCTGACGTCCCTATGACTTCAGATCTACGGCTCCACTTCCTCTTGGCTTCGAACCTTTGAGTGTTCACGCCTTAAACTCCTTGTGGCTTTGCAAGATCCAACGGTCATCTGGTCTTTGTGGAATCTCTCCAGGATATTTCAACTGTCCATCCATCCTTTGATATTTTCTGCGAGATAAACTAAACGCTCCCTCTGCGAAACCTTGTTCAACCACTCGCCAACCTGTGGATATTCTCTTGAGCTTTCCATAGCACCCTTGCAATTCTCCCTTAGTGAACTGTAGGCCTATTCCTCCTGGGCTTTTCCTTGCTTCACAAGTCTTTATGAGGACTTGTTGCACTCCTCCTATGGACAAATCTTCGAACAGGACGAAGTGTTGAAGCTTCCTCGACTCTGCGTGTTCCCCTGTGACAGCAATCCTAATTCCCTTTTCTCAGAATCGCAACCCTGAGCTATCTTCAGCCTGCGCACGCCTTGCACGGCTCTACCAACTTACACCAACTTCTGGGAGAATGAGAATAATGGTTTAACTATCGAGCCTCATCAACGCACTCTATGCGGATGAATTCAACTACACTCTATGCAGGAATCTCCTGACTCAAACAGAGAAACATTTGAAACTCATTCTCTTCTCTCTCAGACTTTAGTTAAAAACCTTGAAATCACATGCATAGAATATTCAAAGAAATTGCATGACCAGAAAACAAACATTCATGAACACATAAACATCATACACAAAGAAACAACACCAGCTATGAAATTGAATCAAAGACTCTCTTCTATTAATTCAAAAACATCTTTACATGGGTGCTCTTCACAAATTCTCTGCTTGTTCTCTCTTCCTGCTCCTGAATGAATGAATCTGAATGATAATGATACAATGATTCAAAGGAGGGTGTCTATATCCGTTTTCCCTCTCGAGAACTAAAACTGTCTAATCTAGGCTTAAATATCTACCTACCTCCATTAAATCTATTAAATGCCTTCCTATCTACTAAGGATGTGAGCTTAAAGTCTCAAGGTCCCCTTTACAATACAAGTGTGCTTCTTTAAACATGACTTCATTTAAAGAGCAGTGCAACGATTTCCAAGTATTTCAAAATATGTGTTGGTGTTGTCTAGTTGTTTCCCCTCAATGTGTGGGCTCGCTAAATGTGTTGTGGATGCTCCTGCATCACCCACCATATTTCAAGATGCCAATAAATACATTCAAATTTGTGACAGTTTCCAATGAATGGGTCAGCCAAATCATAGGGATGAGATGCCTCTCCAGCCACAGGTAGTGTTAGAGCCTTTTGAGATATGGGCCATGGATTTAATAAGGCCCATTAACCCACCTTCTAATTAAAAATTATATATATTGGTTTGTACAGATTACATGACCAAGTGGGTCGTGGCGAAAGCACTCATTAGGGCCTCAGAAGAATATATCCTAGCATTCTTGTTTGAATATATCTTTGTTAGGTTTGGAGTTCCCAGGGAATTAATAACTGATGGGGGACCCCCTTTCACATCACATAAACTTGAATCCCTACTCAATAAATATCATGTTTTACATAAAATAGCTTCTTCATACCATCCACAAGGCAATGGCCAGGTGGAAAGTACCAACAAAGTTATCAAAGCCATTCTTACTAAAACAATGAGAGAACATCGTCGGGATTGGACAGACAAATTTCATGAAGCTCTATGGGCTTACCAAACTACTTGGAGAAACACAACTGGTTTTTCTCCTTGTGAGCTGGTATATGGAAAAAGCCTTATTTTTCCCATTGAATTTGAAATCAAAACCTTAAGAACTGCATTAGCAATCAACCTTGACTTGACTATGGAATAGAAGGTCGGACTGCAGCATCTCAATGAGCTTGATGAAAAGCGTTTGGACGTTATTCATCAAACCTCGGTGATTCAACAAGAGAGAACAAAATGGCATGACCAAGTCTTCAAGAACAAATTATTCCAGAAAGGAGATTGGGCTCTGTTGTATGATTCGCACTTTAAATAATTTCAGGTTAAGATGCGTACATGATGGCTAGGACCTTATGAGATAGACACTATTTTTCCCAATGGGACAGTCAGGTTGATCAATATTGATGGATCCAATACACAGTTACATGCAAATGGTCATCACATGCGCCTGTATCAACATCCACTGTCGAAGGCAGAATTCAAATCTAGATGTACAACCGATACAGGTTATCAATTCTTAAAAGGAAAGGAGCTTTCTCCTTCCCCTTCTGAACCTTAGGAATTATTTTTCTCAAACCTTGTATATAAATAAACTCAGCAAAATTCGAATTTCTCTGTTTTTGTTCGATTTTTTTTTACTATGCTAATAAATTCAACCTTGAAAGGTATCAGGTAGTTATGTGTGCGTAGGTGAATTGATGAACAACAAGGTTGAGTACAGCAAAAAAATAGGAGTCAAACGATTAGTTTATGGAAGTTAGAAAACTTCCTAAAAACTAAGTGATGCAACATTCGACCAATTTTCCTATTGTTACACCTGTTTTCGATAAATTGGCTGATTTTCCTTTTGTTACACCCATTTCCAATAAATTGGCCGATTTCCATGTTGTTACACCCATTTCCAATAAATTGGCCGATTTTCCTGTTGTTACACCCATTTATGATAAATTGGTCGATTTCCATGCTGTTAGACCCATTTCCGATAAATTGGCCGATTTTCCTGTCATTACACCCATTTCTGATAAATTGGTTGATTTCCATGTTGTTACACCCATTTCCGATAAATTGGTTGGTTTTCCTGCTATTACACCCATTTTCGATAAATTGGTCGATTTCCATGTTGTTACACCCATTTTCGATAAATTGGTCGATTTCCATTTTGTTACACCCATTTCCGATAAATTGGCCAATTTTTATGTTGTTACACCCATTTCCGATAAATTAGCCACTTTCCATACTGTTATGTCCTTTTCCGATCAATTGGCCGATTTTCCTGCTGTTACATTGATCTCCGATAAATTGGTCAATTTTCCTGTTGTTACACCCATTTCCAATAAATTGGCCAATTTCCCTACTGTTACACAATGGTAGTTTTTCACGTGGTTGCACCATTTTCTTTTTCCGACCATCTCATTTGTTGTTACACCTACCTCCGCCATTCTAACCGAAGTACATGTTGATACACTAATCGTTGTTATTTTTTCTTGCCACTTCACTCTTTCTTTTTCACATTTCTGCCAATGCTGCTACTCTAGCTCTACAATCTTTCCATGTTGCAACACCGCTAATTTGTTAATACTGCAGCTATCTTTTTCCGTTTTCTCTGTCTGAATGTGTTGTTTCATCACTACTTGACTTCACATCTAGCAATTTCCAACTGATCAACTACAGAAAGGACTCCATCTCTTCTCCAGTTGTCATATCATCATTTCTCACACTATCCTTCATCATGTTAGTTATTCCATGCAACTTAGATGGCAGTTGGATAGTGCGATTACTCTGACAGACTGTTATGTACAGTAAGATATGAGGTACATGACTAATCCTATGTGTTAAATTAATGAAGATATAAAAGCATGATTTCCTATTTTCTCACCACTTGTTCTAAATCGATGCACATGGAGCCAATCCGATTAGTTGGTGGGGGGAATGCAAATCTAGCCATCCAAGCCGTATTTTATACTCACATCCACCACCTTTTCAACCAAACTTCTTTTTTTTGAGACACTGTATTCTATATGCAAACCATGTTCGAACCTGTTTCATTTCTGGTTTAGATGCTAGTCTCTCCTCCTATGTGCCTGTTAGACTCTCAAGCAACATCATGGGAGGATCAACTGTGAGGTATGAACTCGCAAATTTGGACACTTTTCTGTTACACCCAGAGGCCTACCAAATATTTCTTCAGGTCGTCTGGATATCATATTTTAAGAAGCTGAAGGGGTTTAATGAAGATGAGGTATTGGCGTTTAGTCAAAATCTCACCAAAGGATATTCAATGGTGAATAGGGTCAGGATTCCAGTGTCAAAAGAAAGCATTGTTGTTGTGACAGGGTTGCCAACAATAGGAGACCGATGGTTTAACAAAAAAACACATCTTTCGGATGCTCAGAAGAGTTTCCTTGTTGACAATAAGCAAGTTCAGAAAAAAGGTAGAGGTGCAGATGTCAATTCCTTACCAGAGCCATGGGGGAAAGTTGCATAATTTGTCAAAAGGTACATTACCTGCGAAGGTAGGTACCAAGTTGTTTATTTTTCTGATTTCATCCTATTATCACATCTACGACATCAGAAATTCATAAACATTCCTTATTTTCTCCTCCATTAATTGAATAACATGGCTCATTTTGTAAAAAAAGCCAAGAACCCCAAGAACTTCCTTTCTAATCACAGACTCATCAGACTATTAATTCACCAAGGTATGGGCATTTCCAATAACCCATTACCTATTGTAGCAGACCAACCACATTCTATACATGCAGATAATATTGGACCTCTTCCCGAGTCTCTTCCCTCGGCTGCAACAGTAGTCCAAACCCCTACTATCACTACCCGTAAGACAACCTAGAGAAGTAAACGCACAACCCATGGCCATCCTAGCACCAACTAGAGAAGCCTCGATGGATTTGAATTGGCATAGCCTGTAGCTGTGATCTCGCCAAATGATGAACAACCAGCTACTAGACCAAGACATGCGTCACAACCCTTGGTTGTGGAAGGTGTTATTGAAAAACTACCCCCTAGTCCTAAAACAAGAACCCCTTCTCCTGTATCTGGATCACCTAGAAAGTGAACAAGGTCAGAACAGTCCACTGCAACAACAAGTATGAATACCCCTTTTGTTGTTGCATCGGCAGTAACACAAGAGCCACCTATTATTGCAACAACTGTTCCAAGCCCTACTATCACTGCCAGTGGATTATCTCAGAAAAGAAAATGTCCATTCAAAGGAAAATGTCGGAAAGACCTTGACCGAATTACATCAACATCAACTTAGAACCCTTCTACTGCTGTGACAGAGAACTCTACAAAGATACATATACCAGGTTTTACTTTGTGCAAGGAACTTCAAGAAACTATTTTCTCAATTCAAACTGAATGTACTCAAATCGCAGCAGAACCATCGGCTTTACTTGATGATTTTGTGCATCATACATCAAGTAATGATGTACAGATCATAGAATACCCAGGTATACCATAATTTCCTACTTTTGTGGTTGAGGAAGAACCTCTTGTTCCTCCTCCAGCAACGAAGAAGAAAGCCTCTGCTTTCGTTTCTATTTTACCTAGGAGAAGAACCAGGTCTACCAGGTTTGCAGAAGCAGCAATTGGATGGAAAGTTATGGAACAATCTATTCCTATTATTCATCCATTATCCTCTATGGTTGATGAAGAGACTATCACACAAGAACCAGTCTCTTCCAGTGAGCTAAAAGTGTGAGTAGAGACAACTGCAAATGATGGGACTGGTATACAAGAACAAGTCATGCAGGATGAAGTTGTTCCACAAGAACCAGTTGTCCAAATCAAGACTATTCCACAAGAACCAATCATCCAAGTCGAGATTGTTCCATAAGAACCAGTCATGACAGACCCAGTTGTTACCCAAGAAACAATTTTTCCACAAGAAACTATTGATAGTATAACTACCCCACAAGAACCAGTTACAAATAATACTGAGGATGTGCCACTTGCCCAATTGTTTGCCCAAATTGAGAGAAAGATAAGGAATACAGAAAACTTCAAAATTATTGCACTCATACCAGAGAATGAAAGCCTTAAAGAAGAGTTAAATACCCTGAAACAAGAGGTGGATACTGCTCGGAGAAGAATCCATAAGGGATAACCTTGGACATCCTAGCACTGAAAAAAGTTGTTATGGACAGAAATAAAGAACTCATGTGATTTGAGTGTGGAAACATTTACTTTGAGGCAGGTTATAAGATAGTAAAAGTGCCAGTTATTGAAGGACCAACAACTCTCTCAGTCAATATTGAACATGCAATTACTGCTACACATAGACCAGCCAAACTAAGGAGATCTCAACGTCATAAGGCAGTTGCTAGATTACCATCATCTTTCAAACAAGAACCTTTTTTTCCCTCACGAGTTGTTATTCAAGCAACTCAAACTGATTTTGTTCTTCAAGAAAAATAAACTCAGACAGATTGTTGACACAACAGATTTTCTTTTTAACACAACATTTTTCCATACAAGCACTTAGAAAATTATCTTAGCAATTTTGCACTGGAGGAGCCGGTTCCCTAATTATTCTACAAAGTAAGGTTTGAATGTGTTTTGCATGAGGACATGCAATGCCCTCAGTTGGGGGGCATGTTAGGACCCATAAATGTTCCTTTTTCATCACATATTTTTCCTATTCAACCTTATCATCTCTAAGCTAATGCCTACTATAATGTGTGCTAAGACCTTTTTTTTCCAAGGTATGAATCATTTATCTTTCATTTCTATTTTCATTTACTTAGCATGTTTGATTGGTAGCGTTCACATGTTTTACCCATAAAATGATTCAACTAATGATCGAAATGTATAGAATAGCCAAGTCTTAAAGAATGGTCGTTGCTTTTACACCAGTTGTTACAACTATGTGCCAATCTTGGAAGTTGTTACATCTATGCACCAATCCTGGAAGTTGTTACATGACTACTACAATAGGTGCCATCGATTCTGTTGTTACACGACTACTGCAACAAATTCCATTGATCCTAAAAGATGTTATTGTTACATGTTTTAACTTACAAGATTAGTTATAGATCTTGTATTAATGATATCATACGAACAGCTTGAGAATTGGGGATTCTCAAGGCTGTTCTTATTTTCTTTTAACTGAATGGCTCTGACTTTAAATAGCAGAGATTTTGTAATCCGAGGGATGGATTTTTACTCTGATAAAGTAAAGTGAATTAAATCTTATTGTACCTGAACATTTCGACAAATCAATAGAAGAGTGGATTGAATTTCTTTAGCAAATTGTAGCTTATTTCTTTGAAAGGATTCAGTGAGAAGGAAAGGGCCCACCTTCCTCACAGATTCCCCTCTATTTTGAATTCTAGAATAGTTGTTTTAATGTGAATGATTTATCTGTTAAACAATTCTAGAATACAGTTGTTTTTACAGTCTACTTCCTTCCTGTTAGATGTGCATAAATCTGTTTCATGAGAATTAAAAGTTGATTCTTGAACACTATTGGATAATTGATTTCCCTTTTTCTGCATTAGATTAAAATCTTGTTTTCAAGTAAAAGAAAATAAAAATGTGAATTACTTTCTTGCAACAAGTATATTTCTTTTTTCAATTAGTAGAGAACTTCTTCCTGTAAAAGTAAAATAGAAAGTTAGATTAGAGTAGGTAATCTAGGATTCTTATACACTCATCAGTTTAGATTTCAACTATGATTTCAATTCTATAGAACTCCAGCTGTATCAGCATAATTGTGTTAGTGATAATTTTTGTTTCTTTTTCCCTAATACAATTAGATTAGTGTTGCTTCCATAATATAGCATAGATTGTGTACAATTATCTTGTAACAATAGACTTCCCTGGGTTGACAATTTATATTGAACATCTTAATTGTCTATTCATTTAGACAATTAAAGTGCCCAATAGTGATCTTATGGGAGACTAAGGGCCTCTAACGAATAAGGCCCCTGCCTTATTGCATGCCCCTTAGAATCATCATGAGTGACTGTCACAGTCTTCCCTCACAGCAACGTGAGTCTTCTCAAACTACCTAATCGTTAACCTACAGTTAGAGCCACGATGGGAGTGCTAGTAGGTTGTGGTAGGCCTGCTACCACACCCCTCCATCAATGTCTCTGGTTGTCGTGCATGACCACTCTACTCCAAATGTTCATCTGGTCGGCAAGCTATCTTCAGCCTACATCCATCAACGAATCATGTCAGCAATAATAATCAATCATCATCACATATAATCATATTTACATATGTAACATCAACAACATTCAAACCCTAACAATCCACTCCATGACTCGATCTGGAGTCCAAGGGGTTTCATCGATGCCTCTGCATCCTCAATGTCCAGGGTCCTGCACACTGAGGATAACCCAGTTAATAGCACATGTCTATGAAAATACAACAATAACGTATTATCAAATCCACCATATCTCATCATCATAATCAAAACAAACAATAGTATAATAACCTATATTACTTGCACACAAGTGTCCTCAAGGAATAAGTTCGCTCAATTCGCACAAGAGAAGGTTGTTACATACACCCCTTCTTTTTTTCAACTTTGTCCCGAAGATTCAAAGTATACAAGTGATGAAATAAAGTGTATCATAGTATCATAAGTCTATCTATCAAACAAAAATGGAAACTGCTGACGCATATCATATGCATCCTCTCAGGTCACTGAGTCCACACTATAGTTGTCCCACTAGACCTTTACCTGATCTATTGTTCAACACTGTAGTTGTCAAATGCGATGGTCCAAGATGCAAATTGACTCCACCATGAGCACACACTCATCATATACCTATAAGGAACTCATGTCAATAACATGTGTAGGATCACTAATATAATGTCTCAAAACAGATACATGAAAATCATCATGCATACACCTCAAAGAATCGGGCAAGGCTAGTTGATAGGCCATGAGCCCTTCTTTTCCAAATTATCAAAAGGTCCCATGAAAATAGGAGAGAGTTTATCACCCTTTCCAAAATTGATCGAACTCTTATGCAGTTTCCCCCATAAGAAGACTCTATCACCAACTTCATAACTACAATCCACATGACACGCATCGACATAACTCTTATGTCGATCATGCGCTTCCTTTATCCTTTGTCTTATGATTTTCATTTGATCTTCCATTTCTTGGACTGCTTCAGGTCCCAACAGGACCCTATCCTCAAGTCGATCCCAACCCAAAGGTGTCTAACATGGTCTCCCATAAAGAAACTTGAAAGGCGCCATCGTAATGGTGCTTTGATAACTATTGTTATATGCAAATTCTACTAGTGGAAAGAATTCTTCCCAACACTTATGTTGGTCCATCACATACATATGCAACATATCCTCCAACATTGGTTTTTTCACTCAATCTTCCCATCTATTTCCCAATGATACACAGTACTAAAGTTAAGTTGGGTTCCCAAGGCCTCTTGGAAACTAGTCCAAAATCATCTTGTAAACATCGATCCTCTATCAGATATAATCCTCTTAGGCATGCCATGCAGCTTCATAATCTAACTGATGAAAACTCTAGCTATGTGAGGTTCCTGATACGTCGTACACACAGGAATAAAATGAGCACTCTTTTTCAGAGTGTCGACTACCAAAATATCAAGTAGTGTCTCCTTGCCATCAGTGGAAATCCAACAATGAAATCCCTTGAAATGATCTTGCATTTTGATTCCTGAATAGAATACGGTTGTATTAATCCTACAGGATGTCTATGTTCAACCTTCACCTATTGACATTCTAGACATATTGCCACGTAGTTGACTATGTATGCCTTCATTCCTTTCCAAAATAATAAGGGTTTAAGGTCTTCCCTCATCTCTGTGACTTCAGGATGAGCCATGTACACCGCTCTATCATCCTCCTTTAGGATCAAACTCCTCAACTCATCATTGGGAGGTATGTAAATTTTACTTTTAAAACCCTCAAATTTTAGTACCATCATTGTGTTTTGTACAATAAAATCCTTGACCTCTTTGTACCATTCATCGTCGTGCTATAAAGTTTGAATCTTTTCATGTTGATTCGTTTGAACAGGCATCACCGAAAATATGTGTGGTCTCCAACCCAATGCATAAACCACTCTATTCACTACTCCTTTTATGTAAGTAATCTTGAAATCGTACTTGCTTAGAAATACCGACCAAAGTCGTTGTCGTGCGTTTAAGTCGCTTTGCAAAAAGATGTGTTGTAGTCCACAGTGGTCCATTTTTATTTGGAATTTCCATCCAATAAGGTAGTGTCTCCAAAAATCTCAAGGCATAAACAATGGCCAATAACTCCCAATCGTGCGTTGCATAGTTCTCATCTTGCCTTCTAAAATTTTTCAAGATGTAAGCGATCACTTGATCGTCTTGCATCAAAAATATGCCTAAGCCTTCCTTGGATGCATTAGTTCACACCAAGAAGTTTGTGTCCATGTCAGAGAACTTCAATATTGGTGTTTTCATAAACAACTCCTCGAGCCTCTGAAATGCCTCCACCTATTTCTCGTTCCAAACAAACTTCTTGTTCTTCTTCTGCAATTTCGTAATCGGATTTTCTATCTTCTAAAAACCCTCGACGAACCATCGATAGTATCCCTCTAAAACCATGAAGCTACGCACTTCTGGGACATTCGTCGACACTGTCCATTCCATAATAGCCTCGAATTTTGTTGGATCCATGATGATACCTTCGCCAGAGATGACATGCCCTAAGTAGTGAATCTTTGATTGATAAAATGAACATTTAGACAATTTCCCATACAATTTGTTCTCTTGCAGACATTGTACTACCAAGTGCAAGTGCTCATTATGCTCCTCCATTGTCTGAGAGTAAATCAAAATATCGTCAATGAATACTTGGACGAACTTTTCCAAGTATTCGCAGAACACCCTGTTCATCAAACTCATAAATACCCCTGGGGAGTTCGTTAGTCCCAAAAGTAAAATGGTAAACTCGTAATGTTCAAACCTTGTCTTAAAGGCAGTCTTAGGGACGTCATCCTCCTTGATTCGTAAATGGTGATACCCTGATATCAAGTCGATCTTTGAAAACATTGTCGTGCCATGCATCTGATTGAACAGATCATCAATCCTTGGCAACATATATTGATTCTTGATCTTTGCCTTGCTCAATTGAAGGTAGTCAATGCAGATTCTCCACAACCCATCTTTCTTTGGTATGAATATAACAAGCGCACCCCACGGTAACACACTTGGATGTATAAGTCACAGGTCCAACAACTCCTTTAGTTGCATTTTCAATTCTTGTAACTCTAGGGTCGACATTCGATAAGGCATTCTTGCTATCGGTTCAGTCCCCATTTTTAGGTCTATGGTAAATTACAATTCCCTCTCTGGAAAAATCCCATGTAACTCCTCAGGAAAGTCGTCTGCAAATTCTCTCACCACCGAAATGTGTTCTATACCTTCCGCTACTCCCTTCTCGTTTAACGTAAGGATCGCAAAAATATTACATCTCTTGTGCATGCTCTTCCATAGCCACAAGGAAGAGATGAAACTTAGGGGGAAACTCCCTAGTTCTGACCTACAATCACACGTCTCTTCCCCTCATCATCGACCAAACTCAATCGTTCCATCTTACAGTTGAGTATCACCTCATGCGATTCCAACCAGTCCATATTGATCACAATGTTATAAGATCCTAATATTGTGATGTATAGGTTGGACCTGGTGACAAAATATCCCAGGTTAGGGCTACAGCCCGTAACCTTCCCACTAACCTTTCATTTGGCTCCTGAAGCCATTTCTACAAATCTAAACTTGTCCTATCCGACTACCTTTACCTTAATTATTTTGAGCGCTGCACTAGAAATGAAACTCTCTGTAGCACCTAAATCTATCAAAATACTAAGGGTCTGGTCAGCGATGGTACTTGACGTCTTGAGCATAGTCGACTGGTTCTCTGCCTTGCAGTTATTCACCACTTCATGAATCTGATGGGCCTTGCCCAAATCTCCCACAGTAGTGGGTCTGACTGATCCAAATGCTCTGGTCCTCTCCACTGGGTAGTCGCGTTGGTAATGTGGCTCCCCACATGTCCAACACCCTTTATTCAGTCCAGTACTCCTGGTACCTGAAGTAGAAGATGACGACCCACTGGCTTGGAACCCTGGTCTGTTCTGCTGAACAAGCCCGAACTGCTGCTGCTGCGGTCGACGTTGCTACTAGTGTTGTGGTCCCCGGTAAGGATTTTATTGTTGAGGCATTGGTCATCGGCATGTAGTGAAAGTGGATCCTCTCTGGAAACCACAATATCCTAGTGAATGTCTAGCTGGTGTCTGATGTTGTTGCACACCAGATGACACCTTCCTCATGAGTCTCGTTGGAGTCCCGCTCTGAACCCCCTGATAAGTTCATCCTCTGCTATGAGTGCCTTCTAGATGACATCGTGAAATTTTTGAGGCATCGAGATCCTAACCTTTGGACAAATGCTGGCATTAAGGCCAAACATGAACCTGTTGACCTTAAGTTTCTTGGTATTCAAGTTCGGAGCATACCGAAGCAGCTCCATAAAATGGGCCTCGTACTCGGGCACCGTACGCCTCCCTATCGCAAGGCATTGAACTCATTGATATGACATTCAATGAATTCCTCTGATAGATACCTCTCTCAGAACCATTCCTCGAACAGTTAACATGACACATCTTTGACAACCATGTTCAATTGCGGAAGGAGCGTCTTCCAACATAAAAGAGCGCTCCCCCTTCAGTTGAAATATTTCCCTACCTACCTTCATGTTAGAGGTCGTAATCGTGAAGAATGAAGCACATTTCCTTGCTTGATCCAGGTGGATATCGGGGGCCACCCATCTTTTCCAAATGGCTCAAAACAGTTTTCTGGCCATTTTGGCAATTTACTATTTTTAGCAGGTTTTAACTTCCGGGGCCAT
>JZKD02S1166607.1:0-12736 GCA_000966675.3 Picea glauca
AGGACTTGGAGTCCAGTCTCTTTGAAATGTTGGGAACCAATCCCCTATCTCTACACTTTGTGGAGTTCACCCTCAGGTATGGTAAGAGGTATGGTCTCAGTCCGTGAGCTTGTGCAGAGTCTCAGTACCTTCGTGAAGAACATGGATTTGATCGAATCAAGAAATTACATAACCCTTCCTTATACTGTGGTAATGAATGGTAATTTCCTATGTATTCTATTTTTTTTGTAGTGCGAAATAAAAATGATTTGCTTGTAATTCCATCTATGTATAGATTTTGGTGTTTTGTCTTCGGTTTATTTCTTTTGTATTTAAAAAGAATTCATTCATCTGTGTAAACGTGTTGCTATATGTGTATATAGTATCGTTCAATTTCATCAACCGAGACAAAGCATCTCTTTGGATTCCCCCCAGAAATCACTGGTCAATTTCCAACCCTCAGGTCTTTCCCATTTCTTCACGGCCTCTGCCCGAGACCGTGCCCGAATTTTCCCCTAGGAATCTTGTTTATCAGGCTTTGGGGTTTCATAATCCCCAATGTCGAGAATTTACGTTCCTTCAAACTCCTGATTTCCGATTCACAGATACGACACTTTATGTGCTAGCCCTCCAGGCTATACATCCTTCTCATATGATCGTCATTCCATGTGACCCCATCCCTATCCTACATCGGAGTTTTGGGGTTCCAAATGTCGAACCTCACAAGTCCTTAGGACTCATGATTCTCCGATCCCCAATATGCTCCTAGCGCGTTAGCCCTCCAAGCTATGCCCGTGGTCCACACGACCTCTCCTTATGACCGTAGTCTTATCCCTTATCGGGATTTTGGGGTTTTCAACACCCTGATGCCTCTGTCCATGGGATCCACGATCCATGATATGTCGATGCACTTCCTTCAGACTTTATCCCCTCCCGGATATGTTGTGGTCCAACATGACCCTTTCCCAGGTGACCACCGTCATACTATTTGTCGGGATTTGGGGTTTTGTGACTTCCGTTGTCACGAATCTCTGCTCTTGTAGTCTCCCGATTATCGATCTACCGATGCGTTACTTGTGCATGGGCCCTTCGGGCTAAGTTCTTGGTCCAAATGACCATTATACCATAAGGCCATAGCATTGTCCCTTATCCGGGTTTCAGATATCACAATATCGAATTGCATGAACCCTGTGTCTATGGGATTCCCGATATCCCGATATCTTGATACGCCTCTTCCTTATGCGTTCTCCCCTTTTCAGCTATGCCGAGGTCCATGTGACCGGTTCCTATGTGATCGTTGCCTTATGGCTCCCCATCGGGGTTTTGGTCCTCCTCGAGCAAGAATTTCATCAATTCAAAATTTGCGATGCCTTNTCAACATGTTGCTTGTAGGCTGGACCGCTTTTTAACGACCGAGGCCCTACTTGAAAGCGAACCGGCAGTCGAAGCAAACATTATGCCAAAAATAGGGTCGGATCACTGGCCCATTATTTTCAGCATGGACCCGGGATTTCCCCCTAGACCCAAGCCTTTCCTCTTTGAAAAGTTCTGGCTTTCCCACCCAGACTTTCATCAGCTGGCTCACACCTGGTGGGTCCAGGCCGAAATAGAGCACGGCACTCACATGTACAAGTTTCAGCAACGCCTCAAAAACTTCAAAGTATACCTCAAGCAATGGAACAAAACCTCTTTTGGAGACATTTTCCTCAGAAAAAAGGAAATTGAATGTCAACTTGAAGAGCTCCAGCGAACTTTCATAGCAGGATCCCRTCCTCAGGACTTGGCACTGGAAGAGGATCGATTAAAAAAGGAACTAGAGACCTGCAGAGAGCAAGAAGAAATCCTATGGAGGCAAAAATCTAGGATACAATGGCTCAAGGAGGGGGAACGTAACAAAAAATGATTTCACAGGGCAATGACACACCGCAGATACATCAACCGCATCTCCCATCTGGAGGACAAGCAAGGAGCCCCAATTAGAGAACATGACCAAATAGCGGCGAGGCTAAACTCCTTCTACCAAGAGCTCCTTACGGAAATCAAGGCAGACAGGAAGGAGGCCATTCAAAAAGTCACTCAACACATTCCACGGCTGATTACTATGGAGAAGAACACTGCTTTGATGAGACCGGTTACTCAGCTGGAGGTGGAGTTGGCGGTTAAGGACATGCCCTCAGGAAAAGCTCCAGGTCCAGATGGTTTCACCACAGACTTCTTCCACAATTGCTGGGATATGATTAAGGAAGACGTCTGGCTGGCAGTTGAAGAATCCAGATCATCTGGGCAGGTTCTTTCTGCCTTAAATGCAACCTTCATCACTCTTATCCCCAAGGAGGAAAGGGCAACCATCCCAAAGCAGTTTCGGCCAATCTCTCTATGTAATGTCATATACAAAATACTTACAAAGATCATTGCCAATCGTCTTAAACCACTCTTGCCTTTTATTATGTCCAATGAGCAGACTGGATATGTGGAAGGGATACAAATTATGGACAACGTCATTCTCGCCAACGATGTTATTCACACCTTAAAGACGAACAAAACGCCAAGTATGCTTATTAAACTAGATCTCTCAAAATCCTTTGACAGGTTAAGCTGGCAATATTTGAGGTCAGTTTTGGAAGCCTTTGGCTTCTCGACTCAATGGGTTGACTGGATTCTCAAGCTCACATCCTCCTCCTTTTTCTCAATCCTCGTGAATGGCTCTCCCTCCCAACCATTTCGTCCTACCAGAGGCATTAGGCAAGGTGACCCTCTCTCCCCTTTCCTATTTGTTATTATGGCGGAAGGCCTAGGCCGTTATTTAAAGTCGGCGGTTCTTGAAGGCACGCTCACTGGGCTGCCAATTCACAATCTTCACCCGGCGCCCTCGCACAGTCAGTTTGTGGATGACACTCTTCTTATGAGCACTCCCACGATTAGAGAGGCCACCAAGCTCAATTCAATCCTCTCTGACTTTTTAGATGCGTCCGACATGTTACTCAATCTGGATAAATCCAAACTATACTTTTTCAATACGGCAGCCTTGGTTCAAACTCATCTTTCTAGACTCCTAGGCATTACCAGAAGCTACCTCCCTTCAACCTACTTAGGGATCCCCCTAACAGGGGACTCAGCGAGATCTATCTCCTGGGACAGTCTGCTTCTATCCATAGACAATCGGCTGAAGAGCTGGACCTTCAGGCCCTTGAACATTGCGGCTAGAGTTGTTCTGCTCAAATCAGTCCTTCAAGCACTACCAACTTACCTTTTTACTGCTCTAGCTGCACCTATCTCAGTCATCAAAGCCATCCGAAGTCTCCAGCGTAACTTCCTATGGAAGGGACACCTTAACAACAAGAAATGGGCACTTGTTGGTTGGGACAAAGTCTGCAAACCAAAAAAATTTGGAGGTCTGGGGCTCCGTGATCCGGGAAAAATGAACCAGGTTATGGGTGCTAAGATGTGGTGGAGGTGGCTGCAACATCCCCATCAACTATGGGCGCAGCTCTGGAAGCAAAAGTATGCACCAACAGTGCAACACGACCAACTAATTAGACTCACTGAACAAAGGCAAGGGTCCAATATCTGGAATACTGCTTGGCGAAATCGATCCCTGATACAACAGCATGCCTTCTGGGAAATAAGAAATGGCGAAANTTAGAGAACATGACCAAATAGCGGCGAGGCTCAACTCCTTCTACCAAGAGCTCCTCACGGAAACCAATGCAGACAGGAAGGAGGCCATTCAAAAAGTCACTCAACACATTCCACGGCTGATTACTATGGAGCAGAACACTGCTTTGATGAGACCGGTTACTCAATTGGAGGTGGAGTTGGCGGTTAAGGACATGCCCTCAGGAAAAGCTCCAGGTCGAGATGGTTTCACCACGGACTTCTTCCACCATTGCTGGGATATGATTAAGGAAGACGTTTGGCTGGTAGTTGAAGAATCTAGATCATCTGGGCAGGTTCTTTCTACCTTAAATGCAACCTTCATCACTCTTATCCCCAAGGAGGAAAGGGCAACCAGCCCGAAGCAGTTTCGGCCAATCTCTCTATGTAATGTCATATACAAAATACTTACAAAGATCATTGCCAATCGTCTTAAACCGCTCTTGCCTTTTATTATCTCCAATGAGCAGACTGGATATGTGGAAGGGAGACAAATTATGGACAGCGTCATTCTTGCCAACGAGGTTATTCACACCTTAAAGACGAGCAAAACGCCAGGTATGCTAATTAAACTAGATCTCTCAAAAGCCTTTGACAGGTTAAGCTGGCAATATTTGAGGTCAGTTCTGGAAGCCTTTGGCTTCTCGACTTAATGGGTTGATTGGATTCTCAAGCTCACATCCTCTTCCTTTTTCTCAATCCTCGTGAATGGCTCTCCCTCCCAACCGTTTCATCCTACCTGAGGCATTAGGCAAGGTGACCCTCTCTCCCCTTTCCTATTTGTAATTATGGCGGAAGGCCTAGGCCGTTATCTAAAGTCGGCAGTTCTTGAAGGCACGTTCACTGGGCTGCCAATCCATAATATTCATCCGATGCCCTCGCGTAGTCAGTTTGTGGATGACACTCTTCTTATGAGCACTCCCACGGTTAGAGAGGCCACTAAGCTCAATTCAATCCTCTCTGACTTTTCAGATGCGTCTGGCATGTTACTCAATCTGGATAAATCCAAACTATACTTTTTCAATACGCCAGCCTTGGTTCAGACTCATCTTTCTAGACTCCTAGGCATTACCAGAAGCTACCTCCCTTCAACCTACTTAGGGATCCCCCTTACAGGTGAATCGGCGAGATCTATCTTCTGGGACAGTCTGCTTCTATCCATAGACAATCGGCTGAACAGCTGGACCTTCAGGCCATTGAACATTGCGGCTAGAGTTGTTTTGCTCAAATCAGTCCTTCAAGCACTACCTACTTACCTTTTTACTGCTCTAGCTGCACCTATCTCAGTCATCAAAGCCATCCATAGTCTCCAACGTAACTTCCTATGGAAGGGACACCTTAACAACAAGAAATGGGCACTTGTTGGTTGGGATAAAGTTTGCAAACCAAAAAAATTTGGAGGTCTGGGGCTCCGAGATCCAGGAAAAATGAACCAGGTTATGGGGGCTAAGATGTGGTGGAGGTGGCTGCAACATCCCCATCAACTATGGGCGCNAAAAGTCACTCAACACATTCCACGGCTGATTACTATGGAGCAGAACACCGCTTTGATGAGACCGGTTACTCAGCTGGAGGTGGAGTTGGCGGTTAAGGATATGCCCTCAGGAAAATCTCCAGGTCCAGATGGTTTCACCACAGACTTCTTCCACCACTGCTGGGATATGATTAAGGAAGACGTTTGGCTGGCAGTTGAAGAATCCAGATCATCTGGGCAGGTTCTTTCTGCCTTAAATGCAACCTTCATCACTCTTATCCCCAAGGAGGAAAGGGCAACCAACCCGAAGCAATTTCGGCCAATCTCTCTATGTAATGTCATATACAAAATACTTACAAAGATTATTGCTAATCGTCTTAAACCACTCTTGCCTTTTATTATTTCCAATGAGCAGACTGGATATGTGGAAGGGAGACAAATTATGGATAGCGTCATTCTCGCCAACGAGGTTATTCACACCTTAAAGACGAGCAAAACGCCAGGTATGCTTATTAAACTAGATCTCTCAAAATCCTTTGACAGGGTAAGCTGGCAATATTTGAGGTCAGTTCTGGAAGCCTTTGGCTTCTCGACTTAATGGGTTGACTGGATTCTCAAGCGCACATCCTCCTCCTTTTTCTCAATTCTCGTGAATGGATCTCCCTCCCAGCCATTTCGTCCTACCAGAGGCATTAGGCAAGGTGACCCTCTTTCCCCTTTCCTTTTTGTTATTACGGTGGAAGGCCTAGGCCGCTACTTAAAGTCGGCGGTGCTTGAAGGCATGCTCACTGGGCTGCCTGTTCATAATCTTCACCCGGCGCCCTCGCACAGTCAGTTTGTGGATGACACACTACTTATGAGCACTCCCACGGTTAGAGAGGCCACCAAGCTCAATTCAATCCTCTCTGACTTTTCAGATGCGTCCGGCATGTTACTCAATCTGGATAAATCCAAACTATACTTTTTCAATACGCCAGCCTTGGTTCAAATTCATCTTTCTAGACTCCTAGGCATTACCAGAAGCTACCTCCCTTCAACCTACTTAGGGATCCCCCTAACAGGGGAGTCGGCGAGATCTATCTCCTGGGACAGTCTGCTTCTATCCATAGACAATAGGCTGAAGAGCTGGACCTTCAGGCCCTTGAACATTGCGGCTAGAGTTGTTCTGCTCAAATCAGTCCTTCAAGCACTACCTACTTACCTTTTTACTGCTCTAGCCGCACCTATCTCAGTCATCAAAGCCATCTGAAGTCTCCAGTGTAATTTCCTATGGAAGGGACACCTCAACAACAAGAAATGGGCTCTTGTTGGTTGGGACAAAGTCTGCAAACCAAAAAAATTTGGAGGTCTGGGGATCCGTGATCCAGGAAAAATNCACGGCTGATTACTATGGAGCAGAACACCGCTTTGATGAGACCGGTTACTCAGTTGGAGGTGGAGTTGGCGGTTAAGGACATGCCCTCAGGAAAAGCTCCAGGTCCAGATGGTTTCACCATGGACTTCTTCCACCATTGTTGGGACATGATTAAGGAAGATGTTTGGTTAGCAGTTGAAGAATCCAGATCATCTGGGCAGGTTCTTTCTGCCTTAAATGCAACCTTCATCACTCTTATCCCCAAGGAGGAGAGGGAAACCAGCCCAAAGTAGTTTCGGCCAATCTCTCTATGTAATGTCATATACAAAATACTTACAAAGATCATTGCAAATCATCTTAAACCACTCTTGCCTTTTATTATCTCCAATGAGCAGACTGGATATGTGGAAGGGAGACAAATTATGGATAGCATCATTCTTGCCAACGAGGTTATTCACACCTTAAAGACGAGCAAAACGCCAGGTATGCTCATTAAACTAGATCTCTCAAAAGCCTTTGATAGGTTAAGCTGGCAATATTTGAGGTCAGTTTTGGAAGCCTTTGGCTTCTCGAATCAATGGGTTGATTGGATTCTCAAGCTTACATCCTCTTCCTTTTTCTCAATCCTCATGAATGGATCTCCCTCCCAACCGTTTCGTCCTACCAGAGGCATTAGGCAAGGTGACCCTCTCTCCCCTTTCCTATTTGTAATTATGGCGGAAGGCCTAGGCCGTTATCTAAAGTCGGCGGTTCTTGAAGGCATGCTCACTGGACTGCCAATCCATAATCTTCATCCGGCGCCCTCGCACAGTCAGTTTGTGGACGACACTCTTCTTATGAGCACCCCCACGGTTAGAGAGGCCACCAAGATCAATTCAATCCTCTCTGACTTTTTAGATGCGTCTGGCATGCTACTCAATCTGGATAAATCCAAACTATACTTTTTCAATATGCCAGCCTTGGTTCAGACTCATCTTTCTAGACTCCTAGGCATCACCAGAAGCTACCTCCCTTCAACCTACTTAGGGATCCCCCTAACAGGTGAATCGGCGAGATCTATCTCCTGGGACAGTCTGCTTCTATCCATAGACAATTGGCTGAACAGCTGGACCTTCAGGCCTTTGAACATTGCGGCTAGAGTTGTTTTGCTCAAATCAGTCCTTCAAGCACTACCTACTTACCTTTTTACTGCTCTAGCTGCGCCTATATCAGTCATCAAAGCCATCCGAAGTCTCCAGCATAACTTCCTATGGAAGGGACACCTTAACAATAAGAAATGGGCACTTGTTGGTTGGGATAAAGTCTGCAAACCAAAAAAATTTGGAGGTCTGGGGCTCCGAGATCCAGGAAAAATGAACCAGGTTATGGGGGCTAAGATGTGGTGGAGGTGGTTGCAACATCCACATCAACTATGGGCGCAGCTCTGGAAGCAAAAGTATGCACCATCAGAGCAACGTGACCAACTAATTAGACTCAATGATCAAAGGCAGGGGTCCAATATCTAGAATACTGCTTGGCGAAACCGATCCCTGATACAGCAGCACGCCTTCTGGGAAATAAGAAATGGCGAAAGTGCCTTATTCTGGCAGGAGTCTTGGCAACAACTACCCCCTCTTGATGAAGCGGAAGGCCTCCAACCTCTCAAGCTTAAACTTCAGCAGCAAGGCCTTGAAAGGGTCAAAGATTTTTGGCTCCCAATTCAAGCAAGGACGGACTGGCGACAATGGAAACTAAGTAAAACAGAGCTTCAGCTTCCNACAAAATACTTACAAAGATCATTGCCAATCGTCTTAAACCACTCTTGCCTTTTATTATCTCCAATGAGCAGACTAGATATGTGGAAGGGAGACAAATTATGGACAGCGTCATTCTTGCCAACGAGGTTATTCACACCTTAAAGACGAGCAAAACGCCAGGTATGCTAATTAAACTAGATCTCTCAAAAGCCTTTGTCAGGTTAAGCTGGCAATATTTGAGGTCAGTTCTGGAAGCCTTTGGCTTCTCGACTCAATGGGTTGATTGGATTCTCAAGATCACATCCTCTTCCTTTTTCTCAATCCTCGTGAATGGCTCTCCCTCCCAACCGTTTCATCCTACCAGAGGCATTAGGCAAGGTGACCCTCTCTCCCCTTTCCTATTTGTAATTATGGCGGAAGGCCTAGGCCGTTATCTAAAGTCGACGGTTCTTGAAGGCACGCTCACTGGGCTGCCAATCCATAATATTCATCCGATGCCCTCGCGTAGTCAGTTTGTGGATGACACTCTTCTTATGAGCACTCCCACGGTTAGAGAGGCCACCAAGCTCAATTCAATCCTCTCTGACTTTTCAGATGCGTCTGGCATGTTACTCAATCTGGATAAATCCAAACTATACTTTTTCAATACGCCAGCCTTGGTTCAGACTCATATTTCTAGACTCCTAGGCATTACCAGAAGCTACCTCCCTTCAACCTACTTAGGGATCCCCCTTACAGGTGAATCGACGAGATCTATCTTCTGGGACAGTCTGCTTCTATCCATAGACAATCGACTGAACAACTGGACCTTCAGGCCATTGAACATTGCGGCTAGAGTTGTTTTGCTCAAATCAGTTCTTCAAGCACTACCTACTTACCTTTTTACTGCTCTAGCTGCACCTATCTCAGTCATCAAAGCCATCCAAAGTCTCCAACGTAACTTCCTATGAAAGGGACACCTTAACAACAAGAAATGGGCACTTGTTGGTTGGGATAAAGTTTGCAAACCAAAACAATTTGGAGGTCTGGGGCTCCGAGATCCAGGAAAAATGAACCAGGTTATGGGGGCTAAGATGTGGTGGAGGTGGCTGCAACATCCCCATCAACTATGGGCGCAGATCTAGAAGCAAAAGTATGCACCAACAGTGCAACACGACCAACTAATTAGACTCAATGAACAAAGGCAGGGGTCGAATATCTGGAATACTGCTTGGCGAAATCGATCCCTGATACANACAAAATACTTACAAAGATCATTGCCAATCGTCTTAAACCACTCTTGCCTTTTATTATCTCCAATGAGCAGACTAGATATGTGGAAGGGAGACAAATTATGGACAGCGTCATTCTCACCAACGAGGTTATTCACACCTTAAAGACGAGCAAAACGCTAGGTATGCTTATTAAACTAGATCTCTCAAAAGCCTYTGACAGGTTAAGCTSGCAATATTTGAGGTCAGTTCTGGAAGCCTTTGGCTTCTCGACTCAATGGGTTGACTGGATTCTCAAGCTCACATCCTCCTCCTTTTTCTCAATCCTCGTGAATGGCTCTCCCTCCCAACCATTTCGTCCTACCAGAGGCATTAGGCAAGGTGACCCTCTCTCCCCTTTCCTATTTTTTATTATGGCGGAAAGCCTAGGCCGTTATTTAAAGTCGGTGGTTCTTGAAGGCACACTCACTGGGCTGCCAATTCACAATCTTCACCCGGCGCCCTCGCATAGTCAGTTTGTGGATGACACTCTTCTTATGAGCACTCCCACGGTTAGAGAGGCCACGAAGCTCAATTCAATCCTCTTTGACTTTTCAGATGCGTCCGGCATGTTACTCAATCTGGATAAATCCAAACTATACTTTTTCAATACGCCAGCCTTGGTTCAAAATCATGTTTCTAGACTCCTAGGCATTACCAGAAGCTACCTCCCTTCAACCTACTTAGGGATCCCCCTAACAGGGGAATCGGCGAGATCTATCTCATGGGACAGTCTGCTTCTATCCATAGACAATCGGCTGAAGAGCTGGACCTTCAGGCCCTTGAACATTGCGGCTAGAGTTGTTCTGCTCATGTCAGTCCTTCAAGCACTACCAACTTNAATGGGTTGACTGGATTCTCAAGCTCACATCCTCCTCCTTTTTCTCAATCCTCGTGAATGGCTCTCCCTCCCAACCATTTCGTCCTACCAGAGGCATTAGGCAAGGTGACCCTCTATCCCCTTTCCTATTTGTTATTATGGCGGAAGGCCTAGGCCATTATTTAAAGTCGGCGGTTCTTGAAGGCACGCTCACTGGGCTGCCAATTCACAATCTTCACCCGGCGCCCTCGCACAGTCAATTTGTGGATGACACTCTTCTTATGAGAACTCCCACGGTTAGAGAGGCCACCAAGCTCAATTCAATCCTCTCTGACTTTTCAGATGCGTCCGGCATGCTACTCAATCTGGATAAATCCAAACTATACTTTTTCAATACGCCAGCCTTGGTTCAAACTCATCTTTCTAGACTCCTAGGCATTACCAGAAGCTACCTCCCTTCAACCTACTTAGGGATCCCCCTAACAGGGGAATCGGCGAGATCTATCTCCTAGGACAGTCTGCTTCTATCCATAGACAATCGGCTGAAGAGCTGGACCTTCAGGCCCTTGAACATTGCGGCTAGAGTTGTTCTGCTCAAATCAGTCCTTCAAGCACTACCAACTTACCTTTTTACTGCTCTAGCTACACCTATCTCAGTCATCAAAGCCATCCGAAGTCTCCAGCGTAACTTCTTATGGAAGGGACACCTTAACAACAAGAAATGGGCACTTGTTGGTTGGGACAAAGTCTGCAAACCAAAAAAATTTGGAGGTCTGGGGCTCCGTGATCCGGGAAAAATGGACCAGGTTATGGGTGCTAAGATGTGGTGGAGGTGGCTGCAACATCCCCATCAACTATGGGCACAGCTCTGGAAGCAAAAGTATGCACCAACAGTGCAACATGACCAACTAATTAGACTCACTGAACAAAGGCAAGGGTCCAATATCTGGAATACTGCTTGGCGAAATCGATCCCTGATACAACAGCATGCCTTCTGGGAAATAAGAAATGGCGAAANCCAAACTATACTTTTTCAATACGCCAGCCTTGGTTCAAATTCATCTTTCTAGACTCCTAGGCATTACCAGAAGCTACCTCCCTTCAACCTACTTAGGGATCCCCCTAACAGGGGAATCGGCGAGATCCATCTCCTGGGACAGTCTGCTTCTATCCATAGACAATCGGCTGAAGAGCTGGACCTTCAGGCCCTTGAACATTGCGGCTAGAGTTGTTCTGCTCAAATCGGTCCTTCAAGGACTTCCAACTTACCTTTTTACTGCTCTAGCCGCACCTATCTCAGTCATAAAATCCATCCAAAGTCTCCAGCGTAAATTCCTATGGAAGGGACACCTTAACAACAAGAAATGGGCTCTTGTTGGTTGGGACAAGGTCTGCAAACCAAAAAAATTTGGAGGTCTGGGGCTCCGTGATCCGGGAAAAATGAACCAGGTTATGGGTGCTAAAATGTGGTGGAGGTGGCTGCAACATCCCCATCAACTATGGGCGCATCTATGGAAGCAAAAGTATGCACCAATAGTGCAACACGACCAACTAATTAGACTCACTGAACAAAGGCAGGGGTCCAATATCTGGAATACTGCTTGGCGAAATCGATCCCTGATACAGCAGCATGCCTTCTGGGAAATAAGAAATGGCGAAAGTGCCATATTCTGGCAGGATTCTTGGAAACAACTACCCCCTCTTGATGCAGCGGAAAGCCTCCAACCTCTCAAGCTTAAACTTCAACAGGAAGGCCTTGAAAGGGTCAAAGATTTTTGGCTCCCAACTCAAGAAAGGTCGGACTGGCGACAATGGAAACTAAGTAAAACAGAGCTTCAACTTCCGGAGGACTTTGACCTGCTACCGTGGCAGGATTGCTTGTCACACAGGAGAATTCCAATTAAAGAAGGTGCGGACCTAATTCACTGGGGGCACTCCAACTTAGGCACCTTCTCGGTCAAAGAAGCTTATCACCTTCTTCTCAATCTCCCAAGCCAAGCTCCCGAGCCACTCTGGAGCAGGGTCTGGCATCCTTTCTTCTGGCCCAAGGTCTCCCTCTTCCTTTGGCTCACGGCCCAAAACCGTATCCTAACCTGGGACAACCTCCTTAAAAGAGGCTTTACTGGCCCTTCTAGATGTCCACTTTGCCTTCAAAGTGAGGAAACCGTGGAGCACATCCTCAACTTGTGCTATTACAGTCAGCAGATTTGGGATTTGGGTGCTACAGCTATGCGACGCACCCAGAGGAATCGTGGAAGTATACGGGACACCCTGGTCAATTGGGAAACATTCTCTTTCCACAATCCAATACTCCAACGCATCTGGCAGCTTCTCCCGGGCTTCACTCTTTGGGTGATTTGGAAAGAAAGAAACCAGAGGATATTTAACTCCAATTCGTCCTCTTCTTCCAACACATGGGAAAGAATAAAAAGATTCATCCGTGAAACAATTCTCAGCAAGAACTGGACT